>JALIGW010000002.1:88934292-89256792 GCA_023053685.1 Diadophis punctatus similis
TTTGCTGTCAAAAGCAGATTATGAATTGCACCCTCTCCCCAACCTCTTATACTGGAATCAAATCAGAGTTATCTTGGCACTTGACACATGCCATAAGAATAAATACAATTCACTAACCATTTAGCTCATTACAATTGATATATCTCATAATTAAAATTGAGAGAGTTGATAAAGTTCATTTTTTTTTCAATATTCGATATTCTACTTCTAGAATCATTGGCTCTCCAGAGGTTGGTTAACAACTCTTGTCCCTCATCATGAGTCATACGGTCTGTTGTTATTGACAGGTGTAAATGACACAGTGCTTTATGGACTATAATATCTCCTTCTGCATGTTGGCAAAACGAAAGAGGCAGCTTCTATCATCCTTTCTCCCTAACACACTATTTGCAGAGTAATTTTTTTTTTAATGAGAAAAATTTCAAGTGCCAATTCCACTCAGATTTAGTAATAATTCAGATTTCCCCTAATTTCAATTAGCACCATATTCCAGGAAATGTACATTATGATTGAATATTAAGCCCTCGTCTTCTGTGGTTAAACCTGGTTGATGATAAGCACTCTCCTATGGCAGTAATGGTGAAACCAATGCATTTATTCTGTGTCAATTGAAGGATGAGCCAACTACAGGAATGGATCCCAAGGCCCGCCGTTTCCTTTGGAACTGTGCCTTGAGCATCATCAAAGAGGGAAGGTCCGTGGTCCTTACATCTCACAGGTAAAGTGATCATGGCATACAAAAACTGTTTTGCATGATTTTCAACTTAAGAGCCCATTTACTCTCCCATTAACTCTGACATATGTTAGAAACATAACAGAATGTTCTTGATGTAAATTTTGCCAGGAGGAAAATGCACAAAAGTTTAATGGCACAACAGATCCATCTATCAGAGGAAACACAAAACCAAGTAGGGCAGAACAGGCTAATAATCTTTTCTTCTTTTACATATATGACCACTTAGTAATAAAGCAGGAGATGCATTTTCTGAATTTTTATTTTATTTTAGGTAGCGAGGCTTTCTTAGACCAGCAGAAGGCAGCATATCCACCTCCACAGCTATCTCTTTCTTATGGCCCTTGTTACTATATACACAGTATGTTTCCTATGGATCTAAGCTTTATTTTTTTGTGTGACCAAGGAAAGCACTTGGGGGAAAAAAGGGAAGGTTTTTCTCCACGAAAAAGCTTGGATCCGTATGATTTAGGTCCCTGCTAGAATGGCTAACAGTGGGAAAGGGCTGGTTCACTCACTTATAACAAGATATTTTAATATCTTAAAAGATTCCAAAACCCTGCAAATCTAAAGCTTCCTGTTTCTTGAGGAATTAAAACAGTTGTGGTTTCCAAAAATCACTAAATATGTATGATTGTTAAAGGGGAAATTATCAGTATGAATACAGTAAAAAGTAATTCCAAAGTTTATAAATAGATCGATATAATTAGTTGCGTACAATAGGAGAGAATTTTAAACACTTGTTTAATAACATTTTTACTGATTTTTCTCTTTTTTTCATTGTTATTTTTTCTGTTTCTTGTATTGTTCCTTTACCTTTACGTGATTATAGCATCTTATGTTTGGAACAATGACAGACACGGGCAATTTTGTATACGTTTCTAGTTATTTTTCAAGATGACACAATGAACTTAGTTCTATTAATGACTGAATGAAACAATGAATTTTAAATTCTGATAATTGTAAACTATTTCCTCTTTTTAACTTGTTGTCCACTGTGTCTCTTTACATTTCTTTTTCCTTTTATGTAATTATTCTTTTCCTTTAATTGTTATCATAAATACATCCTTTTAAAAAAACTGTTGAATATTTCATATGTATAATGAATCTGGTTTTCTTCCCCAAATAGCATGGAAGAATGTGAGGCCCTCTGCACTCGAATGGCAATCATGGTGAATGGGCGGTTCAGGTGCCTTGGGAGTGTCCAGCACTTGAAGAACAGGTAAAACTGCTTGGTCCCTCCTGTTTTTATGCAAATATATGCATTTCTGTTTTGAAAGATGGATAGCTCACAGTAAGGTTTTTATAATGACTTTTAAAAAAAACTTTGCATGAAGTCCCAAAGATGCTTTTTCAGGAGGCAACTGGACTTCCTTGTTTTTTCTTTGAAGACGTTTCACTTCTCATCCAAGAAGCTTCTTCAGCTCTGAGTGGATAGTGGGGAATGGAAGGATTTATATTCCTTGCAGACAGCTGGTCATTTGCATCCTTTCAATGGCCCTCTAAAAGAATGCAAATGACCAGCTGTCTCAAGGAGTATAAATCCTTCCATTCCCCACTATCCACTCAGAGCTGAAGAAGCTTCTTGGATGAGAAGTGAAACGTCTTCAAAGAAAAAAACAAGAAAGTCCAGTTGCCTCCTGAAAAAGCACCTTTGGGACAACCATGACCTGGATGACTGAGAATCTCTATAGACTTTTTGCATGAAGTCAGCAATAGATTTATTTCATAGGATTTGGAAAGATCATGAGTCTTTTGCAATATGCAGAAAAACATACACATAGTTAAAACATTTATGGGTGGGGTTGTCCAGACTCTTCTTAAAAGCCTGAAATGGCTTTTTAAAAACCTTCAGATATGAACAACTCACCTCATCCTTAAGATAGACTGTTCTGTTTATGTACATACATATCTTATGATCAGAAAATTTTCCTTATTCCTTTCCTTATTTAAGCAAAATTTAGGCAGCTGCAATTTATACCCATTACTTTTTATCCTAGGCCCTGTAATCACAGAAAATAGTTCTTTTTAGGCAACTGCCCAGTTTTCCAATTTGCTAATTTATTGGTTAAATTTACTCACATTTACACTTAAAGAAGATAATGTGAAAAAGGGCAAGTTTAATATTACCGTATTTTTCGGAGTATAAGACGCACCGGAGTATAAGATGCACCTTAGTTTTTGGGGAGGAAAATAGGGGAAAACAATCTGCCTACCAGGTATTCATCTGGCTAGCATCCTTAGTCTGGTCAGCTTCAGCACATTATTTTATCCCCTGGTTAGGACTTAAAAAAACCTTCTTCTGAGAGAGTAACAATGAAAGAGCATGCAAGCCAGTAAGAACTGGGAAGATCGTTAGCACCTAGTTAGGGCTAGAAAAAAACTTATTTAGAGCAAGTAGAGCAATGAAAAAAACCCTGCAAAGACTTAGGGCTGGAAAAACATTCTTCTGAGAGAGTAACAATGAAAAAGCCTGCAAGGTAAGAGCTGGGAAGATCTGTTAGCACCTAGTTAGGGCTGGAAAAAAAGCTACATTCAAAGTATAAGATGCACCCAAATTTTCAGCCATTTTTAGGGAGAAAAAAGGTGCGTCTTATACTCCGAAAAATACGGTAAATTTTACCTATTTTCCTGCTAATATAAGGGAATTGAAAGGATGTCAGAGTGTTAAGAAAGTTACTATTCCATCATTTAATCCCATTGAAGAACATTTAAGATTACAATATCTAAGTACATGCCTAATAAATCTAAATCTAATAATCAGATGTTAGCTGGTAGTATACATATACTTGCATTGCTGTCCTTTTTGTTTATTAATGTGATGACTATAAAATAAATAACAATTCATTCCTGGCATAGAATTTCCTGTAAAACATGTAGGACATAAAGACTTGTAAGCTTAACGTTTTCTGGATCACTCATAAGTCAATGAAAATGAAATAAGCTTGTTCTGAAAAGTTATTTCAAAATCACAGATACTGTACATCGCTTTCCTGTGCTGGTCCAAATAAAGACACATCAGGACCTTGTTGTTTACATTGCTTTTCCTTTTTATGTTTAGTTGTAAGTTGCGTGGACTCTTTTGGCATTCATGCCAAAATAATTAATGAATACCTGAAAGTACACAAAGCTGTAATCATATATACTGAATTAGATCCTCATCGAAGAAAAATGGTTGTTCAAATTTGGTTTATCATGGATCAATGAGCATGTTGAAGCTTTTCTCATTAATCTCCAGCAGGGGTGGGTTCCAACTTACCTCGCTGCCGGTTTGTTTCCTTCTGTGCCGCATGGCGCGCACACAGGCGCAGTACAAAACCCCCTCGAAAAAATTAAAAAACCAACACCGAAAACAAAATGGCGACCGCATGCACCGTGCTGGAAACTCATCTTCTGCACATGCGCAGAAGAAAAAAAATTGGAAAAAATTAGGGGAAAAAATTCGAAAAAAAATCGAAAACAAAATTGGCGGCGCCCACGGACCGGCACCAACCGATCCAGTTCGGTGACATCACCGTGATGTCACCAGCGGGTCGCTACCAGTTTGGGCAAACCGGTCCGAACCAGGAGGAACCCAACCCTGATCTCCAGGACTATGACTATGTGGCACTTTTGAAATCAATGGCACGTTTTTCCAGGATCATAAATGACCTGTGAGAAAGCCAGAAGACATTACAGCTATGATGTCCTTTTTTTAAAACTTTGGATAGCCATGGTGAGTACCCCTGCTTTCCTTATGTTTCAGGTTTGGAGATGGCTACACGATAATTGTACGAATAACAGGGGCGAACCCTGACCTAACCCCTGTTGAGAACTTCTTCAAGCTGGCTTTCCCAGGAAGCGTGCTGAAGGAGAAGCATCGCAACATGCTGCAATATCAGCTCCCATCCTCTCCATCCTCTCTGGCTAGGATATTTAGCATCCTCTCCCAGAACAAAAAGAGACTCCATATAGAAGACTACTCCGTTTCCCAGACCACACTTGACCAAGTAAGTTGATAGCATGAAATTTGGGGGAGGAGGGGAAAAAAACGTGTCTCAAGATCTCTTTCCTCGATCCTGAGCTGTAGTTTATTCACTTTCACACTTCAGTTACTACCTTGGTTCTTTCTCTGTTGGTTGATATTCACTCCAGTCACAATAGGTGACAAAGAGGAATCAACATCTCCCTGTGACGATGATCTCATTGCTGATGCCCACCTTTTTGTTCTCTCAGGTATTTGTAAACTTCGCCAAGGACCAAAGTGATGAAGACCACACAAAAGACTTGTCGTTGCACAAAAACCAGACTACGGTAGATGTAGCTGTTTTGACTTCCTTTTTGCAAGATGAGAAGGTGAAGGAAAGCTGCGTATGAATATCCTTTCTCAGAAGGACGCAATGGTCGCACTGAGCGGAAGGGAGAAATGTTCACCCTTCCTGTGTTACGGATGGGATCTTCCCAAGTGGAAACAGATCGAGGCTGAGGAGGTGGAGATGGAAGTTATCAATGGGACGTTGTACTGGTAATCATCCAATGCAATGCAATTCAATGCAAACAGAACAATATTCCATCGCAGAGGCAGGGCCTCTGGGAGATGTTGCCTTGTTGTACTGTTCTTTAGTGAAAGACTTGAATTTAGCTCTTCTTTACATTATAATTCTGTGAAACTCTAATATGGTGCCACTTGCTGCTACGTTGTCTTCTGCCATACTCCCAGTTGTTTCTACTTAGTATGTTTTGTGCTAAGAATTACGCTAACAACAGTTCAGAGATTTTTGGCCAGTGATTTATTTATTCACCATGCTAAGGTAGGCACAGCCCCCTCGGCACAGGGAAAGGAACTGCTTGGGCACTACATCATTGCTGGCAATGAATGCATCAACAGAACCAGTGTCCAGCAGTCACACCCAGTGCGACATTGTGGCCTTATTTAAGTATTAGCTATTGGCCTGGTTGACTCATACATGCTTGAGGGGACTGGTATGACAACCATTCGGAGGTCTTAGTAGTGGGCCATGAAGCACACCGTCAAAATAGGCTACTTTGAATTCAATGTTTCTTAATGGCTTGTAGGAGAATCAACTACTAACCATCTGAGACAATTTCTGTCCTAATGGTATGGTGACCAATTGCTTGTTTTTTCCCCTTTTGCTTTTGTTGTGGAACTGTTGCTGTTTTTAAATTCTTTACTTAAGCTTGATTGTTGATATGTCTATTTTCTTGTAAAAGTACTATCTGTCGGAGACACTCAGCAATCTCTGAAGAACTCTCTATGATCACCCATACTAGGGTATCTCTTTTCCTGCCTACCACAAAATATCTAAATGTGTATAGCGTTATTTCCATCAGTGTTGAAAATCTTCAGTTATATCATCACCTCTGTCCTGGTTTTCATATAATTTTAAATCATACAATGGGGATCTCCTACTTTGCATAGCAGAGATGATGTTTCAGGGTTGAGGTTGGAGAAAACCCTCCAGAAAAAACAGCTGGGGGTCTTGAGGTCTTGAGTTTCCATAGTCCTTCCATTTCTCTTACTCCATGGCTTTTATGTGGCACATACACTGATCTCCTACTCCAGATATGGATTGAAGGTAGGCATTAAAAGTTGGATATGTGGATGACAAGCAATTAATACATAATTAAAAAAAAATTGGTCCATTTTTCAGCAATTGTTTATTTGGAAATTTATATGGAAGCTTTTTTTTCCCAGTCAGCCCAGATAGTATCTTTAAATAAAAAGCTAGGAGAAGCAAAATGGCTACAAACATCTTTTTGTAGTACTGGATAACAAGCCAACACTTGTGCTCATCACGGCTGGCATATACTAATATTTCAGACATGTCCCAAGCCAGGTAAAATTCTGAAATGATTAGTTGCACTAAGTCCTTTTGAAGTCAGGACATCAATCTGAATCCTGTGCACTCATTTTTGCACCCAACTTTCAATGACCTGCAATTTAGTTTCTCTCTCTCTCTTTTTCTTTTTCTGTCTCTCTCCATAGAAGTAGCTATTTTTTTCTACAAATATAAATGCTCTATTTTAGTATAATTTTAAAACGCATTTGCAGATTTAACACAACCCTAACAGAGGTAAACATTAACTGTACAATCCCTTGACACAAGAGTAACTCAAAATAACTGGCTTAGAGTTAAATGACAGCTGTGTAAATTTGCAATGTAAGGCTGAAATCCTATGGAGGGTGATTTGGCAGTTAGCTCCACTGATCACAATGGGACTTCAGTACAGGAATAATTGCATATTCCCGTTGCTTTCAAATTCTTACTGATGTTTCATTAGAAATAATGATTTCTAGAACTGCTTCTTGCTAAGAATGGAGATCCAAGCGAGGTTTGTTCCACACAATAGACTAGTAAATCACTGCATACAAATTTTCCTTTGTATCAGATAAGTTAGCCAAAATTTTCCTAATTTAGGGGTTTCAAACTCAATTTCATTGAGGGCTGCATCAGGGTTGTGTTTAACCTCGGGGGGGGGGGGGCGGTGGGCATGGGCGTGGTGGGCATGGCCAGCTCAACTTCCTGCAGCCCACATGCGGCCCTCCTGGACTCCATTTTTGGCTGCGACGGCCTCCTGCAGTCCTCTGCCAGCAAAAACGGAGCCCGGGAGGGCCACACACATCCCTTCCGAGCTCCATTTTCGCTGGCAGAGGCACCGCAAGCCTGTCCTTTGCTGTTTCCACGGTGATCCCACGGGCCAGATCTAAGCATCCCGCAGGACGGATCCAACCCGCGGGCCTTGAGTTTGACACCCCTTTCCTAATTGCTCTCTGTGGTATGATATAAAACCACTGGTCAAGGAACTGAGCAAGAATATTTACTTCATATTATGTGATTAAAATTGCTGTTATCCTTCTGCAGTATTTGTGATACTGTAAAGATAGTTTCATATGAATATATTTCTTACAGAAGTTAATACGTATAATAAGTCCCTATTACTGTGCTTTTCCTCCTGTTCCAATCCCCTCCCTTCTCTAATATGATTGGTCCTTCATTCCAAGCACTTTATGCTGGCTGTAATGGGATCTATTTTTGCACTGGAATAGCTTATAAACTTTGCAAAACAATAGTTTCACATATACGCAAAAACAATCTTTTAAGTTAAAAAAATCTTTCAATGGACATTTTCATGGAAAAACAAATATATATTTGTATTGCTAATAACTATTTGTGAAATATTAATAGGCACCTGTTAATTGCCTTGTATCAAGTAAAGAATAAAAGTGTTGCTGGTTTACAAATCATTAAGGGTTTGTGAGATTTATGTTAATATAAACATTGTAAGTAGGAAATGGTATGGTTCTCTATTTTCTCAATAACAAAGTATTGTAGATATATAGTAGCTGGCTAATGCAGAATTAGAATACGCAGTGTATGTTTTATTAAAAAAATGAAGTCCACTGATTAACTGAATTCCAATTTAAGAACAAAGATATTCTGAAGAAGACATTGCATTTTAACCTGAAGAGATATACTAAATGAATAATTTTCTGAATATGGTTCAGGTTATTGGTTTTACAGCTAATCCTGGACTTACAACTGTAACTGAGCTCAGAATTATGATTAAGTTGTGGTGGCTATGAGGCTTGGTTGTGGCGGTGTGTCAATTTTAGGGCATAAATCAACTCTTCATCTGGTGATGCTCCATCTCAAGACTGTTGTTATTATCTTCAGCAGCTGGGATCAAAGAGGGTTCTGGAGACCACAAAAATATGACTGATGCCACCTGAGCCATAAATAGCTGGTTCTGATCTCTTTGCTAAAGTCCAAAAATTCCATGGGATTGTAGAGTCACTGTGTAGTCCCAGATGTTTTATAATTCATTCATTTGGCCTCTGCTGCTTTTCTCTTCCCTCCCTTCCACATTTTTTTATTCATGGCTTCTTGGAGGTCTCCCCACTTTCACTTGGCAAAACAATTTCTTGTTTAATAGCATCGAGTATTTTCTTTGGGTCTAGTTGGCTGGTTGTTTTCCACCTGAGTTTATTGGAATATGTCTCTGCCATCCTTGCCCTTTCACTTCAGGAAACCTCAGTTGTGCTAACCATAAACTTCCTCTTATATAGTCATAACAAAGGAAAGCACTATGTAATGAATTCCAGTTTCAATACTAAAAGATTCAAGAAGCAATATCTTTTAAATACGGTAAACTGCTTCAATCCTTTAACATCTAAAATAAATGCCTGCATGCACTAAAGCATGACACTCAATAGGACATTAAATTTCCCTTCTGATGGCCTAGTTTACTGTGGGAAAGAATTTAGTTAAAATACGCAGGCCAATAAAGCAAAGTAACTTTGTGTACATATACTCTCAGTCAGGAACACCCTTCAAAGCAAGCCTCCCCCCCCCCAAAAAAAAACCCTTGTCTGTTTTAATGCTTTGAACAGCCCCAATGAGTGGATTTTTGTGTGGTATAAAAGTGGATTTATTATCCTGGGTGCTATGCGCTGTGCTGGAAAAGAATTGTTCATGTTTGTCACACTTGGCTGCAGGATGTGCCTGTTTTCCCCACTGTGCACACCTTGATCTCTCAGCAAAGTTACCAATGCATGATGCAACAAGGGTTTTCCTTACCAGCTGGGTTATCATAGAGCCTGTCCTTAATTAGGGCTGAAAGAGCGTGACTGGCCAAGGCCATCCAGCTGGCTTCTGTGCCTTAAGGGAAAATTAGATCCTGGATCTACTTAACCCTACTAGTTCTCTGGGCTGTGCTAGAAGGGAATGAATCCTACTACAAAAACATTTGATTCCCCACTAACTAACTTGAAAAATGTTAACCACCTAGATTTTCATTTTAAGAACACTTTAATATGGGTGTCATGCCTAAAAGCGGAAGCCACAGCTGTTATTTAAAATAGAAACACAAAACATGTGTATTTCAAAAAGCCATTTTATTGTTTCAATTTCAGCAATTGCATTTCAGGCACTGCAATCTGAACGATTGCTTCAAAAATACAAAAAATGGGTATGCTACATAATATGCCACTGCGAGTGACTCTCTCAGAATAAATCAGTGTATTCCATGTCTTCATTTGAACATGCCAGAGCTAGCTCTGAATACATGGAAAAATTTACTTGAAAACGTTTTTCAATTTACTTCAATTTTTCCATGCATTGAAAAAGAAAGGAAAGCTAGTAGGGACCTGAAACTGACATACATGCTATTTATAGCAAAAAATAAAAATAAAAAATAGAAATGAAAGAAAAGGTCATGTTCATGATTTATTGAACACTTTTTATTCAACTAAAGTTCCACTGCAAAGGCATTTTTGGTCCAGTGCTAGTACAGTGACAAGTAAACAAATATAAATGATAAAATTCAGACCATGTTAGATAGAATTGCAGGCAAATATATGTTAGCTCAGAGTAATGCAGCACTTAGGTTTAGGAAAAGCAAAATGTACATTAAAAAAAACTTGTCAATAATGCTTTAGAACAGTGAAGGTCATTTAGAAAAAGATCCTTCACGATGTGAACAGTTCAAGAAAAATTAACAAAAAAAAAACTATGCTTTTCTTAAATCACTCTGGACTGCATTTTTGCCTTTTACAGACTTATTTTCACAGATTTATAACTATACAAGGAAGGAGTCTAATACAAAGAATTTATGGAAGTTCATTTTCAACTAACATAATTTAGTGAATCTTGAATTTTTATTTCACTGGGCGGGAGATTAAAGTTTCCATTTCCATCAAGGGAAATAGGTACATGATTGCTACCAGAAAGAGAGGTTAGGTTTGTATCATATTTTATAAGCAGAGGGAAAATATAGCTGGACTACTAAAACCCTTAGATGCCCTTAACAGTGCAATGAAAAATAATTAAGCACCATATTTATTTTAATGGCGAGAACGCTGTAGGAAGCAGGAGGCTGTTTTGCTGGGATTCCAGGAATTGAACGCTTTCTCGAACTAAAAGTAAATCACACAGGCAATTAAAAGGTTAATAGTGGTATATATATTTTTTTTCAAAGAAAGAATCCCAAAGGGAAAGGGAAAAGATGAGAAATCTTTCACTTACCAGCTGCTACTAACCGAGGATCCTCATGGGCATAATGCCTTCCAGATGCCCGACAATCTGGACTCTTATTCCACCAAAGCACGTGAACTACAAAGACAGGAAACTGCAAGTCAATAACAGTGTGAATTAAATAGGCAATGTTTATTAAAATAGGTTTTGCTGAATAATCTTTATTTGGAAAGCCATGCCTACCCCTTGTTATGGATAGTACTCACTGATATTGTATATCAAAGACATCCTTTCAATTCAGACACCACTGGAACACTGCTGATAGTCACGCCAAACACATGACTCTAAGCATAGAACACTGGTATATGCAATAGCATTAATTATTATGGTTCTCAGGTATCCAATAATGAAATTACTGAAGGGATTAAACTGTTAATTGAATTAAATATTAATGAAGTTAAATTATTAATTACATCAAATACTTAAATAATTGAATGGATTAAATTATTAAAGGTAACCAAATGTTTAAAGCATAATTATTAGTTATGAAGAGAGTCAACTTATTCTTATCAAATAAAAGAACCTGCATCTTCTGTCTTCATTCCTAACCATTTTACCACTCAGTGCTCAAATTCTAAGCATGGACTAAAACAGAATTTCTCTTAAGAGGCTGATTGAAACTGATTATTCTTCTACGAAAGAATAAAAGACACTAGCCTGATTTTGGCGGCATCACCAATTTTTCATTGAGTGACTGTGGCGATTAGTGATGGAGTTGCCAGTCCCAATTGTGGTCAGTAACCAGGACTACCTGTAGTATATTTCCCTTACAAGTAAAACTATTCCGCTGAGCCAAGTCTGATTCCAGGCAGCTTTCTGAACATGCCCATCCAGACATTTTTGCAACACTATGCCTTGTTTTAAGGTATCTTTCAATTTTCCACACTAACCTTCAGCCCCAAGATTCTCTGGCAAGTCTCCGATCCAGAGATGATATTCAGCTGGTTTGGACCCGCCCAGACGTAATGCCGTCCTATTTAGTCATGTTTTGGAGGCCAGGCACGTGCGCGGAAGGCACGTGCGCAAGCAAAGCGCATGCGCGGAAGGCCGGGTGCATGCGCAGAAGGCGCGCGGGCGGGGCAAACCAGTGGCAAGAATATGTGAACCCACCGCTGCTCCGATCCAAGTATGAATCAGATCAAATTTTGCTTAGCGTCAAGCCCAGATGAGATCAACCATGTGTTAATCCTGAACCGAAGGCTGCTTCCTTACTTCTTGCCTAAAAGATAGCAGACCTATGTTGTACTGAAATCTGATAAGCAACCATACCTCGGTTGAGTAGTCCATATTCAGTATGGAAAACCCCAATCAGCTTAGTATATCCACTGTTTATGTGGGCTTTAATTGCAGCTTTAAAGGATTGTCCCCACACTGCTGGTCCACCAGGTTTCATCTGGAAGGTGACCAACTCACAGACTCCTGGGAGCAGCAGCACCGGAAGAAAAAGATTCAGAATTTGTAATGTCCTCTCAATATATTATGCATATATTTTGAAAATGAATACAGATTTTGTACAAGAATGGAGTTCATTACTGAGAATATTTGAAGTGTTCATTTTTTACCATTTTCTAGTCTAGTCCTTGCTAAAATGGGGCAATTGAAAAATTAGGAAAACGTCAAATATATTTAAATAAGAAAATAATATTGTTGGCAGAAATACATGGAAATCTTAAGTGCCGTTATTATTATTTTTCAATTGAAGTGCTAGTTTTTCCAGCTCAACTTCCTATTTGCCCACTTAGGAATTCTAACATGCCTGTCAGAGGACCTCTGTAGGCTGCTCAACAAGCTGTGTGGACTTCAACCCCCAGAATTCCCCACACAGACTAAAGTTGCTGAGATTTCGGAGTAGCTGCTTTAAAGTGTGATTATGTATTATATACACTGTACTTGCCAGATGCGCAAATACGTATTTTTCCTTCATGAACTGAAATTATATTTTAAGCTGCACAATAATTAACAGTGATGGTAGTGAGCACACACCTTCAGTAGCTGGGCTTCTAAAGATTTTCAAAAGGAACTACAAACAATTACTATAATTAAATAGCCACGGGGTGATTGACTTTAAGCACAAGGTTTACTCACTACGTGACAGAACTACACTAAAAAAAACAGTCAGTCTACAGGGGTCTCCAACCTTGGCAACTTTAAGACTTGTGGACTTCAACTTCCAGAATTCCTCAGCCAGCAAAGCTGGCTGAGGAACTCTGGGAGTTGAAGTCCACAAGTCTTAAAGTTGCCAAGGATGGAGACCCCTGGCCTACACATTTAAAAATGCCAAAATACCCAGTCTCAATTACATCAACATTCAGTGTACCATCTTTTTCAGAGCTGCCAAGTTCACACCAGGGGACGAGGTAAGTAATCTCATTCTCTTGTTTGTCCAACAAGGGCAGCATGTGAGAGATGTATTTTTCCTGCCATTCTTGATCTTTGGTTAATGCTGTACGGACAGCAGCCCTTTGCGCAAAGCTCTCTATAAACAAGGAAAGATATAGTAAAGTTAAGACATCCGCATTTAGCCATCTAGTTTGTTATTTGTGTTTTTCAGAACGTCAAACCTATTGCTCTTTCATAGTCATTACTTCTTGTTCATCTAAAATCAAGCCATTTTTTTTTAGTTTTCAGATTTTATTAAAGCCATTGTTTATTATATTCCCATGACAGATTTATCCTGGGTTTTTTTACATTCATTCTTGCTTAGACCCTAACATTGTTTTTTTTAACTTTTTAAAGGGACATAATATATTCAGTTATTTACAACTAACTAATAATATATTAGTATATTATGTCCTTGGCATGTCAACAACCTTTGTTTAATCATGTGTAATTTTTTTTGGCCTGTTCTTCGTGCCTGTTTTGTGGTTCTCTATATACTTTCCTTAACATCTAATAAAAATATGTCAAACAAGAAAACAAAATGTACCTATGATAAATTCTTGTGCTTCTGATTGAACTCTGAAACATATTCTAAATCAATCTCACCAGTTTGACTGTGACTATTAAAATGCTGGGGTATTTGACACTGGGAGATCTACTGTGGATATGCATCTTCTTTAAGGCAAGCTTGACTTCTAGTGTTCCTATAAAACCCTCCTGTTGTTGTTGCTGTTGCTTTGTTATTGTTTTGCCGAACAATCAAAATATTGGCCATTGGCTTCTTCTATGTTTTTTTTAACTTCCCAGTCTAGCTTACCACTACCCTGGCATTCTCTAGTGGTTTCCTTTGCTTAGCTTCTCAGACCAGGCAAGGCCTAGATGGGCACTGTGACCTGCTGAACCAAGCAAGCACACTAAGAATTGAATAAAAGACTAATTAATAAAGGTCCTAAGATACCACTCAACTTTCCTATCCACTCAAAGTCTTGATTTCAAATACTACTTAGAATATTACAGGCCAGGGGTGTCAAACTGGTGGCCTGCGGGCCGGATGTGTCACGTGCAGGCTACGCCCACCCCATTCCGCGAAGAGGAAAAATGTCGCAAAACATCACATGACAGCAATGTGACGCAGCAAATTTGACACCCGTGTTATAGGCAGTGTCCTTTACACCATGTTTACAACCAGGGAGCCATTCACATTCTAACCAGCTGGATATTCCTACCTTTAAGACAACAGCTCCTTCACCAATTCACCTGGGAATCATGAATAAGAGATGGAGAAAGTCTTCATCTTAAAATCTGAGAAAAATATTTAATTCAGTGGAGTTGCTGAAATCTCTGTAACCTTATCTTAAACAAGCCTTTCTCAACCTTGGCAAGTTTAAACTGTGCGGACTTCAACTCCCAGAATTTCCCAGTCAGCTTAAACTTGCCAAGGTTGAGAAAAACTGTCCTAGACTATTTCAATAAATTTTGCTAAAGAAAATCTGGAAGAAGCCTGCTTTCTGCAGAAATGGAACAGTCAAGAACCTGACATTAATCTAAGCACCTGGATTATTTTCCCTCTTTGGAATTCAATGTAACCTCCAGATTCCTCACTCTTAATCAAAATGTAACTCCTTAGTTAATACATCAGATTTACAATCTTAAATGAATGTATAATCTTTCACTCTTATTTTCAGACTACAACCAATACCGTTTCTTAGACTAAAAAATAGAATACAGGAGACATGTTCTTTGTTTGGGAGTTTACTATTTTGGTTTGTAAGAGAGCAATCTGTGCTGCCCACAGAATCAGAGAATACAAAAGTTCCAACAAGGAAGGGGCTGATGGGGCTTGAAGGCAAAATCAAATGAGCCTTAGAGCATTCCCCATAGTTTTGAAGCCATCTTGATTCCAAATTTAGATGCGCGCTCTGACAGAAAAGCATTTTGTCAACTTTAAAGCAACTAAATTGTGAGTAACAGCTTCTTACTGGATTACACTAAACAAATTTATTTATTTTATTTTATTTAGGATTCTTATATGCCGCCCTATTCCCTGGGGACTCAGGGCAGCGTACAACATTTGAAGAACCGCTAAACAATACAATTTAAAACAATTTAAAATACATTTAAAAGGCATACAAAATCTTACATACATAGGGGAGACCAAGATGAATTTGTCTCAAAACCCCGCCTGCCGGAAGAGCCATGTCTTCACGGCTTTTCGAAAGGCCAGCAAGGTGGGGACAATTCGTATCTCTGGGGGGAGTTGGTTCCAGAGAGCAGGGGCCCCCACAGAGAAGGCCCTCCCCCTAGGCCCCGCCAGCCGACATTGTTTGGTTGATGGGACCTGGAGGAGACCCACTCTGTGGGACCTAACCGGTCGAAGGGAAGTATGAGGTAGAATGCGGTCCCGGAGGTAACCTGGTCCTAAGCCACGTAAGGCTTTAAAGTCATAACTGGTGGTTGTTAAGTGAAATTTTGGTTCTTGAGGGATGATGTTTGGTTCCTTACCAGTTTCTAAGGCTTCTTATTTAAACTGCACTGACGGTAATACAGGAGTTTCTGCAATGAATCTTTTCATACTGGTTGAATAATCTGAAGACATCCCATATCCCATGGGAAGCCAGAGTAACAATCTTATTACTTAACCCATTACATAATAATTACTACAATACACTTATGGAAACATCTTACACCGCCACCCCCCACAAGGTGAGGCAAGTCATTCACTTAGCCTTTCAAAAGAGCTTCTACACCTGGCTCTGCCAACTGGCATGGGAGTCTGAGATGTCATGCAACCCTGGGGGTGGTTGGTAGGTTGAAGGCCTTTTAACTTTGCAATTGTTCTTTTTAACTCTGTAATTCTGTTTTCTAACTTTGTTTTTAACTATGACTTTTAATATGATTTTAGCATTTTATTTATAAACCACTCAGAGGCATAGAAATATGATGAGCAGTACAGAAATTTGATACGTATATAATATAAAACTATGCATACAGTACCATATTTCCAAATGTGGAAAACTTTATTCAGTCCCCCAAATTCCAGAGTCCAATATCCAACCATTGGAGAATGAAGTGTGCGAAGGTGAATGTTTTTACTGGTGAGGTCCAGAAAATCTTTCATCTTGTTTGGCTTAATTGTGTAAGTACGAAACTCATAGAATGTGCCATCTGCCTGTCGTGGCCCTGTGGCAAAAGATGAAGCCTGAAAATAAACAAAAGAAACATACATAAATGTTGATGAGTAATAGTAATAAATTACTTATTTATTCAAATAAATATGAATGAATGCAAATAACCCACAATATCGTTTCCTTTCAGATTTGCAATGTGAAAAAGTAAGAGAAAGACTATTACAGTCTTCTCCAATCTGGTGCCACAAAATATAGAATCTGAAATTAAACCCATTTTGAGGCAAAAGACTAAGGAAGACTAGGGAAAGCTGGGTTACAACAACAACAACAACAACAACAACAACAACAACAATAATAGTGGCCAGAATTCCCAACAGAAGACACATTCAGTTTTTTATACCAAAGAATCAGATAACTATGAAAATCACTGTCGTCAGATATGGCAATAGTCACCAATGAATTGTTGAAAATGGTGTAAAAGGAAACAAACATTCACAGGCTTTAGTATCATCAATGGACAGTAGTGTTAATGGTTATATGCTGAACACAAATAGGATACTGAGTAACAGAAGCTGAGAAGAGACTCTTGTGGTATGATACATTCTTGTAACAATCTGAATGGCTGTTGGGTAACACAAATGGCTGGATTAGACAAGTCTATGGTGTTTTTTATTATTAGGTTCTCAGACCATCTTGTTCCTTGATTTTTGACCCCTCAATAAAAAGCTAAATTTATTAACTTCATTTTTTGTACAGATGTGCTCTGTTCCTATACATCTCACTGGATTCAAACACTGCACTAGGCCAAAATGCAATATGTTCCATTTTTGTTGCTGCAATGGGTGAAAAAAAAAAGCCACTATCGTCGATCAACCATGGCTTTGCACAATTACAAACCCTGCTAATGATTTCAGCAAGCCGTGGTTCTACAGGACTTTGTACAAGCCTGTAATTTTAGGGCTGTACTTTGGCCTCTTCTAATCTTATACAGACACCATTGCCATACAAACACTAGAGAGGTCACTGCACTGATATCACTAAATTGGATTTATTTCGCAATTAAATAAAATCTATGGGACAATAAGGTCATTTTTACTCTCTAAACATTTCTCTCATCTCTGTTCAAGCTGGTAGTATTGCACTAGCAATCACTCAATGCAAAGCACTGATTGCTCTACCTGATCCAACTAAAGATGGGGGGGGGGGAATGAGAGTGATATGATATTTCAGTAAATTACTAGATAAAACAAAATGTATGCAAAAGTGATAGCTAGATTCACTAATTATTTTCGAGTCTCAAGTATGCAAACAGTGCTCTTTAACAAATGAAAACATTTTAATCACATTATCTCCCTTTAGCTTTATTGCTGTATTTTGCCTTCTTAAAAGTTGCTGGCAACTGAATATTACAGGGGAGATATAGAGCCTTCAGAGCAAAAGGAGCAATAGAAGTGGTACTGAATTTGGATTGCAACATTTGAAATGATCACTAGATGGCATAAAAGAGATAAACTTGTATCTTGTATTTATCTTTTGTTGCCATCTGGTGGTCATCTTGATTTTGCAGCCCAGATTGAGTAGCCCTTAGAACAAGCCTTCAACTGTCCTGAATTATTCATCCCATAGTTTCATCACGGCCACAATGCAAAATTCTACATTTCATTTTACATATCAAATGTGGCACTTCTGGAAAAAAATGTTTTGTGTCAAGCCATCCAAATGGCCCAGGTTTTTTTTTAAAAGCAGTTTTGGAATAATGCATATATTTTTATTAAATCAAGTTCAGGAAAACCAGGGAATTATAACAAAGATTACAGTGCTGAACTAGTTAGAACACAGAGAGCAGAAAAATCAGTTCAAATCTGCATACATCTGCAAAAATTACTGGATGGCTTTTGGTTTTTTTTGTTAACAGATAATTTGATGACAAAAGGCAGTTACAATGCAATTAATGACACATCCACGAATAAGCAACAGAACAAAATACTGCAGAAGCAGGAGGGGGAAATGCACATGGAACATTTTATTTTTTAAGAAATAAAAAAAAATCAGCGCGGGAGTTTGCATACATACATTCACAGCTAGATCAGCCCCTACATTGGTTCTGCAATAGAAATGTCTGTTTGGTGTGGTGATTAAGGTGCTGGCCTAGAAACCAGGAGTTCTAGTTCTGCTTTAGGCATGAAAGCCTGCTGGCTGACTCTCTCTCACTCCAACCCACCCTCACAGGATTGATGTTGTGGTAAAAATAAGAGGAAGGAGTATGATATATGTTTGCTGCCTTGAATTTCTTATAAAGCAATAGGCAGATTAAAAAAAATCAAATAAAAGTCATGTAGTGTGCATTGGTACGCATTACTTCACGAATAAGGATTTTTTTGACACCCAACACAGAAAATGTTAAAGAATATTAAAGGCTCCATATTTAATAGTTTTACAGAAGAGTGGATTT
The DNA here is from genome assembly GCA_023053685.1 of Diadophis punctatus similis. Classification (NCBI taxonomy): domain Eukaryota; kingdom Metazoa; phylum Chordata; class Lepidosauria; order Squamata; family Dipsadidae; genus Diadophis; species Diadophis punctatus. The sequence goes on from JALIGW010000002.1 coordinate 88,953,019, forward strand.
AGCAAGTGTAGCTGCTGTCTTGCTTAAGTAGAGGATTCCCATCATCTGATCTGCATCTGGCCTATTCAAAACACATAGAAGGAGTCTCTATAATTTCCCCATCATTTTTGTTAGTTTAAAAGTGATTTCCAAATCATCAGCCCAAACCTGTATTTTGGAGTACATGGGAGATGAAGGCTTAGAATGAATCCAGGTAGTCCTCGACTTGCAACAGTTTGTTTAGTGACTGTTCAAAGTCAGAATGGGACTGAAAAAAAGACTTATGACCATTTTTCATACTTTACGACTGTTGCATCATCCCCAAAGTCACATAATCAAAATTCGGATGCTTGGCAACTAATTCATATTTATGATGGTTGCAATGTCCCAAGATCATGTGACCTTTTGAGAAGCAAATTCAGTGGGGAAGCCAGATTCACTTTACAACCATGTTTGTAACTTATAACAGCAATAGCACTTAAGACTTATATACTTCTTCACAGCGCTTTTACAGCCCTCTCTAAGCAGTTTACAGAGTCAGCATATTGCCCCCAATAATCTGGGTCCTCATTTTGCCGACCTCGGAAGGATGGAAGGCCGAGTCAACCTTGAGCCAGTCAGGATTGAACTGCAAAACCTCATGACTCACTTAGCAACTGTGGCAAGAAAGGTTGTAAAATGGGGCAAAGCTCACTTAACAAATGTCTCACTTAGCAACATAAAATTTTGGGCTCAATTGTGAGTCGTAAGTCAAGGACTACTGTAAAGAGGAAAATGGCAGAATGGACTACAACATCTGTGGACAGGCAACAAAGAAGAATAGGAAGGGATGCACGTTTTGCTTCTAATTTTAGAGTTTGTGGGAAAATACTCTTTCTCCGGTTTTTGTTTTGCTTCCTTAACTGCTAGCCACTTTGTTTCAAACACTGGAAAAGGCAAGTCAAGACAGAAAAGCTTTGCTTTCTTCAAAACCTTTTTTCCAACCCAAACCCAAATCCAGATATGATTTGGGGATCAAGTCCTTTTGCATCCAATAGAAATTTCTTTCCAGCGGACTCTTTCCTCCTAGTTTCCTCGGCTCTTTGTCCTCTCCCCACCGCTCCTTTCCTCTGCCGTTAACAGAGCGCGGGCAAAGATTAAACAGCAGCAACAGCTGCAGCCGTGCCGAGCATCTCTTGTAGGGCCGGCCCCACCTGTTGGACGTCTGCCTGCCCGTTAGTTCTGCACGGCGCACAGGAACTCTGTCTTCCACCCCAAGCCTCTTCCTTGGTTCCCTCCGTTTACCTGGGCACCGACCGCTCGCGCCGCTGCCGCGACTCCTCTGAGGACAGCCTGGGGGCCCTGCATGGTCTGATCGCCCGGGCCCCACAAAGGTAGCAGCGCTGCAACAGCAACAGCCAAGGCACGTAGCCCAGCTGAGGGCGGGGAACGGCCACTTCCTACTGCGATCTGGCCCGCCCGCCGCCGCTGCATCGAGGCGAAGCATTGGCCGATGCGAACCTCGTGTCCACCTCCTCACTAAGCGCGGTGAAACCGCTCTGCCAATTCCCAGCCCTTTCTCGCTACGGCGCGTGAGGGGTGAGGAAGATACAATCTCCCCGGCTGGACGCGGAAATCCTGCTTCTGGATCTGAGATGTGGGTTAAATGACAACTCTGAACATCCTTGATCCTTGGCCGGGATTGCTGGAGCCGATAGATTGCAATCCAGCCGCTCTTGGGGTTTCTTGAATTTAACTACTAGTCCAAACGTTTCCCCGCGAAACTCCAGGGGACACGCTTGAGCGAAGGATTGTTTTGCAAAGTGAAACAAATATTACACGTGGGGGAAGTGGGAGTTCTCAATGGGATTTCTTCCCTGTTCCAGAATTATTACTTCCGGCATTATTTACTCATTATACTGTATAGATCCTCAATTAAAATTTCTCCCTGGAGCTTCTGGGAGGACTATCGCAAAGTGTGGTATTTTGTGAATACCGTATATTGTGTGTTCTCTGATACTGAACTGAAAACTGGAATTTTACTATTACGAGGGGGGGGGTTATGCACTGTATGACTGAGACGTTACAATATAAAGATAAAATTATGAAAAGGTGAATCCACATTTAAGTACTTATATTTATTTTGCCTCACCTACACAGCAGCACATAGCAAATCACCCTGCTAAGGCAAAATGAAACAAATTGCTTCAAAGAGTGATATGCTTTATTTAGGTCTGGCAGCCTTCTGGTACTGGATGTCCTTCAGATGTGGTGGATTTCAAATTTGGAGGAATTGGAATTGTCCAACTCATCTGAACAGAACCAGGAGCACATCAGATGCAGAATTAAAAGTCATGATTCTCGCATGCCTTCGCTTTATTTTCAAACTTATGGAACTGCAGAATCAAAGACTGATTGAATTAAAATGGTGGAGCTCTTGCCTCACAATCAGGAGGTTGTGAGTTCGATCCTAGGTAGAGGCAGATGTAAGGGTCTCCTGCTTGGGCAGGGGGTTGGACTAGATGACCTGCAAGGTCCCTTCCAACTCTGTTAATCTGATCTGATAAAATATTAAGAGGAAAGTGAATGAAAATAAAGCGGCTTCAGTTGTAGCCCTTTCTCAAGTTTATGGAGTGTTATTTCTAATATGTAAAGCAGGTGTGTAGACATATCAACTTAGACAAAAGTGCCACGCATGTTTATTCTCACAAAAGTAAACACGGTAGTAAAGATGACTGGAAGAATCAAATCAAGTTCAATTTTCAACCAAAGATAAGAACTAGAATTAGTTCTGGGATGTATGAAACGTTTAAAAAATGAATGTAAAATATTTTATGTAATCTGTGAAAATATACAATATTAGCTAAATACCCGTGCTTCGCTACGAAACTATGTGATGGGGCTTGATAAATTGACACTTAAAGCTTGAAAATTAATGAGTACTTAAAAAGGGGTCTGTATTATTTCAGTAGAGATGGTAAGCTAAGTTTCTGTTACAGATGAAGACATTTGCATAGCATAGACTTTAAATTAATCCCTCAGATGAATTGCTCAGGACCTCCCTGTAAACAACATTCCTGGTTTTGCTCTCTGGCTGGAGGATGACCAGGCTGTCAGGTGAACTGACTCTGGAGCATGCCACATAGAACTGGCCATGGGAGAAACAGGCAGCTTCTCTTACTTGTGTTTTCCTAATCGCATCTGTAAATCTTTTCCTGCGTTTTTTGCCTGTTTTCCCTTTAACTGGTGTTACAGTAGAAGTAACAGATTCATCTGAACTGAGGAGGAAAATAAGGGGGGGGGGAGATTTGTCTCTGCCTATCAGCATCCATTGGTATTCATCTGGCTAGCGTCCTGTTAGTGTGAGAGTTGAGGAGTGTTCGGAAACTCAAACAGTATTTGCTGTGTGAGCAAGAAGGAGACAGGAAGGAGTCTGCGTGGCTTAGCTCAACTGTTCTGTAGTAAAGCTGCTTGCTGCTGTGAAAGCAAAAGTGAAACTGAAACTCCTGCTTGTGTTTTGTATTTGGATCAGATTTCTTTTCAAGTGGGGAGGGGGGAGTAGAACTCCCTTAGCATCAGAGCTTGTTAAAAATAATATAAGAAATACTCATGTGCCGATGGTCATTTTGAAAAATCCTTTCTTAGTGAGCATCTAGAAGGCAAGAGGAACATACGTGGTAAATTTCAAGTTTGTAGGCTTTACGGTTCTGGAGATTTCGTGATTAATGTGTGAGTGGTTTTCGCTTTTATATATAGATTAAAAATTCTGCAATGTGTTCATGATTTTTTTAGATTGAAGAACATCATACCCTTTAGAATTTTAAAGGATAGGATATGGAATCTACAATCTGCCATTTAAGAAGCCTGCAGAGATAAGTAACATAAACAGAATGAGTGGAATTGCCAAGGGGCAGGATAGGAAATGATAGAATTGCATACACACAATCCAGAAAATCTATTTAATTTCACATTTAATAATCTCAATCATAATGCAATGATAAATACCATGAAAAGTTCAGATCCATCACCAAATATTCAAGAATAAATAAATACATTTCAGCTGTAATAAGTGAAACTTCATTCTCTTGATTTCACTGCAATCTATACATTAATCATGAGACTTTCCTGATTAAATAACATATTGTGACATCAACTTTTTATTTTTTAGATTATTATATTTTATAATTAGTTTTTAGTTTTATTTATAAGTTAAGATATTTAAATATGAGTGTAACACCAGAATGAAATTATTATTTTAGACATCCCCCATTTTTTTATTCTCGGGTCTAAACATTTCAGTACAGATATTCTGTACTAAGTCCTTATTCACTCATATAATTTGAATCTATTTTTATGCAGATGATTAGAAAAGTATCTACAGTATTTGAGAAGATAACATGACTTTCCACAAATAATGATATTATTCAAAACCCCTCAATCTGCCTTTATGGATAAAAACGACAGATGAGGATTGCAGAAAAAAAAATTTTTTTTAATGTGATGTCGTTCAACTGGAATAAAACTATTTCAAAGGTGAAAACGATGCAGGAATCAGGAGCATGTTTTGCTGGGTTTCCAAGAACTGAATATTTTCCCGAACTGAAAATAAGAATTAAAATACACTCAACTCAAACTTATAAAAAAGCGATAGACATTCCAAGATACACAGTAATATCTTACCAGCTGCTACCACTCTGGCATCTTCATGGGCCATATGCCTCCCAGCTGCCCGGATATCTGGATTCTCAAACCACCAAAGCACATGGACTGTGAAAGTAAAAGCACAAGGTGTGCGTACAAATCTATAGTACAAATTACGACATTCAAGTTCCAATGTCCACAAACAATTTTCTGCCCGAGACCTCCTTTGTACAATTCTATAAAAGACCAAGCTAGTCACAGAGCTACAGAAAACTAAGTATATCAGATATGATATAGAGGCACGGTGGTGGTCTAGAGCAGGGATGTCCAACCTTGGCAACTTTTAAGACTTGAAGATTTCAATTCCGAGAATTCCCCTGTCATCATGGCTGACTGGGGAATTCTGGGAACTGAAGTTCACTTGTCGTAAAGTTGCAAAGATGGCCATTCCTGTTCTAGAGTTAAATAACTGTATCCCATGTTCTGTGTTCTAAAATTTCAGGTATAGTCCAGGCATTTCCCCCCCAAAAGTGGGTAAACTTTTTCCAAAACTTCAGAAAGCCATTGTCAATTAGCGCAGACATGAAATAGATGAATCAACAGTCTGGCTCACTGTACGGCAGCTGTACTCCTAGATTTTTCTCCAAATATTTAGACAATATTCTTAGGATGCTAGAAGTGGGGATCCTGCTTTTAATAGTACAATGATATAACTCAGTGAATCTCAACCTTCCTAATGCCGCAACCCGCAACCCCGCTACAACCCACCACCGCGACCCCCGCCCCACCGCCACCATTTGGGTTCTTTTACCCTCTGCGCATGCAGAGAAGAACCCAAATGGAGGCGTCTGGGTGAAGTCCCCCAACCCCTGTGAAAGGGTTATTCGACCGCCAAAGGGGTCGCGACCCCCAGGTTGAGAACCGCTGATATAATTGATGCATTGCCATTTGCTATGAACAGAACTTGTTTAAAGGGCAAAACAAAAATAATGTTCCAAAAGTTTTATCTTTTAAATATGACTAAATCTGGACCCACCTGATACCTTTTTATCTTGTCGCTATGCTATAGTGAACAGATATCTGAGCATGTGTGAAGTTATAAATCATAGGAATGTAAAAATATATACTGGAGCCAGGGGTGGGCTGCTGGAGGTTCAGGAGAACCTCTAGCTAAGATTCTGTGCAGTTTGGAGAAACCCCAAATCCCACTCCTGGCTGGCCCCGCCCACCACACCCCTCCCCTCCCAGGAATCCCAATGCAGCCCATTTTGGATGCAGGTAAGTGCAGGGCGCGTGTGGAGGCTCGGGGAGGGCTAAAAACGGACCTACCGGAAGTTTGGGCCTCCGGAGCCTGGGGAAGCCGTTTTCGTCCTCCCAGAGGCTCGAGGAGAGCCTCCGGAGCCCGGGAAAGGCAAAAACAGCCCCACCCATCGCCATGGTGCAGGAGGCCGACTAGGCCACGCCCACCCAGCAACTGGGCATTTGCTAAACTTTTTGCTAAACTTTTTGAATCCCACCCGATTGGAGCATGATTTTGCATTTGAAATATGAAAAATCTTGAGTCTGTACCTGTATTAAGAAATCCATATTCTGTGTGGAAAAAGCCAATCAGTTTTGCATAACCTTTACTAACATGTGCATCAATAGCTGCTTTGAATGAATTTCCCCATAAAGCTGGTCCACCTGGTTTCAGCCGATAAGTCACCAACTCATAAACTCCTAGGAGAAAAAAATCATTTTCAGGTTATTATAGGCAGTGAGACAAAAACAAACAACTCATTTCTTACAGTACATTATTTCTATATCTACACCATTGATCTAAATTCAATTTCATTTTACTTTTTGCTTTAAATCTATGCATGCTTGGGTTTAAATTTACTTTCAGTTCATAATTCATAATTATATTTATGTAGGTATGCCCATCACTCCACACATCCCATGCCTGTCTCAAACAGAAGAGATTTAAATATAATTTCACCACTTTAAAAACCCTATTTTACCAATGCATGAAATCATTTTAAGAGACAGCAATAGACATAGTAATTTCTCTCTCTCTCACACACACACAAATATAAATAAGGACTTGGAAAATATGATACCTTTTAAAATGAGATTAAAAGAATGAATATTTTGAAGTATTGTTTTGGTTTCAGTCCACAGCTGTGGAAAGTAGTGCAAATATGACAACGGCCAATCTGGTTTCCAACAATAGCTTATGTTTTTTTGGCATATATATACCCTTACAGGATGGTTAGAGGCAAGGGGGGAAAAACAGCTTGTGAAAAAGAAAAGGAGCTAAAGCTTATTACTACCTCAGTAAGATTTATGAGTTTCAGTAACATAACTAGGGATGGTCTGGGTTCTTTTTTTGCCTGTGGGAGCCATTTTGGGGGTATAAAGTTAAACCAGAAGTGATAAGGCCTGTTGCAAATGGTAAAGCAGGTTCTGAAATAAACTTCTGCAAGTTTATTTCAGAAGCTTATAATCTTGGCTCCTCCCTTATTCTTCCATAAGAAACTAATGAATATTACTAATCAGGTGTGCTCCATAATTTTAGTGAACATGTGTAATTACGAACCCAGCACTATTACTATCTTCCCTAGGCCTAGACCATCTCCTCAAACAATTTCTGAGTTTCTGTGGAATTCCTTTCACTGACTACGAAATCAGTGCAACAGGTTGAGGAGCAAGAGAACTGACCTTCTTTTGGTGGGGTTCCCAACTTACACCAGGGGACCATGTAAGCAATTTCCATATGCTGCTTATCCAGAAGTGGAAGAATTGCAGCTAGTTTTTCCTGCCATTCTTTATCATTGATTACAGCTTTCCTTACAGCTGCTCTGTGTGCAAAATTATCTGTGAAAGGAAAAAAAAGAGATTTCACTTCTTACAGCCATGTTATATTTGCTTCCATGATAAGTGTACAAAACTATAAATAAATTAATATTTAATAAAAAAAGTTTTAACTTAATATTACTATTAGAGAACAAAACATTCTTAAATGTAGCCTTGGAATATACAGTCTGCCCCATCCTATTTTCTCTTCAAGCAGCTCACATGCTGTTTTGCTGGGCCATGCACTGTTGCATAATCCCAAACTTATGAAAATTGTGAATTAAACTCCAAAATGGTTTCAGCAAATGTCTCCAGGGATTAGAAGGACTCCAGTTGATGAAAGAGAAAAACTGAGGCCTCCTTTAGCAGTTATAGATTGTGAGCCTTGATGCCTCAGAATTTTCCAGGCAGCAATGGAAATGTCCATTACCAATTTTTCTCACTGGCAGGTAATTTGATGTGCATTGGCAAGCAGACGGATGAATACTCTGGTCTTTTTCTATTGCTTAGTTAACAAAATAGTGCTTCTAAACTAGCTTTATTAGCCCCAAAGGTCCTAAAACTCTTTTGGATATTGCTATTTGTAATCCCAGATGGTACCCATATAACCTGCTAAACAAACTTCACAGAAATAACTTTAAAAAGGCATATTCAACCTCTTTGAAACACCGCCATGCAATTCATACCATATTTCCAAATATGAAATGCTTTATTCATTGCCCCAAATTCAGCTGTCCAGAATCCAATCATCTGTGAGTGAACCATACGAATCTTAATAGATTTATTGACCAATTCAAGAAACTCCTTTGACTTTGCTGGCTTAACATCATAAGTACGAAGTTCATAGATAGTGCCAACTTCCTGTCTGGGTCCCGTAGCAAAAGATGAACAAGCTTGAAACACATTTGGCTTTAAAGAGACAAAAGCATTAAAAAAATTGGTGGAAATGATAATTTGTAATCAGGGAATATATGATTTGATCAGTGAGATACTATCTGGGAATTTTAGTAAATAAAATGCTAAAGCTTCATTCATGTTTAAGTTTTGCATTTTCATAATACAAATAGCCCTTGACTTACAACCACAATTGAGCTCCACATTTATGTTGCTGAGACATTTGTTGTGAGTTTTGCCTCATTTTACGACCTTTCTTGTCACAGTTGTTAAGTGAATCACTGCAGTTCTTAAGTTAGAAATACAATTAAGTGAATCTGGCTTCCCCATTGACTTTGCTTGTCTGATGGTCGCAAAAGGTGATCACATGACCCCGGGATGCTTCAACTATCATAAATACAACTCAGCTCCAAGCATCTGAATTTTGATCTCATTACTGTGTATTTGTATTTGTTTATTTGTCAAGCATATATGATTATAAGCAAAGTATAAACAGTAAAACATGATTGAATATATATGTAATAGTACAAGCATGAATAAGAGTAAAAGAGGTATGAATATATGGGTACGTTAGGACAGGAACGGAAAGTTTACATTAAGTTTGTATCTATTGTGAGCTCGTGTATTTGTAAGTGTGAAAAATACTCATAGGCCACTTTTTCCAGTGTAACTTTGAACCGTTGTAAGTTGAAGACTACTTGTAATTCATTGGGAGCAGATACAAGTTTCAATGTAAAATAAGTTTCACTTATAATGCTAGTCATCTTGAAGACTTGTGGAAAAATCCAAGATAGGGAGAGAGGAAGTAAGGGGAAAAAAAACCTCAGTTAATGATCTGTATCTTCCTAGGTTCCCAAAATCCATTATAAAGGAGGAGGTATTATGCATGGAAAAATGCTCTGGAAGTTCACAAGGGAGATTTCTGTAATTAAATATCTGGTTAAGCAAATGCTTCCTGAACCTGAAGTGTAGATGGCATTATGGCAGAACGTTTTCAGTAGTACACAAGAGCTCATAAAAAGATACAGGAGAAGTGGTGGTGTCTAAGGAAACTTTGGTCTACCACTGTGAGTTACCATAGTTCCTTCAATTGTTCCCGGAGGAGAAGACATTGTTAGTTCCAGATTTTCTTATCTATGTGTCACAAAGGATGCCCTCCCAAAAGTAGAGTGCTTCAGATTCTATTCAAGCACCACATCTTTCATTAGAGCAACCTGTTTTTTTAAAAAAAAAATTATACCTAAATCTGGGTAGAAAAAGATGTTGATGCTTTAAGGATTTTTTTTAAGCTTGAAATCTCCAAAGCAGCTTTTAAAAACATATTAATAATCTTCAAAGCAATTCTTAAAGCACTCGTATTTTTCTTTTTCTTCTTTTTTTTTTGTTCAAGCTCACAGGAAGATTTGAAAAAAAAAAAAAAAACCAGGCCGCTTTGACAAAGGGGAGAGAGGTGATGCTGCTGTCCAACAACTGAAGCATTCTTTCCAAATATTTTTTTCAAGTCCTAAGATACATACAGAAAATGGCAGGCACACATAAATGAGCTCAGAATCAGAAACAATATGCAGAGGGTTTCTATTTGCCAAGTCCTACATGGAAGTGACATTTATGCTTTCAGAAGTATCATGATAAAGTGACATTAATGTAAGTTATAATGGTAAACGTTTATCTAGGAAAAAAATGTATTGAAATAATTAAGAGGTACCTATGAAATGGAGTAATTTTTACTTTTAGTAAAAGCAAATCTTTTTATGAGTCAGATTCTGGATCAAAACAATCATAGTGAGAAAGGGTACCCATGAAAATATACTGAATTGCTTCGCATGATTAGCTCATGCATGGTTTATTGCAAGGGTGTCAAACTCGATCGTATCACGTGACGTCAGGTGACGTATCGCAACATTTTTTGCCTTTGCGGAGCCGGTGTGTGTGTGTGTGCTGCGTGTGATGCATCTGGCCTGCGGGCCGCCAGTTTGACACCCCTGGTTTATTGTATAAACCAACTGCCTGGGTTCAACATTGTGTTGCCATCTCAATAGCCAGCCAGGAACTAATTAGGATTCAGAGACCATAGGCTAAACCAGGGTGAAATGCTGAAAAGGACTTTTAAGAGTATTCCAAACAAAAACATATGCCAATCCACATCCCTTCCACTTGTAGAAACCCCAGAAATGGCAGCAGATGAATCCAGTGGGGGTCCAGGAATTGCACAGTACTTTCTTAGGATTTTAGGTCTATGGTGAGGTTCAAAGTGTTTGGGGGCTTTTGCTACCTTTTTATACTAGAAATGACAGTGAGTATAAACAAAAGCATCTGGTGAAGCCTTGGCAGCACATTTTATCAGGGATTTGGTTCCAAATCAGTTGACCCTGGCCAGAGATATTTTTTTTAAGAAAGGGATCCTAGTAAATAACTTCTTGGGATGGTCTTGTGACATATCTTGTCAATAACTTGATAATTGACTATCTGTTAATTATTTTTATGGGAAACATTTTTTTTCTAGTGTGCAGCTATTGCTTTCCCATCTGGAAGCCAGGATCAAATGAGAGAAACCATGCTGTCCTTTTTCTCTGCACTGTTACACAGGGGGGAGCACATATTAAAGGCTCAAGGGCAATTATTTCTCAACCTTGGCAACTTGAAGATGTGTAGACTTTAATTCCCAGAATTCCCCAGTCATCAAGCTGGTTGCAACACTGCACAAATGTGTTCTACAAAACCATGCTGCAATCCACAAAGCTTGCTAAGTAACTTTTGTTTCAGAACATGCATGGGAAGAAACTTACAACACAAATATACTGGGGTTGGTCAACACTGAGTTTCAGGGTTGAGCGACTGTGGTCTAGACAACATATTTCCTGAAGTTTCGTTAGCAACTATGGCTGACATTTTCTTAAGAAATCTGTTGTCTAGACCATGGTCACTTTACTCTGAAGGTCAAGACTGCCTTACAACACAAAACTTGCTAAGTAAAACACATTTTGTCTCTAAATAACTGAGTGACTGGCTGAAAATTACTCAGATACCTTATATCTGCAAAGGGTTAAAGTGATTCACAGCACTATCTCCTTGTCATGATGTTCCATGATCCCATTATATACATTACAGTATCCATAAACTACCGTATAGATTACAGACTATAATAACGTGGTATATGCAACATGATAAACCCAAATCAAACTGTATTACAGTTTTAACATTTTGTGAAGCTAGACAATTATCGACAGCTAAAGAAATCAACACATTTAACATACCCTATAACAGTGATGGCGAACCTTTTCGGCACTAAGTGCCCAAACCGGAATGTGCGTGCGTGTATCGGAGTGCATGCGCGCATTGGAGCGCCGGAAACCCGAAGACCAGCTGGCAGGTGGCGCATGCCTGTTTTTTGGCTGGGTTATTTGGCTGTTTTCTGGCGCTCCGGCGCCCGCGAAGACCAGCTGGCCGGTGTACATGGCGCATGCCTATTTTATGGCTGTTTTTCAGGCCATTTTCAGTCTGTTTTCTGGGGCTCCGGCGCCCGCAAAGACCAGCTGGTCGGCGCGCATGTGTGTGCCAGAAACCAGAAGAGCAGCTGGCGATGCCGTGCGTGCCCACAGAGAGGGCTCTGCGTGCCACCTCTGGCACGCGTGCCATAGGTTCACCATCAGGGCCCTATCAATAGAAGTTCTTTCTACATCAATTTACATGATAATCTACAACTGCTTGATTTTATTTTATAAAATATGCATACATCCAATATTCTTTGGACTGGAGTGGCATAGAAGCCTGAATAAATAATAAATAACAATATTCTGGCTGTACAGGGCTGAGAATATTGAGATGTGTGGCACTGTCTTTCAAGAACGCTTTCCTCCTTTACTAATTTTTCAACAGAAAAAGCACTGATATCTTCCAAGGAAGTGCAAGATTTCTAACACGGTTTAGAAACTAGTGTACAAATCAATAACTAGAAGCACACCAAAAGATGTGCATGTCAGCAGTCCATGGTAAAATATCATAATTTGTTTCATTTAGGAACCGACAGTGCACTTTTCACGCACCACTGCTCATCTCTGGCGTTAGTTCATAACATGTTTTCCAGGCCGTACACTTCAAGCCCCAGACGGAAGCGCTGCATTTTTCCTAGGTAGCATTTCTTCAAAGATGCCTAGAAATTATTACACACATATATTTGAAATCTCAGTTCAATCAAAAATCGTTCCATTTTCTCTTGCATCTCTTTCATATTATGAAACTCAAAATATACTGTTAATGTTGCAGAGATATGTTTTACAGGTAGTCCTCGACATGGATGGTTTTCACTTACCTTCGCTACCGGTTCGCAAATGTAAACATGCGCAGAGCATCGAAAACATGAATAAATGGGACGTCATTACGTTCGGGCGGGTGGGCAGGGCCACCCGCAGTTGCCACTACCGGTTCGCCCGAACTGGCTAGAACCGGCCGAATATCAGCTCTGGTCATCGACTTGCAACTGTCCACTTAGTGGCCATTCAAAGTTACAACGGCACTGAAAAAAGTGACTTATGACCATTTTTCACAGTTACAATATTTTCAGCATGGGGAAGCCAGGTTACTAACTTATCAACTGCCGTGATTCACTTAAAAACTGAGGCAAGAAAGGTCGTAAAATGGGGCAAAATTAACAAATGTCTCACTTAACAACAAAAATTTTGGACTCAATTGTGGTCGTAAGTTGAGGACTACCTGTATTTTGATCCAGTATCTGTCTTTTAAAAAAAAAACATTGAACAGTTTCACAGCTCAGATTTAACTTCCGCCATGTCAATCAAAATGTTCAGTCAGTACAAATGTTATGTGTAAGGAGAAATCACTAAAGATTAATAGTAAATTACAAAGTAAACAGATACTCATAATCCTAAGAAAAATTGGCATTAAGGTCTCTTGCAGTGATGCAGCTGGACATCCCTACACATACAGCATATAAGAGGAACATAAAACATACTGACATGTTACAGAAAAATGCATTTGCAATGCAAAGTTCCTGTGCCATAATTGTACCAAACCTCCAATGCTACTAATGACTTAATGATATTTTATCTGAAATTGTCTAGGTTTGGTAAAATCATCTAATGAGAAGAAAATTATGTTGGAAACGTACTACTAAAACTTGCCCGTTTGTGACAGAGAGAAAAGTCATCAAGTGATGCTTTTTTATAGCATGGGGAGAAACAGTATCATATGCCACTCTCTGGAGAAAAACTGATTCAGTAAAAATGGGCCATCCAGTGAAGAAGTGAAAATGGTATCAGATTTATACTAGTAATTTATTGATGATAATTTACTTCTTCCAGAGTATCCATATTTTGTTTTTCTCTCTTAATAGATCCCGTCTCTCTGATTTGTTATACAGCTCTATACACACATTTGATTTGTTATACAGCTCTATACAGAGAACCCTTCAGAAAAATGCATCCAAACTGCTACAATTCTCTTTATACACTGTCAGTTTCTACTTATATGTTCTTAAGAGTTCATTTCCCAATTATCTTTCAATCAGCAAGCAGTTTTTTCAACACGATTTCAGTCAAATTGAGCTTGATTTCTGATAATTCCATGATACGCCCATCACAGAAATGTGATTTGGCTTTTTCCATAGTGTCAAACTCACAGTTCTTTTAAAAAACATTATTTGAACTGTGATACATTCATAGTACATTTATTGATGCTTTAAAAAATGGATATTTGGAAAATATTCCTGATGAACTGAATAATTTGGACTTGGGACAAATGAAACGATATTTAAGTTTCAGAACAGGAAGCACATTGTAAAATTAAAATCTCCTTCCAAGAGGGCTTGATTCCTAGTGAAATCTGGGAAGCAGACAAATATGGAGATAAATAAACAGAGGAAGGCAGGAAGGAATCAACAGGGTATTATCATATGGAATCGTATTACAGGTAGTCCTTGACTTACCAGAGTTCATTTAGTGATCATTCAAAGTTACAATAGCACTGAAAAAATTAACTTATGGCCGTTTTTCACACTTACAATCTTTGTAGGATGCCCATGATCAAAATTCAGACCCTTCAGACGCTTGGCAACTGACTCATACTTATGGTGGTTGCTGGTCATGTGATCCCCTTTTGTAGCCTTCTGACTAGCAAAACCAATGGGGAAGCCGGATTCACTTTAACAACTGACGAGAGGCGAAATTTATCTCACAAAGGAGAAAATAGATCTTTTCCCGGACATCAGACATTAGAAAAGAAACCGCAGTTTAAAAGTCTAAGTAAAAATATTTATTTCGATACAAAACAATAAATCCTCATTAGTCTACATTGCTGATATAAAAAAATAGGTCTTGCTTTGATAGAAGCCAGGAACAGAAGGAATGAACGGAGAAAGGAATGTGCACATGCGTACAAGAACATATCAATCACGTGCTCAGGAATAAACCATTATATTAGATAGGGATGCTTCTCCCTGCATATACATATAACAGGCAATATAAAATCACTGCGTGACAACAACTGTGTTACTAACTTATCAACTGCAGGGATTCACTTAACAACTGTGGCAAGAAAGGTGGTAAAATCGGGCAATGCTCCCTAACAACTGTCTCACTTAAGAACAGAAATGTTGGGCTCAATTGTGGTCATAAGTCGAGGACTACCTGTATACCAAATATTGTACTGTACTATATACTAGGGAAGCTGTTTGCCATTGCCCTCTTCCAGACTGAACGTTTCTGAGGTCACTCGAGGCTACAAGGTGCTGCCACCTGCTTGCTGGGCAATCATTTTTGGGAACGAGAAGCTTCACATTTTGGGAGGAAGCCGGACCGGCAGGGTTTGGAGCAATAGCCAAAAGCATGCAAAGGCACCCCACCCGTCTCGGAGAAAGCTAACACAAGAGTTGCAGGTTTATCTTCCTTCTAAAAGGATCTTAACTGAAATTATAACAAATCCCGGCCTATCTTAAAGGCTGCATATTATTGCTTTGTATGCGGGCGTCTTATTGCATTTTAGCAAAGGGGGGATTGGGCTGGGGTGTACGGGGTGGGATGAGGAGTTGGTGCCCTCCCACCAGTAGCCCCCTCTCCAACCCAGACCGGTATAGCAGGTCCCATATGGAAACATGTTAACAACGTGGAGCAGACACCTAACGATCCGCAGCCGGGGAGAACGGGACAGGTGGGTTTCCCAGGGGATTTACCTGGGCGCGGAAAGGGTCTGTCGCTGTTGCTCGTCTGAAGAGGCGGCCAAGGACGGAGCCCACGTGGAGACCCAACATGGTAAGGAAATCCGTAAGCGCCCAGAGCCCACGTTGAAGGACGAGAGGGCACCACGCTACTCTCCCCTTTCACTTACGGAGGCCTTAGGAGACCAAAAGCAAGCCTTAGCATTGGGGCGGAGAGCCAGCGGGCGGGCTGGCGTATCTCGAGGCGACTCTTCCGAGCGGCGGGAAATGCAGGTGCTTCGATGTTGCGCCTTTGAGTCGCCCTTTCGCTTTCCTGTCACACATCCGAAATCTCTTTAACACGCGCTGCTATATGCTTGCCTACTGAGACGAATAAGCTTTTCTAAAACTCAGAGGTTTCTCTCCCCCCCACCTCTGTTTTCCCCGCTGCTATTAAGAAATATGAGAACTCATCTATTGATATCTCAAAGGTGCTACTATTCGGGTGACCCTGAGGACCCAGATAAACCCCCAAGTGCTTCAACGACAGTCTAAATTAAGGATGCAGATGATCAGCTATCTGCAAGGAATATAAATCCTTCCATTCCCCACTCTCCTGTGAGAGCTGAAGAAGCTTCTTGGATGACAAGCCAAGGTCTTTAAAAAAAAAAAAACCAAGAAATTCCAGTTGGCTCCCGAAAAAGCACCTTTGGGACAACCATGACCTGGATGACTGAGAATCTCTACAGACTTCCATCTACTGTTGCTGCTTGAAAGCAGCAGATTTCTGTAGTAGCCCAATTTTTCGGGTGATGACACAGCTGGGCTCACATCCAGCTTTGGACAGGTCAGTTTTGGACGAGTGTATAGTGCCCCATTCTTTGATGGGATCAATGCAATATTTCTCAACTTTGGCAACCCATCAAAGAATGTGGACTTCAATTCCCAGAACCCAGAAGTCAGCATGCTGGCTGGGGAATTCTGGGAGTTGATGTCCATACATCTTAGAGTTGCCAAAATTGAGAGTTTAAGGTTTCCTCTGAACTCAGTAATGTAGATTGATTGATAAACTGTGATTAAAGTAGTCATAGATAACTTTACTGTGATTACTTGAATCACAGTGTCTCAACTGATATATATTACTGAGTTTCTGAGATAACTGTCATGTTATAATAACTATGTCAGTCAGTCCCAAAGGTTAGTCTGTTTCCATCTTCTGTTTACTTTGATGGAAGGGTATTGTACCCAACAGAAGTTTTTCTTTGGCATGAACAGCCGGGAAATGAAACTCTTTAGCTCATTTAGCAACTTAAAGGAAGTTGGAGTCTCACCTTGCATCAAGCCTTTATTTAATCCACCCATTGTAAGTGTGTAAAGGGTCCAACAGTGGTTGGATTCATACAACATGCTAAGGTGACACATAACAGGCCACATGTAAGTGTGAAAAATGATGCTTAAATTTATCTTCATCTCTAGCTGAAGGGAAGCTCACTAAGGAGCTTAAAATTTTATATTCAGTGAGGAGTGAAATAAGGCTCAAGAAAATTCAGTCTTAAACAGTTCCATTTCTTCAAAAGTGGCAAACTGCTTGTGTTGTTCAGCCAATGGGAAATTAAAATAAAAAATACATAATAGGACTACATTTCTGTTCCTCTAGTCTAGTCATTGTGTATTTTTTCTTGAGGAAAGCATATTTAATAGCTACACTGAAACAATATTGAAAATAAAACTTTTAATTAATCTGGTCACCCTCAGCAATGAATATTAAAAACTGCATAACTATATTCTTCTGCCTGTATTTCACTGTTTTGATTGGTAAGTCCTGGAGTGCTTTAAATGCTGTCATACTGGGGATTATTTTAGCCTGGAAAAGGCTGATAAGACAATCCTGTCTCCACAGAAGTTACATTATAAAATCCCTTATCTATAACCATGCTGAGTAAGCATAATGGAAATTGTAGTCCAGTGATATCTGGGCACTGGATTTTGGAAGAGACGGCTAGTATAAATATGACAAAATACCTAATACTAAATCCTTAAATGGATCACACTTTTAACTATTTTTCTCAGGTTCTACTGCTATTGCCTCTTTATTTTTTCTACATATATTTAGGACATTTTATAAAGGATTATACATTTATGCCATTAAATTGGTTAATTAACTTGTTAGCATAATCTTCACTGTAATATTTCATTTGAATCACAGTCATAAAGCATGGATTGCCATATGTGACTGTAACTTTTGCCATTATTTTAAGTTAGAGTATTATTTAATTATATTTATATCTATCCATTGTGCTTTAAATCACTTTTTCTTTTTACTGAAATGAGAGATTGCTAATGCTTAGAAATGTAGCACAATGATTGCATCTTTGCTGCTGGCTTTTAAAATATATAATGTAAATATGCTTCTCAAATTGTAACTGGAAAAATCATAGGAGGCTATTTTTAGGTCTGTTCAGCAAAGAGAATCCAGAAATAAACTCACTACTTCTGTTTTTAGTAGTATCAACTAATTGTCGGTCTGATTGCAGAATATATCTGGTTTCTTCCCAGAACCTGTGTCAAAAAAAAGAGTGGGCATCAGCCATTGGAATATAACAGCTTGGTTCTGTGGATGGAGCAGATAAGGTGAAGCTAGAATAGACTAAGGGCATTTTGTTAAATTTAAGGGGAAAAAATAGTAAGAAGTGGGTGGAGGTAGAGAAAACAAAGTATCCTGTAATTTTGAAACACTTTATTTATTCATTTAAATAAATAATTTATATGGGCTGACAAACCTCATAACAGTGACTCCGGGTACAAAGATTAGAACTGAAGAATTAAAACAATAATTGAGTTGCCCTGTGATGATGGGCGTCTAATAAATTTAATTAAATAAATAACCCATAACAACCAGGTACGTGACACCTTCCAGTCATAAACACACATCAGCCACAACTGGGTTAGCGTAACATCCTGTCCCAAACATCTGGAGAAACTGCAGGCCACTTTAGCTGACTATGATCCGCAGGTCAGTGGTTCAAATCTCACTGGCTCAAGGTTGACTCAGTCTTGGTAGGTAAAATGAGGACCCAGATTGTTGGGGGCAATATAAATATACATTGCTTACTGGTGTAAACCGCTTAGAGAGTGCTTGCACTGTGAGGCGGTATATAAATCTCACAAATAAATAAAATAAATAAATAAACAGCCAGGTCTTCAAAACTTTTTAAAAGAACAGTAGGATTGGGGCCATCTGGATTCTCATGAGAATGCTGATCTTTAGCAGAATTTACTGTACAAATCTTAAATAGAATAAGAATCTAATATACTGTAGTTTGGCAGTTTCTTTCACAAGAAATTTGATATCATGTTCCAATTCAAGATGTGAACATAAGAAAAGGCCATGTTGCTTCCTCACTGTGAAGGTTGTGGGGATAATGTTCTAGCATTTATTTTCTCCCCACCCCACCCCATTATGTATTTTATTTATTTTATTGTAAACCACCTACCATAAGATGAGATGTGTGGCTATATAATAAATTGAACAAATAATAGCTGTAAAGGCCAGTCTAAAAGTAGACTATAATTGTAACTTATAGTTGTTCCTCATTTTGTATTAGTACTGTGCAAAATTTCTCTTGCAGCAATTAGTATACAGCAATGCAGATTTTGAAATTTCAGGTTACAGTGAACCCTCGTTTTTCGCGAGGGTTACGTTCCAAAAAGAACCCGTGATATGCGAAATCCGTGAAGTAGTAACCTTTTTTTTTTACAATTATTATACAATGAAATACTCCATAATACATTGAAACCAAAGAACAAAACCTTTTTACAGGCCCAAGCGTTTGTTTAACAAATAAAAGTACTGTATAAACGTTTTTTTTACAAATAACTACTGTACTGTAAAATAATAATTTTAATCATCAATATGAACTGAAGGCTTCAAATTGCGGAGATCAGCACCGCCCCACCGCGACCCGAGTCATTGGATTAGAACGGGAGAAAATGAAAAATGATTATGAAAAAAAATACAAAGTACAGTACGACAAATAGTGACTCACGTGTATTTCACTGTTCTTGGCAAGCTGTTTTACGTACGTGTATAAACCGCAACGTTATTGACACACAGTTAGAGAAGAAGTGGAGAGACTGTTTAGCCAATCAGAATGCAGAACACAATGCACGATGCAAATCCGTGAAGCAGCGAGTCCGTGAAAGGTGAACCGCGATATAGCGAGGGTTCACTGTATATTAAATATTAATATTAAATGATTAATCTTTTTTAAAAAACATATTTTAGGAGTAACTGAATTTAACATTGTATATATTGGCTTCTACAAATAAAACTAATTATAGGATCTGTATGAAGTTCCCTTATTAAAATGTTAGATAAAACTGGTTCCTTTTATGCCTGGCTTGAAAAGAATAATATGAAGAATTGGCCCATCTACAAATAAATGCTTTCAGCTACGTTCACACAGTAGGTGGTAACTGTACAATGGTGATGTTTTTATTTCATTGGCCATGTGTTTAGAATCACAACGGGAATCCAGAAAGATAAGTTTGCTTGACAAGAAGTAATTCTATCTGAAAGTAAAAGTACAAGTTTCCACAGCTATAAAACAAATTCACATCAATCTTCATTCAGTAATACACATCATTATATAAATTTCCTTACAATATTGGAGCTCATATACAGTATGTGAAGAATGTGTATGGGGAATGACAGTCTAGATTGTAGAATATAAACTGAATTTAAACAAGCAGCAAATATCAATGCTATTTTAATTTATGCCTGGGATTTGCAGCTGATGGTCAGCTTGTCACTGATTATTTTTTTAAAAGTCTTGAGGGAATTTCTCTCAGCTTTCTTTTGCTCTTTAGACAAGAGATTGAAACTTCTGTAGGAATGGATATGTGATTTTTTAAAAAAATTAGGGTGAGAGGGGAAACTCTTGAATTTGCTTATGCTATTATAATTTCATCAAATTGTTCATAAAAGATAAAGACTCCTCTGTTCCTATATACAGATGTTTCTGAACCTTAGTAACTCTTAAGGTGTGTGGACTTCAACTCCCAGAGTTCCCTTTTATTTTCAAATGGCTAAGTGTCATTAACACAGCTATACAGGTAGTCCTCGACTTACAACAGTTCATTTAGTGACCATTCAAAGTTACAACGGCATGAAAAAAGTGACTTATGACTGTTTTTCACAGTTATGACCTTTGCAGCATCCCCATGGTCACGTGATCAAAATTCAGATACTGGGCAACTGACTCCATATTTATGACCGTTGCTGTGTCCCAAGATCACATGATCACCTTTTGCTACCTTCCAACGAGCAAAGTCAATGGGGAAGCCAGATTCCCTTAACAACCAGGTTGCTAAATTAATTAATTGCAGTGATTCACTTAGCAACTGAGGTAAGAAAGGTCGTAAAATGGGGCAACACTCACTTAAACAAATGTCTCACTTAACAACAGAAATTTTGGGCTCAATTATGGTCGCAAGTCAAAGACTACCTGTACTGTGTACTATACAAGAAGGTTATACAATTTTCTGAGCAACAATATAGAAATGCTTTGCCATTGGCATCTTCCAGGATGTCTTCTCAATCTAGCCTACATCTGTTAGATTTCTTGGTAGTCTCTGATGCAAACACTAACCAAATTCAAATCCCTATAGCTTTTTCAAGAACAACCATAGTTGCCTAAATGCTCTTTCATGTTAGCTTTTGTTTATTTATTTATTCGATGTTGCCCAACTCCAAACTGTAGGTGGCTCACAATATATCAGATAATATAAAAGTACGGTAATACAATGAAACACAACAAACAGCAAAAGCAAGGTAGAACAAAAGGAAAACAAGGAAGAATAAGATGGGAACCCAATAGATATCCAAAAAATTCCAGAGGCATCTAGCATCCAGTGGAAGGGTTCTTGGGAGAACAGCCACTTTTTTTATGGCACCCTGGAATGCCAATAGGGTGGGTGACATCTGGATCTTGGGGGCACCTCATTCCAGAGGGCAGGCAATGCAACAGACAAGTTGCACTTCCTGGGTCCTGATAGATGACATTATTTAATTGAAAGAACCAGGGCTGTGCCAACCCTGTTAGCTTGAATTGGTGGGGCAGTAACCAAGGGAGATCTTGCATCTAAATATGCCCTCTCTCATATAGGGCTTTACAGGTAACCACCACCATTATGAATTGCTCATTGAAGCAAATTGGCAGCCAGGGCAGCTGAAGAGCAGACGTTTTACATGTAGAATGGCATGTGGGAAAGACCTTGGGAGACAGGAGGAAGTGATGCTGCATAAAGAATGGCCAGATAAGGTACAGCAGCGGTCCCTAATCTTTACGGCTTGGCTGCCTGGTGGGGGAAAGAGAAGCTGTAGCTCGACTTGCACGAGTGCCGGGCTGGCATGCACACTCGACTTGTGCAAATTGATCTCTCTCTCTCTCTCTCTCTCTCTCTCTCTCTCTCTCTCTCTCTCTCTCTCTCTCTGTGTGTGTGTGTGTGTGTATGAGGGCCGACCTGCTGCTCGTGCAAGTTGAATTGCACGTGCACACTTGCGTGCCAGCCTACCACTTGTAGGGCCTGGTTCCAAATAGGCCACGGCCCAGTAGTGGGCCACAGCCCGGGGGATAGAGATAGAGCATAGCCCACAGTTAAACAGTGGGTGGGGCAAGAGGCTCAGAAATAATCCTCCCTAGTTTCTTTGGCTGTAAAGGAGATGGTAGGAGATTTGTATTTTCAGACTACATTCTGTTAATGTAGCTTTACAATAAATTAGAATTAGCTTCTCTGTTATCTTTTGTGTTTGGTTTGCCTGATAAGGCTGACAACATGAGTATTCTGAGGCATGCCCATCACTGTCTGTACTGCTGTGAAAGATTTACAAAGCTGAATCAACAATGTGATGTTTACACAAGTTAAAAGTATAGGATTTTTGATTTTGTATGCATGCAGAGAGGAATCCAGAAGGATATGGAAGAAGAAAACTGTCAAGACGTGTAAGCTTTTTTGTTATTACTGCTGTTATTCATGTCTATAAATAAATAATAATTTATTGAATTCATACGATGCCTGACTCTGGTGGTTCATAAATAAAAAATTAAAAAGAAGAAAAACTGTGAGACAAAAGTAGGAGTAAACACGGCAAGGATGAGAAAATCAGACCGGAAGGAAGGAAAACAATCCATAATACCTAAAGGGACGTACAGTTACTCTCTCTGGAAGCCAGAGAAGAGCCAGGTTTTCAAAGCCCTTTGAAACACCAGCAGGTTGGGAGGGGGGGGGTGTCATCCAGATCTTGGGGGGACTTCTTTCCAGAGAGCAGGTGCTGCACCAGAGAAGGTGTGCTTCCAGGGTCCTGATAGAAGGAACTCAGAGCACCAAGCCTTAAAAGGTCAAATCAGTATGACAGATTCAAAGGGAGACTGGCAGTCTTTCCAATAACAAGTAAATACCTCCGTTTGGATGATGTACAGGATTGTATTTTGTTAGGTATATAAATGTAATAAATGTTTGTGCTAGGTCCTCTCTGTAGTTCATTATCAGGGGTCCCCAAACTTGGCAACTTTAAGACTTGTGGACTTCAACTCCCAGAATTTTCCAGCCAGCTGGCTGGAGAATTCTGGGAGTTGAAGTCCACAAGTCTTAAAGTTGCCAAGTTTGAAGACCTCTGCATTAAATGTTGCTTCTATCTTGTTAGTTTTAGGATTCTCATCTCACTGGTAACTTATTGCTTCTGACTACAACTTTAGCTTTCCTTTAAGCCTGCTTCTTTGAATAGCAAAGATGGAAATCTTAACAAGACTTGGTGAGCCGTGCAGGGAGCAGCTGGCAAATTGAGTTATTACACGACAGAGAGGCTGGTTACTTGAGGGACCGCCTGTCTCCCATAACATCTGCCTGGTCAATTTGATCCTGCAGGGTTGGCATGCTCCAGGTTCCCCCAGGGAACTGGATGCCCCCGCCTTCCTCTGCTCTTGTTTAGAAAAGCTCTAAAGGCCTGACTCGTCACCCAGGCCTTCTGTGAGGGGAAATGAGACCGTTTGCTTCACTGCACTTGTCATCATTTATCTTTATTTTTTATGTTTTATTGATTTTATTGTAATTTCTTTGTCTGACTTGTGAGCTGCCAGGAATTGCTGAGAGTTGGGTGGCAGATATCTTTAATAAATTCTTATTCTCTGGTCAGAAATTTTTTTTTAAATTTAATGGCAGGGAGGGAGGGTTCACAAGTGTTCTCTCCCACATTTGTCACTGAAAAAAAGAAAGAACATATAAAACAGTTTCCCTGCTTGTACCTTTCAGCATCATGGTTTTCAAAAATAGGCAGGGAATAATGAGAATTATACCGGTAGTGCAGGCTTAAATTTAATATAGAAAGGCAGACTGGTTGAATGAACCCGACTTTAAAATATTATAAAAGATCATACTATAAAATAGTAAAAATACTATAAAAGACAGACTAATACTATAAAAAACCAACTTGAACAATGAGAAAGGATTACTGACTACAATGTCCTGATTGCTAAATGCTATTTCCAGGATCAGAGGCAGCATGCCTTCTAAATGCACAAGTTGGGTGAAAACTCTTGCTTGTACACTCACCAGAACATCTGTTTGGCATTTCTGAAGAACAGGATCATAGACTAACTAAGTCTTTGGCTTGTTCTAGCAGAAAGAAACTCTTAAGTTGTTTAAAATGGAATCTTCAAGCATATTGGAATGTCCTGGGGCTTGGTGTATCAATTTGAATTCTATCAATGTGCTGAAAGACTTGAGAACTGCATGTCAAATATACATGAAAAATTGAATAGGTGACCTATAGACAATAAACTATTATTTCTTTTGAAGCTGCTGGCACTGGGGGTTGGAGTGTTTCTTAGGGTACTGGTAGCTATTGTTTCTGCCATATCTACACTGGATCATGTGCTTAAATAGTTTTGCTATTTTTAATGTGACAATACTGCCAGGAGTTAAAAAGAGTTTTGCATCCACAGTCTAGCACAGGGAGGGAGCTGTAAAAAAATAATAATCACATACTGCTATTCCCTTGTACAGCAGTAAGAGAGCTTGCTTCAAACTTCCTATGATATCTCAAATGACACCATTTATATCTACTCAATGTTGTCCTTTAAAAAATATATTGGCCTGGCATTCAGAGCAGTTGGAGCTAGACATCATGGGCATTTTATACAATTTACTTGGCACATAAATGCTCTAGAGCAGAGGTCTCCAACCTTGGCAACTTTATGAGGTGTGGACTTCAAATCCCAGAATTCCTCAGCCAGCCATGCTGGCTGAGGAATTCTGGGAATTGAAGTCCACACCTCATAAAGTTGCCAAGGTTGGAGACCCCTGCTCTAGAGCCCTGGAAAATATTAAAATGTTGATTTAGATCTGGCAGCTTAGCTCTTTTTAGCTGCTTCTGTCTGTCAGAAGTAAGCATGCCAGAACACACACACACACACACACACACACACACACACACACACACACACACACACACATATACACACACACCACTTTCTTTATTAATGGGGTGTATGTTGCATTTAAAATACTATCCAGAATCCTTGGAGGTTGGATGACATACACATTTGATAAGTAAACAAATAATCTGTATATTGGGTTGAGGATAAGGAAGGGTATCATGCATACATTTTAAATTTTAAAAAAATGACTTGCTAAAAGCAAAGTATGCAGTTGTTAGAATGGTATCAGTTTTGAGTCATTTTAGGCTGATTTTATAAATTTTTGGCAGTGCTTTTGCACAAAGTATTTTAAAAGTATTTTGAGAAGTAAGAGGTAAGAGTCCTCAGCATTCCTGGGCTGATCACAAAAAAGCTAGTCCTTTAGGGATGTCCCAAAGGTGCTTTTCCAATAGGCAACTGGACTTTCTGGTTTTTCTTTGAAGACGTTTTGCTTCTCATCCAAGAACCAGAAAGTACAGTTGCCTCTTGAAAAAGCACCTTTGGCACAACCATGACATGGATGACTGATGTCTAATCGTCTTTGTTGCTCTTCTTTGCACTCTTTCTAGAGCAAAGGTCCTCAAACTTTTTAAACAGGGGGCCAATTCATGGTCCCACAAGCTGTTGGGGAGCCGGGCCGGCTGGGTGGGCATGGCTAGGTCATGTGACTAGGTGGACGTGGCCAATTTAACAGTCCATGAAACAATGCACACAAATTAAACTTTAATTTGTTTTGCTCCTGGGGGTGTTTTATTTGCTTTTGTTTGCATGTTGCTCTTTTGGTTGACTTTTCTTTTTATTAGATCATTTTTTCAGTTGTTTAGGAGTCTAGTGGTCCACTTCAGAAAACTCAGTTTTGCAGCAATTCTTCTCAGCCACAAGTAGATTGAGAAATATTTCTCTGTCTCTCTTCTCTCTCCCTCCCTCCCTCCCTCCCTCTCCTCTCCCCCCTCCCCCCTCTCTCTTTCTGTCTCTCTTTCTGTCTCTCTTTCTGTCTCTGTCTCTGTCTCTCTCTTTCTCCCTCCCTCCCTCCCTCCCTCCCTCCCTCCCTCTCTCTCTCTCTCTCTCTCTCTCTTTCGCTATCTTCTGGAGGCGGGGGAGATGAAAAACAGGCTATTTTTGCCTGTTTTTTGGCCTCCTGGCAGGGGTGAAATGCTACCGGTTCGGACCAGTTCGGGAGAACCATTAGTGGACATGTGGCCTGGTTCGCAGAACCAGTAGTGACGGCTGGCTGGCCACGCTCCCGAATCGGTCTCCCGGTCGCTGCTCGCTCACTCTGCCCCGCCCAGTCTCTGCTCTGCAGCTTGCCTGCCTGAAGCGCTGCGCTCCCGATCTGCCTGCCAGGTAAGCCTGTGAAGTCGCAGCATACTTAGCTGCTCCTGCCACCCCACCGTCCCAGCCTGCCTTTCCTACTCCATTCCTCGCAGCCCGCAGCCCCAACATGCTTGCCTGCCTTCCTGTGGCCTTCCCTTGCGAAGCCAGGCAAGCGGAAGGCCCCACAGCCCTGCCATGCTTGCCTGCCTTCCACGCGGCCTTCCTGGTGGTCCCCCATGCCCACTTGCCTTCCGGGGTCAGCGTCCAGCCCGGCCCGGCCAGTGGGTGGGCGGCTGGCCCTTGGTGGAAATGCAGACACTGAAAGGGGCGGCTGCGGCGGTGCTCTGGGAGGGCAAGCGGATGTCCTGAGGCTGCTGCACATGTGCCTGCCCCATTTCTGCAAAGGCAGATTCCCCCCCCCACAGGGCGATCCAAAGAGGGGAGGGGGATGCTGCAGAAAAGGCCACCTTCCACCCGGGGCCACGTGCCTCCTGTGCCGGCTCCGTGGGGCTTGGGGCTCTGAAGCATAGCTGTCCCAACCTGCCACCTGCCTGCTCTGTTTGCGGATCAGCCTGGCCGACCGCCGGTGCCACTCTGGGAACTCAGCCCATGGCGCCGCTTCCCGCTGGCAAAGAAGCGGAGCGAGAGGCAAGGAAGCCGCTGCCAGCCACCCCGCCAGCTGCCACTAGCTTCCGCCTCGCTCACTCTACGTCTTCACCAGTAGGAAGTGCCGCCGTGGCTGAGCCTCCTCCCCCCGGAGCGCTGGACTCCGCAAGTCAAGTTCCCGAAGTAGCCATCAAAAAGAGCAGGCAGGTGGCCAGGTGGGAAGCCAGTGGGCTGCTTCGGAGCCCCAAGCCCCGCAGAGCCGGCACTGGAGGCACGGGTGGAAGGCGGCCTTTTCTACAGCATCCTCCTCCCCTCTTTGGATCACCCTGCAGTGTGGGCTCTGCCTTTGCAGAAATGGGATGGGCGGTTTGTATGGAGGATTGGCAGGGGGGATGCGCGGCTTTCCAGAATGGAGAGCAGGGCAAGAGAAGGCACAATAGGCTGCGCTGCCCCGGCCCCGCTCAACCGCGCTTCTTTGCTGGGCACCGGCTTCCAGCCCATCCACCCCCATGAGCAAAGCTGGCGGCATGAACAAGACAATCGGCCACGCCTCCCCACCTGGCCTTCCTCACCGGGTGCTGCACTGGTGGCTCTGCCCTGGCCAGCTGTGACCGCTGCCACTTCCTGCAAACCTCTTGGCAGACGGCCAGAGCGAGGGGTGGGCGGGAGCGTGTGTAGGCCTGGCCGGCGCTCAGCTTACCTTCTTGGCAAGGCTTGGAGACCACTGGGCACCCCCACCCACCAGCTTGGCATCCGTTGCTCAAGGAGCAGCTGCTGTGAGTGCCCCGCCCCTCAGGCGAGACTCTCGGCCGGGGCCGCCCAGGCTCAGCAGCAGCAAGTTGCCTGGAGGAGGGGTGCCAGGGCGGGGGACCCCCCGCCCTCCTTTCACCTGACCTCCGTGCACGAAGACAAACTGCTGCCTGCCCTGAACTCCTCACTGCTTCCGTGCTAATGCCCAGTGCTGTCACTGGGGAAACACCACGGGGCTCCCAAATACGCTGGCAGGGCCCGAGGAGGAGGGCGTGCACCTGGACCACCAAGGCCCGCAGCCGTGATGGCTCTCCAGGCAGTGTCATTGTCTCCCTGCCTCGCCAAGGCCACCGCCAGCCCCGGAGCCTGAGGCCGGCGGAGTTCTGTAGGTGCGCGCCCCGACACTGACCGTCCCGTGAAGGTCCCGGAACCGAAGCCAGGAAGGTGAGGGGCGGCGGCAGCAGCAGCTGTGCAAAACAGTAAGCGGATGTCCCGGGGCTGCACATGCCTGCACATGACAGGGGACATGCTACTGCTGGCCCGGGCTGTCTGCCCTCCCAGAGCACTTTCTTCCTTCTCCCGCCGCTGAAAGAGAGAAAGAAAGAAAGAAAGAAAGAGAGAGAGAGAGAGAAAGGAAGGAAGGAAGGAAGGAAAGAAAGAAAGAAAGAAAGAAAGAAAGAAAGAAAGAAAGAAAGAAAGAAAGAAAGAAAGAAAGAAAGAAAGAAAGAAAGAAGAAAACTTATGACTACAATTGAGCCCAAAATTTTGGTTGCTAAGCAAGAGCATTGTTAAGTGAGTTTCACCACATTTTACAAGTTGGCCACGCCCACCCGGTCACATGACCACCAAGCCATGCCCACCAAGCCACGCCCACAGAACCGGTAGGGAAAATTTTTAGATTTTACCACTGCTCCTGTGCACCCCGTTTTTCACCTCCCCCGCCTCCAGCAGCATTCTGCAGGCCAAAATAAGGCAAAAGCAGCCAATTTTTTGGCCAAAAACAGGCCATTTTTACCCATTTCTTGGCCTCCTGGGGTTTCTGTTTGCCCCATTTTTCAGCTCCCCCGCCTCCAGAACGTCTCTGCAGGCCAAAATTGTTGGCCTTACCTTTCAGTCTAGCCCGTGGGGCTCGCGAAGGTAAGTCCTGCGCTCAGCCGAAGGGTGGGTGGGGCGATGTGGGTGGGGCAGCCTCATGGTCCTGCGTGGGCCGGATTAATGGCTTCGGTGGGCCGCATGCAGCCCGTGGGCCGTAGTTTCAGAACCAATGTTTTAGAGTCTCAACATCTTACCATGGTGATCAAAAGTGGATACAGTGTGGTCTTACCAATGCAGTGTAATATAGTACTAACACTTCATATGATCTTGATACTATCCCTCTGATGATGCAGCCTAGGACTGTATTGGCTCTTTTGGCGGATGTAGCACACCGCTGGCTCATATTTAATTGGTTGTGCACTAAAATACCAGGATCCCTCTTATAGTTCATAATAATACACATCCTTCCCACCATAAACATATAATACACAATGTTTACATGTTGAAAAACAATGATTACTCATACTCAAGAGTATTAGCATTGAAATCAGGGAGGAGTTGGTCCTAATATATTTAATTAAACTACTCCAAGCATTATATTAATCCAGGATCCAATCAGTGGTTCCAAGAAGGTCATGGGGACAGGATGTAACTTTGCAGTGCTTTCAAATACACGTCCACGAGATACAACTAAAAAATCTATGGTACTATCGTACTCTTCTAATAGCTGTTCTAAAGAATAGCGCTCCCAGCTGAGAGAGATGTCCAGAAGAACATCCTAGTCATTTATGTCAGTCATGAGAAATTAAAAATAAAAACAAAATAGGAGTGTTCTACTTCAAGTGCTACATAGTGTAAGTCCCCTTCCTGCCTGATATCCAGGTTAAAATTAAAAAGACCATAAAAGAAACTTTAATGGAAAATTAAAGACTAGGTGATAATTTATCAAAAATATGGTATGTTGCTTTGAAACTGGTTAATTGAGGCCAGTAAGCTCGTAAGTACTATACTTACATAACCTGCCTCTGGATACCACCATTTTAGCTTTATGGCTGGGAAAGCTTTTGTGTATACTGTATATGTTCATCACAGCAGGAATATAACACAAGCAATGATTTTTAGTTTTTAACTATAAAAACTAAACTATAGTTTTTAATTATAACAGAAGGATATTTATTTAAGAAAATGCATTCTACCAGTGTGTCTGGACTTGGGGACTAAGACAGAAGGAACTAAAACCATGAGACTGGCAAGAGGAGTGACAGATAAAGTGAGAGCTACAGTAGATTAAGTCCTTAACTCTTTAATCACACCTCACTTTCTTTGCAGCCAGTAAATTTTAATTTAATTCCACCGAAGCCACCAACAATTCCAGTAGAATTGTAGATGGATACCTAATGGTCTTTTGTCTTTACAAAATGGAGCTATGCCAGCTGGCATAAGGGCCTGAAGGAGAAGCTATTGCCTGGAAGTGGTTGATGCACTAACAGAGAATGCACCCCCCCCACCTCTCTCCTCCAAATATATATGTTTTTAGTTTGTTTTAATTTTTGTAATTTTAATTTGCTTTTATATTTATAATTCTTGGATAGTTGTATATTTTATCTTACTGTAGGCTACGCAGAGTTGCCTTTAACCGTGAGATTGGTGACAAATACAATATGTATAATAATAATAACAACAAAAACAACAACAAAAATAAAAATAAAAATAATAAAAATAAAAATAAAATATACAATATCACCCAAATAGTTGCCTCAGCAAGATCAAATTCTTAATCTGTCTTTAATACGTTTCTTTTTAAAAGACTAGTTATCTGACCTCTTCCTCTTTTGCCTTACATGAGATACAACAAGGACATCAGAATTGTTAAGGATGGATTATGTAAACCATGGAAGATACTTTCTTGCTTCAGTTCCATGAAACTTCCAAAACCAAGTTAAAATGTACAAAGCCACAATAAATTTATGGTTCACTTTTTAGAGTAAAAATTCATTGTTCTGTACTATTTGACATCAATTTTACGTGTAAACACAGTGCATGCCAATGCTTTTTAAAATGCATACTGATTTTTAACAAACCATTATGCCACCTCTCTCAGAAACCCTTTCATTTATGCCGTTTCACATTTTAAGGTATATCACAATCACAACCATTTATAAAGAAGTTTTAATAGCAAGTCTTAAGGGTCAAAATAATGAAGATGTTGGAAATTTATTGTGGGCTTTTCTAATTTTTCTGGGTTTTTTGTCTTATAAAAAAGAAAATTTGTTTTATGAGTTCGGAAGGTAATTATATGCACATATACATATTTTTTTAGGATTCAGAATAGAATCGGTGAACAGGGTGAAAAGAACTGTATGTCCAAAAATATACTTTTAAGTAACTGCTAATATTGTTGGAATAAACTCACCATATTGGTTAGGTTTTTCTGCAAAACCCCTCAGACAGACCTCAGAAATAAAGGAACTAAAAATTACCAAAAAATGCCTGTACTGAAAACGATAACATAATTATAACAAGAACATTATGAAATAATATGACCAAATGTTCTACTTTCCTGCAAGGGCAAATCAAATGTTGGTCTACCTCAGCTTTCTTCCTTTTCCCCACTTTTACGGAGAACAAAAATATGCCAATATTGTAGAGCAAGAAATGACTAAATTCACATACATCAAAAGGTGTCATGCTTTCTTAGATGGCCTTAACAAATCCATTACAATTGCTTATTGATGAGGGACTTGTAACGTGTCTCGTACAGAAGCCATATTTGCATAAACCACCCAGTCTTCTCATTTTCTCCTCATTTCCTCTTTAAATCCTTTATTAGTTGACTATACTCTTTATCTGATGAAGTGAACTCCAACCCATGAGAGTTCATGCCTTTAATACATTGTATTAATTAGAAAAGGTGCGACCAGCTTCCTGATTTTTCTCCACCCGATTGTTCTTCATCTTATTTATTTATTTATTTTATTTATTTTATTTATTTGTCAAACATGTATAGGATAGTAGTAGTTTGTATAAACATAAGTAAAAAGTAACGATAAAAGAGGACAATAGGACAGTAGGACAGGGACGGTAGGCACAGTGGTGCGCTTATGCACGCCCCTTACAGACCTCTTAGAAACGGGGAGAGGCCGACTGTAGACAGTCTAAGGTTAAAGTTTTTGGGGTTTGGGGAAGAAACCACAGAGTCAGGTAGTGCATTCCAGGCATTGATCACTCTGTTGCTGAAGTCGTATTTTCTGCAGTCGAGTTTGGAGAGCTTTACATTTAGTTTGAAGCTATTACGTGCTTGTGTATTGTTGCGGTTGAAGCTGAAGTAGTCATTAACAGGAAGGACATTTTGGTATATGATTTCATGAACTACATTAGTGACAACTTACTCCTAGGTTTTGTCTAATAGGATGCAAAACATAAGACAAAAGGATTTCCCCCCCCCCAAAAGAAAATAGCATGGGAAAACATAACCCTATCCCACAGTGTTGTGGTACTTATATACATTGTACACCCTCTCCAGTGGCTCTTGGAGATTTTAAGGGATTTTATTTTCCAACCTTTTGCATTAAGTAGTGTCAAACTTTTCAAGGTTTATGCTAAGAGCAGTGGGTGGAGGTCATCTAATATTTGTGATCAAAACATCCCATAATTCTTAATGGATATGGGGGGAGGCAAAATGAGCAGAAAAGATAGATTACAGATAGAAAATAACACCTCTCCATCTGTAAGAGCTGGTGAATTTAGAATTGTTGCAAATAAAATTCACAAATCAGTGATACTTTCTGTTTTTTTTCTGTTTGCAAGTCAATAGATCATTTAAGGATAACTTAGAGATCATTTCAGGGGTGGGTTCCGGTTTTCTTTGCTGCCGGTTCACTCAGAGACTCGCTATGGGGGGCGTGTGTGTGTGTGTTGCGTGCCACATGCACACGTGCAGTACTTAAAAAAAGCTTTTGCACAGAAAACAAGATGGGGGCATCTACAGCGCTGCCAGAAGGACCGGCTCGGGGGCGTAGCAAGCCTAGGTCGCTGCCAGTTCTAGCGACCCAGGCCGCCAAGTTACTACCGATTCTATAGAACCAGTCCGAACCGGGAGGAACCCACCTCTGGATCAGTTCCTTACTCATTCTGATAAAGGTACTATTTTCCCAGGACTTTATGACTGCAGGGTGGGAAAAGCTGTCGAACAATCCACTTTTTTTGTTACCTAGATCCCTCCCCACATTTCTAAGGGATGTGAATATGCCACTGTATGTTTAGCTATGATTGTTCACATTTATTCCATTATTCAGCTGTGTTTGTTATATTTATTCCATTACTGCAGAAAGAGGTTGGTGCCTTACTTGTACCTGAAGAGTTTAACGCAGTGGTTATAACAGTCAGCTACAGCTATCAACCCGTGTTCCAAGATGGTGATATCATTTGGTCCTTGCAAACCCTCACTCACCACAACGTCACAGAGGGTTGAATCAGGATTAAACATCACGACACAGTTTTGACCTTGATCGGAAACTAAGAAGTTTCCATGACCATCCACAGTGACTCCAGAAGGGTTTTCAAAACGGAATTTTTTCCCATGATGGGGACCTACGGTCTTTCTCAGGCTTCGTTCCCTGTCAATAATTTTGATGCAGCAGCCTTGAAACCTTCCAAACAGTTGACCTTCTGCGACCAGCATGTCTTCATTCTGAGTAGATGATGACAAAAAAAACCCTATGTTGGTTAACTACAGTACATGAGTTTTTAAAAAAGCATATCCTTCTTCCTGAGATTGATCCAAGTAGGGACGAGATGCTATACAAGTAGTCCTCGACATACGACCACAAGTGTGCCCAAAATTCATGTTGCTAAGTGAGAAATTCGTTGTGAGTTTTGCCTCACGTTATGACTTTTCTTGCCCACATATGTTAAGTGAATCACTGCAGTTGTTAAGTTAGTAACATAACGTTACCAACTTGACATTGTTAACTGAATCTGGCTTCCCCATTGACTTTGCTTGTCAGAAGATTGCAAAAGGTGATCACATGACCCTGGGATACTGCAACCGTCATAAATATGAACCAGTTGGCAAGCATCCAAATATAAATCACATGACTATAGGGATGCTGCAAGCATCTTAATTGTGAAAAATGGTCATAAGACACTTTTTTCAGTGCCGTTGTAACTTTGAACGGTGACTAAATGAACTGTTGTAATTGAGGACTACCTATAGCAGTGATGGCGAACCTTTTTTGGCTTGGGTGCCAAAAGGGTGCGCGTGTGTGCGATAGCGCGTATGCATGTGCTTGCAATAGCACGCGCACGCGCTCACACCCATAATGCAATGCCTTCTCTCCACGCATGCGCACAACCCCCGTGCTGCCCCCATGCATGCGCACAACCCCCAGTGCTGCCCCCCCCCGTGCATGCACACAGACCTCACTGAAGCTCCGAACTTCCGGTTGGCCCACTGGGCTGTTTTTCGCCGTCCCCAGGCTTCAGGAGGCTTTTCTGAATCCTGGGAGAATGAAAACGGCCAAAAAACCCACGGAAAATCAGCTGGCCAGCACACTCATGCGCGCTGGAGCTGACACAGGGCAATGCCTCACGTGCCCTCAGATATGGCTCCACGTGCCACCTGTGGCACGCGTGCCATAGGTTCGCCATCACTGACCTATAGTATCTGTCTGGAGATGACCAATATATATGGACTATTCCATAGAAAGTAAGACTGTTCTTTTCAGTAGCTTTGCCACTGAAATCCACTGATAGTCATCTAGTGAAGTGTGACATCAGAAATTGCAAATAAGTACTAGTTAGGACCAAAAACTCTGTTAATATCTGTTAAAACCAGCTGGGATGCTCTCACAACAGAATAAGGATGTCAGTAGAACACAAGCATATTGGATAGAAATACTGTCTCATTTTCTGAGTCTTCAAATATTTGTGGTTGTTACTTGCATTGCTATCCTTATACTTTTATACTAAAATGTTATACCTTCTCCGCTACCAATCCCTCTATGAATGTTGAGCAAACTTTTTACCTTTTTGGTCATCCAATCATACCTCATTGACAGCCATACGCACCGGCCTGTAGAATCCCTCTATTGACTGTGTCTTCAGGATGGCATTCATTCTCCAGTCCACTCCAATGATGTTGATTTTTCCTCCATTGGACCAGTCAGACACTGCAATTTTATTGGACTTCAGGACTGTTATCCCATATGAATAAGGCCAGGTGAGTTTGGGAGACTTCAGTTCATGGATCAGCTCTCCATCCCTAGAGAAGAGCTGGATGATCTTAGTCCCACAGGTCACAAGTAACACGCCGTTTTTCATGCAGGTGATATCTCCCAGTCCTTTTACTGGTTCGAATCCATATGAAAAGCGTTGTTTAGGACGACCGTCAGTGCTGTAGATCTGGATATTCCCCGTACCGCTGTCTTTCACTACCAAATCGCCTTCAAGGTTTGTTGTCAGACTGGTTGGCCAGATCAACTTCCCCGGATTTGTACCAAACCCGCCCACAATTTTTATTAGGGAATTGTAATAAATCTTCTGGATTCCAGAAAGTTTCCACTTGTTATTAAAGCGGAGAGATTTTTCTATCTAGAAAACAGCAAAAGAAACAGGAAAACTGATTGCTTAGTGATAACTCAGGATTAAGTTCAACTACTGGGTAGCACACGTTTCTTTGGCTATAGATCCACATTCTCAGAAGCATAAAAGGATTTTCTCCATCAGGTGAACCACTGACTCAATCTTTTCTATTTAAAAGATACCTTTCTTGGGCACTTTCACATGGGATCGTCAGCGGTGAAATCTGCTTACCTTCCCTACCGGTTTGGAAGTGCACGCTTCTCGCGCGCTTTTTCACCCATGCTCCGCTCATGTGCATGCTTTTTCACCCTCTGCGCATGCGCAGAACACTTTGCGCAGAGGGTTAAAAAAAAAGAAAATGGCAACTCCGGGTGGGTGGGCGGAGCTTCACGCTGCCGCCACTACCGGTTCTCCGAACCACCGGCCGCTGCCGCTACCCATACTCCCGAACTGGGCCGAACCGGTAACATTTCACCCCTGAGTCTTGGTGCTATTTCAAACTAAGTCTGGGCCTGTCTGATCTCACAAAGTCAGCTGTCTGGGAGATGAGTCAATCTAACACAGGGTCCTCAAACTTGGCAACTTTAAGACTTGTGGACTTCAACTCCCAGAGTTCTCCAGCCAGCTATGCTGGGAGAGTTGAAGTCTACAAGTCTTAAAGTTGCCAAGTTTGAAGACCTCTGATCTAACACAAGCTTAGCTATGGAGCATCTGAAATTACAACAAAGCTATTCTTTACACTTAGGAGTACTTAGCTCTGCATTGGTTCTCCCACTCATGAACCATTCCTCCAACTTTCCCATTGCTTTCCCTCAAAAGTTTTGACTTTGCAGAACTGAAGACAATTATAGGTGAACTTCAAGTTGATTTAAAAGAGTTAGGGATAGAAACTTTGATGACATGGAAATCTTCCAATATAGTTCTTGAGCCGTGGTGGCGAAGTGGTTAGAATCCAATACTGCAAGCTAACTGCTGGCTGACTGAAGTTCGGCAGTTCGATTCTCACTGACTCGAGGCTGACTCAGCCTTCCATCCTTCAGAGGTCGGTAAAATGAGGAGTCAAAATTTTGGGGGGCAATATGCTAACTCTGTAAACCACTTAGAGAGGGCTGTAAAGCAGTATGAAGCGGTATATAAGTCTAAGTGCTATTGCTATTGCTATTCAAATCAGGGACAGGATGGATAATACCCAGAAACCTGTTTACTGATGGAGATGTACAGCTACAGTAAATTTCCATACCTCTTTGAACATAGTTGGGGAGAAATAAAGATGCCACGCTAACACTTCAATCTAAATATTAGCAGGTTATCCCATGGTCTCCATTTCTTTCCCATGAGATGTCCCCTCCCCCTCCCCTCCCCCTATCTTTTTCTGTAACTTCCCTCTCTTGTCCATCAGCTCCCATTGTTACATCGATGCTACAAAATATTGAAGGTGTATGAAGTGGGTAGGTGGAGAGTACAAACAAGGCACAAAGCAAATGAGAACAATCCTTGTACTTTTCATCATCAGGAGCCCCCAGGTAATAAGAATCTAACATTTCCTGGGTCAGGAGTGGAAGTTCCTCCTATAATATAATACAGGAAGTCAAGAATCCTACGTTTCAAGTTTACCCGGAAGGTTAAACAAGGGTATACACAAAGAGAAGGTCAAAGTCATTTATTTGTTTATTGAATTTTTACTCCACTTTTTCCACCAGAGGATATTGCTTAAGATAATTAATAGAAATTAATTAATTAATAGAAAAATAAGTACTTAATACAAACACAGTTTAAAAACATAATTAAAACTGGGCTTGATTTCTGGTGGTTTTATGGACATATTAATGTTGTTTTCTTGGCAGCAATCGGAAATGGTTCACTCCATCCTTCATCCTTGGTGTTTTGCAACACTTTAGAGCACAACTCTGGCAGCTTCTGGTGGTCTCCTATCTAGGCAGTAAACAGTTTGTACACAACAGCCATACAACATAGCACCATATTCCTTTTTGTGGCAAAGCCTGCCTGAATCCTTCCTTCCTTCCTTCCTTCCTTCCTTCCTTCCTTCCTTCCTTCCTTCCTTCCTTCCTTCCTTCCTTCCCTCCCTCCCTCCCTCCCTCCCTCCCTCCCTCCTTCCTTCCTTCCTTCCTTCCTTCCCCAAAAGGAAGATAATAACACAAGCTAGCCCAATTTTTCTTTACTATTAATTCCAAAGCAAGAAAACAGCCAGTGAGAAGTGGTAGCAGCAGAAGAAGAGCTTTTCAAAGATCTGGGAGTGTGGAGAAGGAATGGTAAAATTGTCTGTAAATCATAACTTGAATGAGGCTTTGAACTGTGGGGGTCCTTGGTGCTCTCTGAGCTTGTTGGTTTTCTTGCAGATGTTTCATTACCAAACTAGGTTGTGTAATATCATCAGTGTACTGTTTTAATTTATTAATTCATTAGAGTGACTATTTCAAAGAACTTGGAAAAGTGAACTTCCCCTCTCTGTTATACCCGAAGGCCAGACAAGGAACAATGGATGGAAGCTGACCAAGGAGAGATTCAATCTGGAAATAAGGAGAAACTTTCTGACAGTGAGAGCAATCAACCAGTGGATCAGCTTGCCTGTGGAGGTTGTGAGAGCTTCAACACTTGATACTTTCAAAGGGATATTGGTCTGCCATTTGTCTGAAATGGTGTAGGGCAGGGGTCGGGAACCTATGGCTCGCGAGCCAGATGTGGCTCTTTTGATGACTGCATATGGCTCGCAGCAGGGGTGAAATCCTCCCGGTTCACCCGGGCCAGTCCTTCGGCGTATAGCCGATGGAACTGGCGGCGGTTGCGGCGCGGAGCTTCTCCTGCCCGCTTTCCCGTCCCGGCTGAACACAATCACCGCTTTCCCGTCCCGGCTGACCACAATCATTTGGGTTATTTTTCCCTCTGTGCATGCGCGCGCATGCACAGAGGGAAAAATAACCCAAATGGCGGCGTTCAGCCGGGACGGGGGGAGCTAAAAAACAGCCATGGCCACATCCCCGCCGTTCTCCAGCCAAGCGGCTGAAGAAGCCCCGGAGCCCCGCCGCCAACCTGCGTCTCCTGCTGGGAAGGAGCCTCTGTCGCTGTCTCTCGCGGGGTTCCAGCCACCCGACTGAGTCCCTGACCGCGGCATCGGCAGGGTTAATGATATGGGAGAGGAGAGAGAGCGCTACCGCCGCCACTGCCGCTTTCACCGCTCCGATATTTCTTTGGTGGGCGCGCGCGGGAGGGACCATGGAGCAGAGGCGCCCGGCAGCTTAAGGCAAGAGGCGGGTGGGAGACGCAGGCAGGAGCCTGTCGCCGCCGCCGCCACTTCTGGCATCCCCACGCCTCTCACCCCGCTCGCCGGGTGCCTCTGCTCAGCGGTCCCTCCTGCGCAGGCCCACCAAAGAACGAGGGATCGCACGTTTTTCGGTCGAAGTTTGAAAGGAATCCGGCGAGTGGCTACTTTTCGGACGGATTCCATTGGCCAATTCCTCCGTGGGCTGGGCGGGCGCGCAGGGGGCTTGCGCCGTATTTTGAAAGGCCCCGACAAAACAAAACCGCTCGCGTGGATCCAGGCCACGGGGACTCTCGATGCGCGCAAAGCAACCTTTATGCCGGCCGCTTTCCCAAATAGGTGGCTTCTTCCTTGAAAGCTGGAAAAGGTGTGGGGCGGCGGGGGAGATGGGTAGGAAAGCTCGCTGCCCCACTTGAAGAGGGGTGGGTGGGTGGAGGCGGGATAGAGAGGACCCAGCTTCGATCGGGAGCAAACTTTATCTCCCCTTGCCACAACGAAAGAAATGGTTTGCATTTGAAGCAGAGGAGAAGTTGGCTCCGGATTTCTCAGCCAACCCTTCTCAGCTACTGTCTTGATGCCCTTTCCCTCTCTTGGCATGAGTGTGCAGCGCACTCCGATCCCACGAGCTAGGAATCTGTGTAAGGCACGCAGGCTCCCCTGCCCCCCTCCTCTCCTCCTCGTTTCTTGGCAAGGCGCAACTTTGCAAACTTCCCGAGTGCCTGGTTATTCGGGGCGCGTTTTTTTTTAAACATTCTCCACTAGACCCACCCCACCCCATTTCTCGCCCAACCAGTTGGTTTTGCAAGAGGGAAGGAGAGAGCGCGCTACCGCCGCCGCTGCTAATTTCGCTGCTCCAATATTTCTTTGGTGGGCCTGCGCAGGAGGGACCGCTGAGCAGAGGCACCCGGCGAGCGGGGTGAGAGGCGTGGGGATGCCAGAAGTGGCGGCGGCGGCGACAGGCTCCTGCCTGCGTCTCCCACCCGCCTCTTGCCTTAAGCTGCCGGGCGCCTCTGCTCCATGGTCCCTCCCGCGCGCGCCCACCAAAGAAATATCGGAGCGGTGAAAGCGGCAGTGGCGGCGGTAGCGCTCTCTCTCCTCTCCCATACGCATTAACCCTGCCGGTGCCACGGTCAGGGACTCAGTCGGGTGGCTGGAACCCCGTGAGAGACAGCGACAGAGGCTCCTTCCCAGCAGGAGACGCAGGTTGGCGGCGGGGCTCCGGGGCTTCTTCAGCAACCCACCCACCTACCTCGCTTGGTGCAGTTCCCCGCACTTGACGTCTTGGAAGAGGGCTGGGCTAGGGAGAAAGGAGCCACGGTGGGGATTGGTTTGCAGAGAGAAAGAAAGAAAGAAAGAAAGAAAGAAAGAAAGAAGAAGAAGAAGAAGAAAGGAAGAAGAAGAAGAAGAAGAAGAAGAAGAAGAAGAAGAAGAAGAAGAAGAAAGAAAGAAAAGAAGAAGAAGAAGAAGAAGAAGAAGAAGAAGACGAAGAAGAAGAAAGGAAGAAGAAGAAGAAGAAGAAGAAGAAGAAGAAAGAAAGAAAGAAAGAAAGAAAGAAAGAAAGAAAGAAGAAGAAGAAGAAAGAAAGAAAGGAAGAAGAAGAAGAAGAAGAAGAAGAAGAAGAAGAAGAAGAAGAAGAAGAAAGAAAGGAAGAAGAAGAAGAAGAAGAAGAAGAAGAAGAAGAAGAAAGAAAGAAAAGAAGAAGAAGAAGAAAGAAAGGAAGAAGAAGAAGAAGAAAGAAAGAAAGAAAGAAAGAAAGAAAGAAAGAAGAAGAAGAAAGAAAGGAAGAAGAAGAAAGAAGAAGAAGAAGAAGAAGAAGAAGAAGAAGGAAGAAAGAAAGAAAGAAAGAAAGAAAGAAAGAAAGAAAGAAAGAAAGAAAGAAAGAAAGAAAGAAAGAAAGAAAGAATCATTACCAATGCTATGATGGAAATCACCAACTCAAAGACAAATATCACTTTGGAGCAAGGAAGCTGCTACAGCAGCAACAAATTAAACAGCACAAAGACAGGGATTCTCTCAATATCCCATTGTCCCTATTGACATTTAGTTGAATTCACTTTTAAAATATATTATATGGCTCTCACTGAAATAAATTTCCAAATTTTTTGCTTTCATGGCTCTCTTAGTCAAAAAGGTTCCCGACCCCTGGTGTAGGGACTCCTGCTTGAGCGAGGGGTTGGACTAGATGACCTGCAAGGTCCATTCCAACTCTAATAATCTGTAAGACCCCCTCATTACCTAATGTGCTATGAGGTGGACACCTATGTAAGTGTGATAAATAAATAGACAAAATAGTAAGGTGAGCCAAAATATATATATAGAAAAATCAAATTAAAAATTAAAAACCTAACAGCCTACTTATTATTGCAAAGCAAGCTCCTACTGTATTTTAAAACAGTCAGCTGCAGAAATTTGACGGGAAGTTTAATTCTGTATAATCCCTGGGGAGGAAGACTATATAAACAAGATTTCAATTTCTTAGATCACCTTTAATGATTCCAACATTCTGGGGTAAAACCTAACACCTTGTTCTCTGTTTCTGTGACTTTAAGGCAGTTGTAAGTTTTCTACAGTTTGAAACGGCTATAAAAAGTGGAGTAGCAGGAGCCAAGAAAATCAATCCCAATTATGGCTCTTTCATGTAAACTGGCATCACTTTTTGCTATGGGAACAACATACCTTCTAGGACAGTGGTTCTCAACCTTCCTAATGCCGCGACTCTTTAATACAGTTCCTCATGTTGTGGTGACCCCCAACCATAAAATAATAAAATTATTAGGAAACTCAGGGGTGGGTTCTAACTTACCTCGCTGCCAGTTCGCTTCCTCCTGCGCTGTGTGGCTGCGCTGCGTGGGCGCTTTGCGCGTGCATGCATGCACAGAGCCGATTTTTTAAAAAATTGCAAAAAAAAGTTGAAAACAAGATGGTGACGCATGCGCAGTGCTGGAAATTCGGTTTCTGCGCATGCTCAGAAGTTTCCATGGTACAGATTTTTTTTTGCAGTAGTCTATTTGCATGTGGGTGGACCCACCTGGAGACGGATAGAGGAGCAGTGTCTCAGTTCCTAAGACCATCGGAAATATGTGTTTTCTGATGGTCTTAGGCGACCCCTGTGAAAGGGTCATTTGACCCCCAAAGGGGTCGCCACCCACAGGTTGAGAACCGCTGTTCTAGGAGGCCTGATCAGCTGACATTCCCAAAATCATTCTGCAAATGAACTTGGCCTGAAAACACACAGGTTTCCCAACCCACAATAATCTTGAAAATATAAAGTTCTATTTATCATAGCTAAAATTAATTTCCTCATACCTGGTCTTTTTCAGATGTGTTGGACTTATAGCTCCAGTCTTTCTGGGACAGTATCCACAGACACTGTAGATGATGTGAGGTTTGTGTTTTGTCTGAAGGTTGCAGATAGAAGCTCAGGTCGATAGTGCAAGAACCAGTACCCATAACATACTATGTTTTTGTTGCTAATATTATGCCAAGGGGTATTATACAAAGTAAGGAGTTGTATAAATACTGATCTGCTTGATTTTTTCAAAATACTTTACATATTTCCAGCTGCAAATTCAAAAGGCATTTATCTTTCTTTCCGCTGACTAACAAAACTGTATTTGAGTAGATTAAATCTTTTCAACCAAGAGGCCTTCTAGCTTGATCTACATTCTTTGTCTACGCAACATTGAAGGGCTCGCTATAACTGCAGATCTTCAAAGCCTTTTAAATAATACAGGTACAGACTTGTAAATTATATATGTGATATTTCAGTAATGTAATCACAAGCCAGTATTTTACTGAGATCAAAGGAAAAAGGATGTTCTTCTCAAGGGATAGTTGGTAAGAATTAATAAAGGAATTGCATACTCATAAAGAGGTGATGATACTATTTATTAAAGGAATATTTACACTGCTACTTGGGTTATATTTTTTTTCACTGATCCTCTGCCAGTCTTCTGTAAAATATAAAGAAGCCTACATAATGTTCTTCATCTTCCGTTTAATACCAACTCATTATAGAACCATTTAATTTAATAAAGGAAGCTATACTGTACGCTTTAACTCCTTGCTTTATAATTTAGCCAGATAAGTCTACAGAATAATATATTTAAGGATTCCACATTTTTGATATGCTACTGTAGCTGGTTGGAAACAGAAGGAGAAAAGGAGATTGCCTAAATGTGCTAAGATTGTCTTTAATACCTTCAGGCTGTTTTCCCCAACATAGACCTATTCAAAGAAATGCTAGTCTGTTCAAACAAAGCACACCAATTTTGGCACATATGTTTATGATCTCCTTAATAGATTATTTTTGATCCACATTGATAAAATTCTTATCATAAATCTAGTCAGCACCTGGATGCAGTGCACTTGTCATTGAGATCCAACTCCAGTTGGATCTTCTCATCACAATTGTATCTGATAAATTGGTCTCTGGGATCAAGGATCAACTGGATATTTCATCTCTGCAAGAGAGCTGTTTGCCTGGCCTCCCCCTCCCTCCCCCCTTCTCCTTCTCAATGCATGATGCTGCTTAAGGAAATACTCAAAAAAGACCTCCTTGCACTTCATCAAAGTAGTTGTCATCTTCTCTCATCTACTTGACAGGGATGTTGATCTGAGTTTATACTGTATAGTGTTTGCTTTTAAGGAGGTCCAGTTTGAATTGTG
Organism: Diadophis punctatus similis; assembly: GCA_023053685.1. Taxonomy (NCBI): domain Eukaryota; kingdom Metazoa; phylum Chordata; class Lepidosauria; order Squamata; family Dipsadidae; genus Diadophis; species Diadophis punctatus. The sequence goes on from JALIGW010000002.1 coordinate 88,996,202, forward strand.
CATTATTTGTGGATTTTTATCTCTGGGTATATTAACATACATTCTTCTTGCTTTTAAATCGGCAAAAAGTTGGTGGACGTAAGTAGTGAGTAAGTAGTCACCCTAATTTTAGTGTGGCTTAATAAACACTACTGCCTCTATAGGTTTTTTTAAATTGCTGACCAGTTTTAGGTCAGAAATTAATGGATCTTGCAACTTCCTTTCCCCTCCCATCTACTGTCACTCACTGGCAGGGCAAACAATCACTCTTCATCATATAGAGATACCATGGAATTGTAGGAAGTATACTCCACTAAGGCAGAGACATTCCACGAAAACAGTGCCAAGAACCTCAAAGAATAGTACAGATAAAAAAAAACAACCAAGTACAACCGTTTCTCTGTTAGAAAGCCTAAAGCGAAAGCCTTGGGTGATTGAAACTCTGGGCTTGCGGCCAAGAGCTATTAAGGCTTGTTAACAGAAAGGAAAAGCAAACGGAAGGTCTAGGCCCGTGATGACGAACCTATGGCACGCGTGCCAAAGGTGGCATGCAGAGCCCTCTCTGTGGGCACGTGCACCATCACCCCAGCTCAGCCAGCTGGTTGTCGGGTTTCTGAGGTGCACATGTGTGCCGGCCACCTGGTCATTGGGTTTCCGGTGCTCTGGCGTGCGCGCCTTCCGGATTGGGCACTCTGTGCCAAAAAGGTTCGCCATCACTGGTCTAGGCTATCGCTAAAGGCTAGTACTAGCAATAACAATGATTGTATTATGAAGCAGATTCTACAAATACTAAGCATCAGACTAAAAATAATTTACTAAAGCACACTAGAACTCCCCTTCCTCCTCTCTGACAAGATTATCCCTCAGGATAGGAAAGACAAAGGTGCAAGGACAGGATTAAACTATTAGGGCAGGAAGATAAGAACAAAAAGCAACCACATACCCAAAGGAGGCACACAAAATCCCATCAAACTGCACAAACCTCAAAGGGAGGTTATAACACCCTGTTTTGGGCCTGGAAGGCCTCCTGCACCAACCTGGAAGCAAAAACGGGGCGCGGGGGGATGCGGGGTGCATGCGCGGGGATGTGTTTGCATTCATGGGGGCGGGGCACATGCATGGGGCGGCACTCGCATTGCATTTTGGGGGTGCACGTGCACACTTAGGGCACTCAGCACGAAAAAGGTTCGCCATCACTGGTGTAGGGTGTCCTGCTTGGGCGGGGGGTTGGACTAGATGACCTACAAGGTCCCTTCCAACTCTGTTAATCTATGTATCTATAAAAAAACTATACACTTACAACACAAGGGTGGCTTGCAAACCAGGAACGCTTGAGCTGTGTCAACACTCTTCTTGCCTTCCTGAATTAAAGAATGCTACTTTCTGGCAGCTGCTTCGAAATTCATTTCTTTTTGACATCATGGTTTTTCCCAGCCAGTAACGATCCCGGACATTACTTCCAACAGAATCTATCCTGGATTATCCTGTGCCCTCCAATGGTTCTAAATCCCCAATTGAGGGGAGGGGAGTTGTTTCAGTTTTCTATAGGAATATAGATGCTATGATATTTCTACAAGTTTAAAATACCATGACTTATGAAGAGATCAATAGAGCAATATTAAAACCTTTTTATTTTTAGCAATTCAAAATGTATCCTGCCGAATAATTAAAACATCACATTTCTGTATTCTTCAATTGCTGCACAGTCATCGTCCCCCTAATTCTCCCCACCCCGAAGCTCAAATAAAGTTGCATTTTTAAATAGGACTGTCAATCAGATTTCTGGTCAAATAAGTGAGAGTAGAAGGGAAAAAAACTCAAGGATGTTCAAAGTCATGTGATTGGGACAATTCATAAATAATTGTAATAAATAGATTCCAATAAATAATTGTAGTGAAGAAAACAAAGCAGCCGTGTGGTTGATAGGGCATCATAGGATGTTCTCTAGATGTCTCCTTTAAAAATATGCCGATATTTGACGTTTTGGTTTTCCATGAAATTAATATGTCCATGTAAATGGTCGGGGGAGGGGGTTCCTCTTTTAGGTAGAGTGGGAATTTTCATTGTTTTTCATTGCTAGTTGCCCAAAGTTGTTTTGAGAATATTTCGTCAATACGAAAATAGAATTAATTTATTAATATTTCAGTTAGAGACACCACTGTTGAAGAAAGTGAGACAAATGTTATGTAAGACTGTGAAATAAAGCTTTTCAGAGGTATGTTGGCCCTAGTATCAGGTATCAATAGTCCTGTAGACTGATTTTGCTGTTAAATAAAAACAGAAAACGAGGCTGTTGAAGCCAAGATTCAGCAGGAAGAGCCATTCTCACAGCATCCTTCCATGATTAATTGGAGCTAAGAAGCTTGCTAATCCTGATGTGTCATCCTCAAACATGTCATCCAGGTGTCACGAATTGTCCAGATGACAAGTTTTGGGTTAGAAGAAAAAAGAAAACACGTTCACACCAGAATAACTGAAGACCGTTTTAGCTGCCTGAGTAATAGGATGGGGATGAAGTGGAGGCAACATCACAAGCACTTGTCCCTCAAACTCAAATAGTGAGCTGTCTGAATCATGGCAAGTGGGATTTGAGGGTGAGCTCTATTAAAAAATTTAGCATTGCTAGAGTGAGGAGAGATGATAGGGAGCTATGGATTCAATTAACCATTTTGTGCAGCCATTTTCCTCTCTTCTGAAACAGAAAAATGATTTCCCGTTTCTTACTTCTTGAAGTTTTTTTGCAAGATGAAGAGCAAGTACACTGAATACTTAAAAATGGAATATCTATGTTCTTTGTGGATATCCAACAATTGGGAAAGGTCTGTGTTACTGGAGGGCAGTTTGATCTGGATGGCACTTAATTGGGGAAGATAATGAAATGTAAACTCTGGCATACAATTGTGCCTCCTGTAGTTTTAGGTGGTAATCTTGGGTCTTGTAATAAAATCCTGAGGCAGAAGCTTAATTCCAAAGGAATGTGGTAAGAAATTTATTTTCTGGAATTCATAAAGCGTAATTGAATGGCTGGCTGGTTGGTTTGATGGGTCTCATGTAGAGATTGTTCTCCTTGCTGAGACAAAGCAATTAAAATGGCTTTCTTCTCCTCTGCAACAGTTCTAGAAAATTAGCACTTGTTTTCTCTGTCTTTTCCTGTGTACATTTACTATTTATACGTATGTATAAGTATGTATAAATACTTTCCTGTTCCTTTACACTGGGAAGCATTCAAAGTGTTGTTTCCTTGATCTACTGCCAGGAATCCTGCGTTGGCAGTAATGCAGAGTTCACTCTGTATAGGTAGGTAGGTTTTTGGAAACCCTAGTAGCTCTTTAAAGCTTGTTCGTTGAGTGTTAGCTGCCACCACTGGCTAATTCACTTATGATACCCATGTGCTTCTGGTAATCTGACACCCTTGCTTACAAAATCAGATTACATCTACGAGAAGCATAATTTCTGTGAATTAGCATCTCCATCCATAGGTACTAAATGAAAAACCTCTTTGAGTTACAGAGGCTAAAGTTAACAACGTGGCCATTTTTAGTCTCCTGAACCAGCAATTAGTACTTGTGTCATATAATTATTTCCCCTTCATCTCATTGCACAAGCGGCCAGAGAATCATACAATCCAGTGGCCCTTGTTCTGTTTGCAGGACCTGTATTGCCTCTGCTGCTACTACGTTGTTACATTTACTGGAATATGGAGGGGAGAAATTAAGGAAACATCTGGATTTGATTTGGTTAGAAGAGACTGCCACCACATTTGATTGTCTGAGTAGAGGTAATTCTCACCCACAACTGAGTCCAAAATTTCTGTTGCTAAGCAAGACAGTTGTTAAGTGAGTTTAGCCCCATTTAATGACCTTTCCTGCCACAATTCTTAAGTGAATCACTGCAGTTGTTAAGTTAGTAACACGGTTGTTAAATGAATCTGGCTTCCTTGTTGACCTTGTTTGTCAGAAGTTCGCAAAAGGTGATCACATGACCCTGAGACACTGCAAGAGTCATAACTATGAACCAATTGTCAAGCCTCTGGATTTTGATCACATGACCATGGGGATGCTACAAGGGTTGTAAGCAGGGGTGGGTTCTTCCTGGTTCGGACCAGATTGCCCGAACCATTAGCGACCTGCTGTTGACTTGACGATGGCGTCACGGATCTGGTTCGGTCGGTGCTGGTCTGTGGGTGCCGCCATCTTTTTTTGGGAATTTTTGGTGAATTTTTTCATGTTTGGATGGCTTCTCCTCTTCCGCGGCTTGAAAAAGAACCCACCTGCCCGCCCACGGGTTAATACTCACCTTTATTTCTTCACCCAAAGCACAGCTGATCAGCTCCTCAGCTGTGTTTCGGGCTGAATCCTGCTACTGAGCATGCGCGAAAGTGAAATTGCATGGGGGGAACGCGTGCTCGCGCTCGAGCGGAGCGAGAACGTCATGATGTGAACAGGTGGTGAAGGTAAGTGGAACCCACCCCTGGTTGTAAGTGTGGAAAATTACCTGGAATCTAATTACATAAAAGGAGCAATATTCACCCCTTTTGAGCCAAGAACTGTTTATTAACTTGACTGATGTGCTTGAGTCTACAGTCCCTCAAAGTTCAGGTAGTCCTCAACCTACGACCACAATTAAGCCCAAAATTTCTGTTGCTAAGTGAGAAATTAGTCAAGTGAATTTTGTCCCATTTCACGACTTTTCTTGCCACTTACGTAAAGTGAAATCACTGCAATTGTTAAATTAATATTATGGTTGTTAAGTGAATCTGGTTTCCCCTTTGACTTTGTTTGTCGGAAGGTCGCAAAAGGTGATCATGTGACCCTGGGACATTGAGTCAGTTGTCAAGCATCCAAATGTAAATCAAGTGACCATAGGTCATAAGTGTGAAAAATAGTCATAAGTCACTTTTTTCAGTGCTGTTGTAACTTTGAACGGTCACTAAATGAATGGTTGAAAGTCGAGGATTACCTGTATTAAAACCTGCTGACAACCCTACCCCAGAGTCTCTTTTTGCAGATGACTCCTCTCATATCACAATTGTCCAAAATCAGTCATGTGGTTTCCCAGTATTTTCAGGCAACACCCTCACAAAATATGTAATGTAAAACTTTAACATTGGCTTAATATAGTTTCAGAAGCAAAGGAAACATCTCAAAATGCCTCCCATTTTTATTTATTTATTTATTTAGTGCTATTATATGCCGCCCTACTCCCTGGGGACTCAGGGCGGCGTACAACATTTGAAGAACAGCTAAACAATATAATTTAATAATAATTTAAAATACATTTTAAAAAAACATCCAAAAACATGCATACGTGGGGGAGACCAAGATGAAATCGTCTCAAGACCCCGCCTGCAGGAAGAGCCATGTCTTCACGGCTTTTCGGAAGCCAGCAAGGTGGGGACAGTTCGTATCTCTGGGGGGAGTTGGTTCCAGAGTGCAGGGGCCCCTACAGAGAAGGCCCTCCCCCTAGGCCCCGCAGCCGACATTGTTTGGTTGACGGGACCCGGAGGAGACCCACTCTGTGGACCTAACTGGTCGAAGGGAAGTATGAGGTAGGATGCGGTCCCAGAGGTAACTTGGTCCTAAGCCATGTAGGGCTTTAAAGATGATGATCAACACCTTGAATTGTACCCGGAGACCAATGGGCAGCCAATGCAACTGGAGAGTATAGGTGTTACGTGGGTGTATCTTGAAACACCCACCATTCTAACACATGGGAGCAAATTCTTATCTTTGTGGCATCACCCTGGGCTACTTTGCACGGTTGCCCTACCCAGAGATAGTGACAGTCCTCCCCGTACTGTGTCATGTACAGCTTCCAGCAACCAAAAAATTGTCCACCCCAATCTTATCTTTTGCTTCAAGTTGAAAATGCCTTTCAGAGTCCATGACCATGATTGTGGTAGCTTAAGATGTCAACTTTTGTTAAGAATGTCACCCTGGAAGCAGGTAAAACCAGAAGATAAGAAGCTGCATGACTTATGATGCAGAATTGCACAACTTTACAACATGAACAACCTCTCCTAAGGAGTTCATGATGGGTTGCTCCTTCTATTTTCCTCCTCAGCAACAAGCCTTGAATTGAGAGGTTGACTCAAGAGATTGATTCGACGTCACTCAGTGTGCTTCCATGGCTCAGTCAGAGCAGACTAGAGCAGGGGGTCTCCAATCTTGGCAACTTTAATACTTGTGGACTTCAACTCCCAGAGTTCCTCAGCCAGCTTTGCTGGCTTTGCTTGCTGAGGAACTCTGGGAGTTGAAGCCCACAAGTCTTAAAGTTGCCAAGGTTGGAGACCCCTGGACTAGAGTGTGGTCTCTAGACTCCTAATCTAGCATGTTACCCCTTTTACCACTCCAGGGCAGAGGTGGGTTCCTGCCGGAGCTGCCCAATGCACAGCTCCGGTAGGGAGCGGCCGATTGCGCAATTTGCGCATGTCCGCTCCGGAGCCCTCTCTGCTGGTCCTCTTTGGGTTGATTTTGCTTCTGCGCATGCACGGAAGCAAAATTGTGCTGAAATCTCGTGAGGGAACGTGCGTGCATGCGAGATTTTGGCGAGATTTTGCTTCTGCGCATGCGCAGAAGCAAAATCATGCCAAAGTTTCTCTCGCGCGGGCATCCCCTTGCGAGATTTCAGCGCAATTTTGCTTCCACGCATCCGCAGAAGCAAAATCGCATGAGGGGGCGTACGCGTGTAGCGAGCGCACCCGCGCCTGAAGCGTGGAGATGTGTGCGCAGCGCACCGGCACCAGTAAGAAAGCAACCCGCCTCTGCTCCAGGGGTGAAATCCAGCAGGTTCTGACAGGTTCTGGAGAACTGGTAGTGGAAATTTTGAGTAGTTCGGAGAACTAGTAGCAGAAATTTTGAGTAGTTCGGAGAACCGGCAAATACCACCTCTGGCTGACCCCAGAGTGGGGTGGGAATGGAGATTTTGCAATATCCTTCCCCCAGGAGTGGGGAGGGAATGGGGATTTTGCAGTATCCTTCCCCTGCCACTGCCACCAAGCCACACCCACATAACCGGTAGTAAAAAAAATCGATTTTACCACTGTACCACTCTGTCTCCCCGTGTGCCAGGTAAATTAAAGGATGGTTAATTCTACACTCCTGGGTCATCCAAGCCAACAAGATGACAAATTTGCTTTTGTCAATAATGCACTGAATTAGATACTGAGAATTAGTGGAAAAGTTAAAAGAGAATGGTTGAGAAAAGAAGCTTATTGCAATCATTATATCTGGGAACCAACTGGATTCATTCATCCTTTTAAAACATAATTTTAATTTTGATTTGGCACTTTTGGCAATTCAGCTTGTAAACCATAGTTATGGCCTGATGATTCATGGGAATACACTTGGGCTTAGTCAGCGAACCATAGTTAAACAAATCATAGCCAGATTCATCAACTGTTTTAAGCAACATTGTAATTTGCTTAATTCTGGCCTTCCATATGCAAACCAAGTTAATTGTGGTTCACTCAGTACTAAAAACAAATAATGGCTCCTAAACTTTAGAAAACATTTTTATTTATTTATTGTTTAAATACCACTGTTATTATTTTTACAAATAACTCAAGGTGATGAACATATCCAACATACCTTCCTCTTCCTATTTTACTCACAACAACAACCCTTTGAGGTGAGTTAGGCTGAGCGAAAGTGACTGGTCCAAGGTTGCCCAGCTGGTTTACACAGTTAAGGAGGGACTAAAATTCAGTCTCCCTGTTTCTAGATTGATGTTCGTCCATCGTGTTCGAAGAGGACCTTGACATCTAATAGGTTGTGGGCTCTCCACGATGTGTCCTCAGGTGGCTGGCAAGGCCTATAGTACGGGCACAAAATGTTCTGCCACATGTTGGGCAGACATGTGCGGGCACCATTGTTGCAGCATTTGCAGCTCTGGCTTTGCGGAGTGCTCGCTTCTCTTGTGCTATGGTGGTTCTTCTGTCCTCAGATGTCTGGCAGCCTTGGTGGATCAGCGTGCGCCATGTTGATGGATCTTGTGCCAGGGTTTCCCAGGAGGTGGTGTCGATATCCAGGTACTTGAAGGAGGCTTTCAACATGTCTTTGTATCGCTTCCTTTGTCCCCTGTGCGATCGCTTTCTTTGAGACAGCTGTTTGGGGATGTGATGGTCTGGCATCTTTGCAACATGGCCTGCCCAGCGTTTCTGGGCTTTCATCAGCAGGGTGTGAACTGATGGCAGGCCTGCTCTGGAAAGGACTTCTGTGTCTGGCACCTTATCCTGCCACCGGATCCTCAGAATTCTACGGAGGCAGGTCATGTGGAAGTGGTTCAATTGCCTAGCGTGCCTCCTGTATACAGTCCAAGTCTCACTGCCATACATCAGGGTAGTTAGCACTACTGCTCGGTAGACTTTGAGCTTTGTAGCAAGGCTTATTCAGTCAGTCTCCCTGTTTCTAGATTAGTACCTTAACCACTACACCAAACTGTCTCCCAATGTTAGTTTTATTTTTTTATTTTACTCATCTACGATATTGATGCTGTATCAATTGTGCAAAATTGTAAGGTATTTCTTGGCTTGACTTGGAGCCATATGCAATAATTACATGACCATTCTCAGTGAATGCTTGGTGTACTAACTATACTATAAGTTTTGAGAATTTTCTTCCAGCTCACGTATACTGTATCAGCTTTTTCCAATACTGGCTTCCATTTCTGCTGGAATATTCTATCCATGATTCTAGAATTGTAGTCCAACACATTTGGAAGTTGCTAGGTTGAGGAAGTCAGTAAGCATGCTAACTGCGGTTGCTACAGGTTTGCAACTTTTCATAGACCATCCTGGGAGTTTTAGTTCCCGGCATATGCCATGGCTAAAAGCTGAAATTCAAGTTTCCCCCACTCATCTGCATCTTAAGCACAAACACGAGGAGAACAGAGCTGGTTTTAGACCCTGATGGCAGCTAATAAGCAGTCAATATATTTGCAAGACGTAACTCTGTGACGATATCAAAGGAGAATGTACACCATCAAGAACTGCTTTTCTGAATTATCTGTCCCTCTGCTTCACTGCAGTCGACAAGGGCCAAATACTGTAGAAGATTCATTTTCAAAGAAGCTGTATTTGTTCTTTTTTTTTCATATATCCTAGAGAAGTGTATTTTAGACCCTCTGCCTGGTATTATGAAATTAAATTTTGAACTGAATTTTAATCACAAAGTGCAATGTGATTTCCTCCTCAGTTGACCTTATACTTCTAGGGGTAGGTCTGTCTTGAGAGATGGAAACGGAGTTCCCTCATTGCATTAAGCTTTCCTTTATTTGGATTGACTAGATTTATTTAGCACACAGTTTCCTGATAAAGATTACCCAATGAGGCTCTACTAATCTCATACTAGATTATATTATTTTTCCTTCCACAACAGTATTGCTCCAGGGCCCTTGCTCTTATTTTTAACAGGATCCGATTGGCATAACCCTTCAAATAGACACCGGGCAAGCAAATGTTTTTGTGGTGAGTGTATAGGTCAGGGGTCGGCAACCTTAAACACTCAAAAGAGCCACAAAAGTCCTAATCGGAAGGCCCACATTCAATTCTGGAGCCGACCGGAAGTCTGGTTCCCCCACCATAGAGTCTCCTCCTAGCGCGGCATCCTTTTTCCTCTACCTGTCCTAACCGAAAGCCCTATCAATTGTGGAGCTGACTGGAAAACTCACCCCTTGCCATAGAGTCTCCTCCTGGCGTGCCCTGCTTCCCCCCACCCTAACCGGAAGCTCCTCTCAAAATTGTGGTGCCAACCGGCGACAGGGAGCTGCAGCAGAGGGATGAAAGAGCCACATGTGGCTCCAGAGCCGCGGGTTGCTGACCCCTGGTATAGGTGCATTTGGCTGCCATTCCATAAGGCTGTCTTAAACTTAACAACAAAAAGGAAGCATTATACCTACTTCTCCATAAGATGATTTTAATGACATTAACTTAAGATTAAGGTGCTCCTCCCATCAGATAATCTCCCCTTTAAATCTGTCAGTACACACCCTCCCTTGGCATAGCTTTTTGATGACTTACGACTTGCCTAGCCATGTTGCAATTAAGTTAGTTTGACAAGTACTAAACAGTCATAAAATTCTACCAGTACTTCATTGTTCCCCAGCCTGATGCTTACCAGCTCTTGGAGGACTAGTATTGTTAAAAAGCTTCACTGATGTGGTCCTGGTCCTGGTAGCTTTAGTTCCAAGATACTTAGAAAACTCCAGATTAAGATCAACGAGTTTTCACACTCATACTGATTTTGCCCTTGGAAGCTGAAACAGACTGAAGGTGGTTTGATGATTATGAAGGATGGCTTAATGAAAACCAGTGTGAGACTATTGTGAAATAGACAACTAAGATTAGTATAGTCTTAGTTAGTATACATGAATGGCATCTTTCTGTATATATTATTTGGAATGTTACATATAGCTCTGATTGCTGTAACTCTTATTAACATTATTGTACAACTGGACGTAGTACAGAAAAATGGTTGAGAACAGATACAGGGAAATAATTTGTACACATATACCTTTCAGCAATTTTGAACTTTTCTACATGATCACTACAGTATGAGAAAATGTTCTTTCCATATTAAAACACCTCCAACATTTATTATATGATTTATTTTTACAATTATGGAAGGAGTTACGTACTATCTGTAAAACATTTTGTTCCAATTGCCTGCTTTGTCATATTTTAATAGCAATCTATATATACATCTTGATAGGTGATTTTGATTCTGTACATGTGTTTCAAATTCTGTCATTTGTCTTAAAAAACCTTCTTGATGCAGCTTTTTATTTTTCCAGCAGTCTGTAAACATATCAGTGATGATAAGTTTTGCCCTTTGCTAAATAATTTTGGCCAGATTTTTAGGTTGTTTCTACAGTCTGGATGCTCCATATCAACATACATAATTACACTTGTCTTACAGTAATTGTCTCTAAAACTATACCACTGAATGGGGAGGAAGGGTACCAATGAGTCTTAATTGTGATGGTTGTATAACACTTCATTATCAGGCGTGTAATGCCACAGGCTGCTGGGACAAGAAGTGTGAAGGTGCTATTGCTGTCATGCTACACCTGTGATGTTCCCACAGATACAGGAGCAGAATGCTGGATCGACCTGATTCAATATAGCTTAAATAATTAAATTAGGTATCCTGAATATAATGTAAAATTTCTATAGAATAGGTATTTCCAATGGATACAAACCAGGGGTGGGTTCCTCCTGGTTCGGACTGGATCGCCCGAACCGGTAGTGACCTGCTGGTGACGTCACTGTCGGTGCTGTTCCGTGCACGCCACCATCTTTTTTTGGGATTTTCCCCCTTCCGCGGCTTGAAAAAGGGCCCTCCCGCCCGCCCGCGGGTGAATTCTGTCCTTTATTTCTTTGCCCAAAGCACAACTGATGAGCTCCTCAGCTGTGTTTCGAGCTAATTCCTACTTCTAAGAATGCGCGGAAGCCAAATTGCACGCGTGCGAAACGTCGCAATGCGAACCGGTGGCGAAGGTAAGTGGAACCCACCCCTGATACAAACCAAGACCTTCCTTTCTTTGATTCCACCATGAACCTACTGGATCATTTCATATCAACTCTCACTTATCTCTACTTCACATTTGTAACATTACACTAACACCAACCTCTTCTCACCTGCAACATTAAACCTGCATTAAAACCTGCTGTTGGGTTTGTACATTTTGACTGAACCAGAGTGCAGGAATCATGGGTTGCATCAGCGTACTTGGCAGAACTGCAAGAATTGTGAGTGGGTCAATACCTGAGAGTACATGTGGAAAAACAGCAGTAAACAGCCTCTAAAGAGTGAGCGCATTCAGGACAGGTGGAATATACCATTACAGTTAGAAAAGGAAAGTGGCAGGGGAGAAAAGAATGGATTGGCCTGTTGGCAATGACTATTAGAACCCAGGAGTGGAATTTTCCTTTTTGGAAAAGAAACATTTTCCTGCAGATCATATTTTTGCAGTAACAGTATTGAATTTACAAAGTTGCTGTAAGGACAAAAAAAAAGACTTATGTACTGTATGAGACAAGTGGTCTAAATGCTGAATATTAGTATAATTTAATTTAAGTGATACAAAGCATGTATTTCACCCTGCTCTCCCCATCCCTCTCTACTGCAATTTTTCGAGTGTTATTCATTCATCTGGCACGCTAGCTGATCTGAGCTGTCATATGATATAGTACTCTACAACACGCTGTCGCCAACCAAATTGCAACCATATGTCTTGGTGTACAGTAAAGTTTCCAGATCAGCTTGCCACAGTTCTCTCCGTGCGGGTGGCTAATTCACAGCTGGAGGCTAGCAGCAGGATTTGTAAACCAAGATAGAGGCAGACTCCACCCTAGGTTTGAAAACTTTGCCCTGCAGCCAGGGTACACAGTACACAACTGCTACGTTCTTGCCCATATTCCGTATGAAGAGTTCTGAAGGCCCTTTTACAGAAGTCATTTTAAAAAAATCAAACACTGCAAGTATTGTAATGTATCAGAAAGAAAAAAAAGGAAAAGCTACTTCATATCCCCTTGTTACTTTTTGATAGTTCATCTGGTCCCTGTAAATTGGCTGGAGAAATCATTCATAATCATGCAGGACTAGTTTGTTGGATCTTGATCTAATCCATCAGGTCACTCCTTATATTAACCAAAAGATCTCAAGTCACAATTAACTCCATGGCTTGTTGAATAAGACACAAGCAAGACACTCATTAAATGTTATTTAGTCACACATTATACCAAGGCATAAAATATGATGGACAATCCATAAAACCAAGGTTTATGTGAGCTATGGCGAAACCAAGCAAGTTGGATCCTGACTTAGCCTAATATCAACCCAAATCACAGATTTGTTACATAGCATAATTCAGGAGCAGCTAACGTAAGATTAGTTCATGTATATAATGTGCTTAATAGAGCCTGTTTGGCATAATACTTGAGGCACCAGAATCTGAGTGATCGTGAATTCTAGTCCTGCCTTAGGTACAAGGTCAACTGGATGACTTTGGATCAGTCCCTCTCTCTCAGCCCTAGGAAGGAGGCAATGGCAAACTACTTCTGAAATTCTGCCAAGAGAATTACAGGGGCCTGTCTAGGCAATCCCCAGGAATCAACGTTTACTTGAAGGCACTTATTGTCAAGCAGGGGGGGGGGGGGGGAATCAGGAAATCCAGGTAGTTCAAATGAATATAAAGGTTTATTGCAAGCTTTGGCTGTTTACAAGAATATGAACTACTAATGATCAAAGCAAATAGGTGATAGATAAGGTAATGGAATTCAAGGGGGGCTGGGCTTAGATCTCTTGTGGGTGTGAAGGAACTCGAGACTAATGTTATGTTTTGACCACATCCTTGGGCTCAGCCTGGTCATTTCCTACACATATAAACAAACATATTAAATACACACAAAACATGTTTAATGACTGGTCATACACCATAATAAAAATTAATTTATTCACATAACTCAGGAGTAATAATTTTCCAATGGTTACAGATACTAGAAGACAACTGGATTGTCTGCTACAGTATTGTTTGAAATTTATAGGTATGAACTCTAAATGTTTCTAAGTTTGTAGATTTACAACATAATGCATCCTACATTATGGGATGTTAACAGATACACAATTGTAAATTCTTAATATCTGGGTCATTGAAAGCCAGGGCCATAGTTTTAATATTTCACTTAAAAAAAACCCTCTGTAAATGAAATATTAAAATAACATTCACTTTATATGAGTCATGTTGGATTTATATTCCTAAAATTTAATTGTAGCTTATGACATAAACATGCTCTACAAACTCATTAAATGTGATTTATATAATAAACCATGGATAAACCATTTCTATATTTAACTTATCTGTTTCTATCCTTACCACCATTTCTTGGAATAATATGTCTGGCAAACAAATCCTGAAAGTTATTTTTATGAAAAAAAGAAGGCCTCTATGAAAAAGTCTCTTGATATGCCAGAATCTAGAAAATGATAAGTATCTATCCATCCTCTATTTAAAACCACAAGATTTCCAATTTGTTGTCATGATTTTAAGAACTTGATTTTCTCTTGACAGACTCCTTCAGCCACATAGGCTCTTCTCAGTAATTTCCTGATTGCTCATTTGTTTGTTTCCTTCTGTAAATCTGATTAGAAAATGTCAATTAACTTAAACTTCCAATGATATCTGGAGAAAAATAGTGTTTATATAGGGGGGGGGGAAGGGAAGGAAGTCATATATATTCTTGCATCTTGTTTCCTACTGTGCCAAAGCAGTCCAAAAGCAAGAATCTGATCAAGATTCTCTCCTCCTTCAGCAGCTGGTATGCAGAGGGAGTAAGAGAAAGAGAAAGCACAACTAATGGGAAAAACTGGACATTGTCACATGGCCCAAATTAATCTGTTTTGTGCTCAGAGGCTGGATTCCTCTTAAGTGTGAGTCACACTTGAATCAACAAACTGATGACTTTCTCTGTATGTCATGTGCTGGGCTTGCAAAATGCAGGAACACACATCCAAGTCTGTCTTAAATCTTTTTTAGATTTATGAGAAAAAGCTAAACACAGCATCATAGTCAAGGAAAAGTGAAGGATTGAAGCTGCAATTCTTCCTGGACAAGGCAATTCCACATCTTTTATTGCCTGGGGCAGAAATGTCACAGGAAACCTGGCTTCACTATAATGATCCAAAAAAGGCAGTCACTTTATACTTGAGAAGTGTTTTTCTTGCAGATGGTATACTATTTCCAAGCAAGTCTAAGAAAACCAGCCACTGCCTTTGTTCCTCATTTAAAAAAATGCAATCGAATTCAAGCCTTGTCAAAAGTTTCTAGTGAAACTAACTCTAGGCTATTTGCGCGCGCGCACACACACACACACACACATATATATATATCCCTAAATAGTTATTTTCTGCTCTTTAATAGGCTTTGATACTGTGTGCCTCTGACAGTGCAGGGAACTTTGTTTGGTTCCATTCAAATCAGTGGGATATAAAAATGTATTTATTTCCCACTTGTTGGCGGGATCCAGCCTCAATTCATGCCGATTCTCACAAATCACTTACAGTCTTACAGTATTTTGCTTCATGGCGGGAGTGTGTGTGTGTTTCCCTTTAAAAGGAAGGAAAAGTGAAACTTTCTCTTTCCCTCCTTTTAAGTAAGTCCACGCAGGTACTCCATCCACGGATCCCAAAACTTCCTTGCCACGAGGGCGTCTCTTTTTGCACGACGTTTGCGAAAACCGCAGAGATACCCGAGTCTCGGACTCGCAGGCAACTCGCCCAATCCTTTTCGTTGACAAAGAGAAGGGCACCATTGCTGTAGCAGCCCTTCCCGAAAAGACAAACTCGGGAGTGTCTAACGACGCGGCTAGCAAAGGTGAGAACTCCGCTCGACTTCGGTTCCATGCAAGCCTCGCTGGGCTCCGGGCAGGAAACGCTTCCTCTCACGGCTTCGCTGCTCCTCAGTGCTCATGTGCGGGCCCTCGAAGGGAAGGCGGCTGAGGGAAAGGTTTCGCACATGCTCAGAAGGGTCGAGTCGCCGTCCCTCCGGGCTGGGGCTGTTGGCAACGTCAGGCGAGGCGGCCGCCTCGGGAGCGGATGCCCCCCTCGCGTTGTCATGCCGACTCCTCGCCGCTGCCATCCTTCAAGCCCGTGTGAGAGAGCTGGCGGCGGCGGCGGCGGCTGAGGCAAATGCCGGAGGAGCCCTCAGCCAAGTCCTCAGCCTCGGCTGCCGCCGCTCTGAGCGGCGCTTCGCGGCTTCTGCTTCTTTAACAAAAGGATTCGGCGGCAGAAAGGTGGGAGAAGCAGGACGCCGCGCGCGGGGCGGCCAGAGGCAGCTGCAACCCCCGGGCATCCCACCCTCCTCGGACTATTGTTGCAGCGGTCGAGGGGGAAGGGGGGGGTTGACCGGGAGATGGAAGATGGAAGAAAGCGACGATGGGGTAAGGAAAACAAAAACAAAACCGAAAAACTCGCCTCCTCCTCCTCCTCCTCTGTATCCCCTATGCCTTATGCCTTCTCCCTGCTTGGCTTTGTCACCCGAGATGCCCCCGTGGCTCGTGCTTCTGCCCATGCACGCTGCCCAGGTGTCAAGCGGCTTCAATGCCACGGACCCCACCCCAAGAATCGATGTGTTTCACCCCCGCCCCCCGTGGCCAAATGAATGGGAGACAAAGTGGGAGCCGGCTTTGCAAGAATTAGGTCTCTTCGCTGTCCTGGTAGCAGCCCCCCCCCTTCCCCCCATTTTAAGCAGATTTATGACTTTTGGGTGGGGAAGGGATACCCAAGCTTGGCTGCAAGGAGTGAGTCCGATCTAAGGTGGAGAGACCCGGCTTCGGATTCGCTCATATGTGATTTGGCTCAGATGTGCCCGAAGTTAACTCGCCTCGCCTTTTAGACTGGTCTACCTGGTAGGGTTGTTGTTAGGGGAAGAAGGGTGGGAGAACCAGTCAGGATGGTTCCATCTGAATTTCCTCTTGGCAAAATAATACCATTATAATCATGTAATGACATATCCTTCCAGCTTTGTAGTTCAATCCTGGATTTAGAAACCTTGGATTATTATTCCCCCCCCCCCTTTAGCACTCATTACATGTTTCTTCTCCCTCTCCACCCCCACCCCCCAACTTCCATCCAACGAATAATGATGTATTTGGCAGGTTTATTGCAGGCGTGAAAACGCCGGCATTTTTGCCGTCCATTAAAAAAAGTGCCCTGAACTATTTTTGTTCTGTTAATATGCTTTGCAATTTGGAGTGTTATAATGCTAACCTAAAGCATTTTAAGCAGATTTTAATAAGGCTAATTTCTACCTATCCCTTCAGAATCGTCCCGTGGATTAAAATGTGCACAGATATCTAAAATTTACAATGAAAGTGCTTCAGCAGCCAAAACAAACTTGCAAGTTGACATATTTCTGCATCTCATTTGCTGTGGCTGTCGCTTTGATTTTCTTCACCTCGGTTTGTTCCCTGATCTTTCACCCTTTCATCTAAGAGCAAATCCCACTGCACTTTGGAAGCTTTCTTGTGAGTGGAGATGCACAGGATGGGGTGGGCAATTAGGTTTTGAATCTTTTGGGGCAGGACCTGTCTGTCTTTATTATGTAGCACCTCAATTTTTAATTACGCACTGTAGAAACGGTTAATTTGTTGAGTTTATGCAAATACGCATTTCCGCTCCTCGCATTTGCGCACGCTGGCTGTACATCTTGTAATCGCTCGCAGGTCTTTGTACATATGGTCTCTTCTCCTTTTTCTGCTTGATTGTGAGCATCTGTCTGTCCCTGTTTTTTGTTCTTATATGCAAAGAAGCCTGCGAAAGAGCTTTCCCCCCCTCTTCCATCTGATTGTTTGGCTCCTATTTTTAATTTGAGAGATCAAACTCAGTTTAACAGATTGCAGCGATGAGCTAAGAGAGTTCGACCAATCAAGGTGCTTTCAAATGTTTCATCAATAGTTTTCTCCTGAAAGAAAGGAAAACTTCTTGGAAACCATTGGGAGCGATGTTGATATTTGGCTCTGTTTTCACAGCTGCTTGGCATTAAGGCACAGTCATTATTTTAAGGGGGAGGAAAGCATAGATTTCAGATGATTTCTTGAAAGGGGGAGCGGTGGCTACGGGGAGGGGGGAAATGAATACTGTGGGGTTCTGAACTGCAGAAAGAAACAGAAGACCCCCAGATTGTAGGACAGAAGGTCTGTCACAAATCAGTGAGCTAATACTACGCAGTGCCATCTAGATTAGGCAACCGGGTACCTGCTGGATGTTTTGGAGTTCATTTCTCATCAGGCCAAACGTTGTGAGAGACATGGGGTTAGGGGACAGACATTTATTTCTACGTATATAATGCAGGACTGTAAGCAAACGTTAAAGGAATGTCTGATTTATCCCAGCAGGATTCCAGGCTCTCTTTAATATTAAAAGTAGGAATGGTTTTGGCTCTTTTCTTTAGAGGATCATCTTACAGGCAGCAGTTCATCCATTTGCTGGAGAATGATTGTCAGGTAGACCAGACCAGGAAATCAAGCCCATAGGAAGATCAGAACTATACTTCACAGGGGTCTCCAACCTTGGCAACTTTAAAACTTGTGGACTTCAACTCCCAGAGTTCCTCAGCTAGTAAAGCTGGCTGAGGAACTCTGGGAGTTGAAGTCCACAAGTCCTAAAGTTACCAAGGTTGGAGACCCCTGCGAAGTTTGGTGAGTTTGGCTATAATAATAGAATCTTGTAAGCCTGATTATCAGTGAGCCAGGGCGGTATCTGCCTGAACTGCTTCCAACTACTATCTTGTGTTCTGGATCTTTAAATATGCATCAGCTCCTTTGCCTAAGTAATGCTTCTTGCATATTTATGTAATCTTTATTGTCTACTACGATTGTGTTCCCTATCATATAAACAAAGGTGAGGTCATCTTCCATTCAGAAGATTATCTCCCGGTACCTAGATAGAAACAGCTGTATTTTTTTTTGTATGCAATATGCAAAGTGTGCAGCTTTCACGCCTTCACCACAGTGACTGTACTTTTAGATGGCAATAGCATGAAAGTGAGTTGCCATTGCTCTTTTCCAGGATGGTCTTTATTTCTCAGTCTGTCCTACACATCTGGAATGACTATGTGGTCTTCTCTCTATGACCTGACCAAGTCTGATTATGACTGACATCTTCAGGATGCTGCACATTGGTTAGGTAGTAATCCAAGATAAAACCCAATGAATAGAACATATCCCACCAGCCAAATGTTTGGTGTTCCAATGCTTGGCAGTACTGCTAGATGCTGAGTGAGACGACTCCCTGTTGTAGATGTCTAATTGTTTGAACATGTCTGCCTATAAGGCAATGAATCCAAGCATGATGCATAAACGTAATTGTGGCAAAAAAAACCCCAATGACTTTAAAATATGAAACGTCTCAGTTTGCATCCATCTTGGCTGGATCCCACTGAAATCAGCTGATCCCTTGATAATTTGATACGTGATGGCTTTATTTTGGCTTAACTACTATTGGCACATACTATCTGAGTCAGCTGTTAAAAGTGATCTGGCAGAAGTATTTTGAATCTCTGAAAAAAGAGGTTGATTGAAGCCCATTTGTGAGTTTATAGCAGTATAGGCAGTCCTCAACTTATGACCACCATTGAGCCCAAAATTTGTGTTGCCAAGTGAGAAATTTGATGAGTTTTGCTCCATTTTACAACTTTTCTTGCCACATTTGTGAATCACTGCAGTTGTTAAGATAGTAACACGGTTGTTAAGTGGATCTGGTTTCCCCATTGACTTTGCTTGTCGGAATATCGCAAAAGGTAATCACGTAACTCCGGATCATTGCAACCGTCATAATTGTGAGTTGGTTGTTAAGCGTTCAAATGTAAGTCACCTGACCATGGGGGATGCTGCAACAGTCATAAGTGTGAAAAATGGTCATAAGTCACTTTTTTTTAGTGCCGTTGTAACTTCAAGCAGCCAGTAAATGAACTGGTGTAAATCAAGAATTACTTGTAATCTAGATTTATTTATTATATTTTTAGTCTGCCTTTATTGCTTTATAAGTAACACAGGGCATACCTAATACTCCTTTCCTGCATCTATTCCCCCCCCCCCCACAAAAACAACCTTGTGAGGTGGGTTGGGCTGATCGTGTCTGGCCCAAAGTCACCAGCCAGCTTTCATGGCTAAGGTGGGACTTGAACTCATGGTTTCCCGCTTTCTAGTTGGTGCCTTAACCACTGCACCAGACCCAGACTTCCTGCTTCACAACCCTGTCTCAGGTAACCCAATTTTACGCAGATTTCTGAGAACTAAGTTTGCTTTGAATCTTGCTCTGAGGTTGAGTATGCAGTGTGCCGTTTTCATGCCTTCACCACAGTGATTTCCTGATTGTACTTTTGGATTCCGTTTTGCACATAAACAGCCAGCTTTCCCCAGTCTGAATTATTTTTAAGATGTGTACATTTCAGTTCCTACAATTTCCTAGCCAACTTGGCCATTGCAGAACAAAAGGGCACAAATAAGGGGTGGTGTACCTGTATGATATAAAAAGTGAAAAATGGAAAAATGCTTAAGCGCATTTAATGGGGGAACAGAAATGTAACCTTCATTTGCACCTTTTTTTGCAGCGCAAATGATCAGGAAAACTGCTTTCCCTTGTGAAGATTTCCTCCCGGCCCCCCCACAGATAGCTCTTCTGTTTTGTGAAAGATGTAAAGGTTTGCGTAACTGTGTGATTGAAAGTACTGTACAGGGTTATTCAAAAAGAATGAACCGATTTCATGATGCAATATTTTATTAAGGAAAAGTAATAGAAAACTCCAGCCAAGTCACAAATTCTACTCACAATCAACTTTTATTTCCTGTCTTACAAGGGTTCAATATGGCCACCACCTGCAGCACTGGCAACATCAATGTGATAAGAGAATTCCTCCCAGGCGCGTATCAGCATATCACAATCCACTGAGTTGATCGCTGTTGTTATTCGATGTTTAAGGTCATCGAGGTTAGTGGGTAGCGGTGGAACATAAACGCAATCTTTTACTTATCCCCACAAGAAAAAATCACACACGGTTACCGGTAGGTCTGGGGATCTCGCAGGCCAAGCACAAAGAGCAAAGTCTTGGGCCCCCCAACGCAGAACGCCTTTCCTGAGGACTCGCCATTCCGAAGGTAAACAAACAACTGAACGTTGCCGCAAGGACGACGTGACTACATCGCCCCTGTGGCAGCCATTCAAAACTTAGATAACTCCTCTTTCAAATGGTCACTGACTCATTACATGACGATGCTTGAGAACTGAAGCAATGTGTCATGAAATTGGTTCATTCTTTTTGAATAATCCTGTATATCACAAGTGTATATTTGACTCAAATGCCATTTCCCCCCCGCCTCTATGAGTTCAAATCAGGTCATTGGTAGAAGAAAAAACCGACAGCCAGAGACCCCAGCTGATGTCCATTCTTATTGAACTATGTTACTGTCTCTATTGTGCATACCAGTTTCAAACCAGAAGTTCTTCATAAAATGACAGAACAATACAGGAAGTCAAATAGCCAGGCTGCCCGAAGAAATCTTGTGATTCTGGGAGACTTAATAGAACTTCTAAGGGAAAAGCCAGATTCTGATAAAAGTCCCAGCTCATTGCTGATTCTGCCAGTTCAGAGGCTGATACAAAGAAAGGAGGAGCAACATCAGAAGATCTTCCTAGTCCAACAAAAGCCTTACTGAAACAGCAGAATGGAATAAGATTGCATAAAATGGCCCACTTCAAACAAAACACGCTGGGCATCTTCAATAATGAAAAATTACTGTGGTTTGAAAATGCCACTGTGTTCTGTTAACTCGGAGCATGGCTTTGAAGCCTCTTGTTTACTTTGCGCCTTATGGTTTTAGGCCATAACTCAGGCAATTTTCAAACCTCAGATACAGCAAAAATAATACTTGTCTTGGGCCTGAAGGAATCAAGGTAGTAGAGGAGTCATATAAGAAGAACATGGAGAGTGTAAACAATTATTCCTCCAGGATCTAGTGTTCCCCTTTTAGAAACACGAACAAAGATGATGCGGAAAGAAGTTCGAGCATAGTTTGGAAAGCTTATGTTGCATCTGTATTTAACAGTGTCCACTCAAGCATGGCTGAAAAAGAGGACATGAATTGCCTGCAGTAGGACCAAGATGCTACATAATTTTGCACAGTATCCACTAACATGTATTGATGCAAATTTAGAAAACTGACTAAAAAGAGAAATTCAGTGTCCCTGAGAGAAGGAAACTGACCACTCAATCTGTTGTCCAAGATCTTAAGGAAGATTCAGAACATTATAATGTATGGGTGAAATTTTATGATTGGATAGAAAATGAATACGCATAGATGTTGAGTAAGATTGATTGAATTGGAAGGAAACGGAGAATCAAAGGTGAAAAATCCAGGTGACAAAATTAGGTAGTAAAGGAGGCAGCACTAGAATAGCAGCATATACCTAGAAGGAAAAAAAAGGGTTATATGTATAGATATGATACAGAAAATATGTAAGTTTAAAAGGGGCACCGGTAATTAAATGATGTAGGGGTATATGTTACGAGTCTGTTAAATATAAGATGAACTATGACTAGAAACACTCAGGAAAGGTTAAGAGGGAGAAAGAGGAAGTAGAAAAGGGAAGGGAGGGGAGGGGAGAGGAGAGGAGGGAAGTAGGGAGAGGGAGAGAAGGAGAAAGAAGGTAGAAGGAAGAGAGGGAGATGGAGGGGAGTGCTATGAAATGAGGGAAAGACTGGTAAATAGAAGTATAATGGTGCAAAATTAGGATATTAATTTGATATATTGGATAGAAATGTATAATTATGTATGTTTTATTATGATTTATAGTATATGTATGGATGTGTATATGGAGATTGTGGAAAAAATAAAAAAAATGCAAAAAAAAAATTCTGTTGTCCAAGATCTAATAGGGGGAACATTCAATTTTTTTCAACTGACCGTGAACTATCTTTGTATGGGGTAGAGTAACAAAGCGAGGACTGTTTTAAAAGAAGCCTGGTGCCATGCCATTATTACCTATGCTACAACCAGGAGGCAATTAAAAGAAGTAAATTGTACTAAGTTCAGCGGAGTTTATTCTTAGACAAGCGGCCTGGTCTTTGGAACATTTTCCCAGATAAAAAGAGTCTTGTTTTGATATAAATTTCATCCAATGCCACCCAGGCTGGCTTAGGGATGTTCAAGAACTTCAAGTCCTAGACTGATATCGGGAGGCTGTAAGGACTAGAATAGATGTAAACAAGGTCAGATTAAATAACTGCATGATGGAACTTTCTGTTTGTTGGGGCTTGATCTAGCTTGATCACAGCTTCATTCTTGCCTTAAGCTAAAATCTTACTCTTCCTATAAGAGGCTTTTTGATGTGTGGGTCCTCCTTTGCTCCATAGAGAAGTAGCTGGAGGTTGTGGCTGAGTGGGAGAGGGGCTTTGCCCAACTTTGGCTGGTGTGCCAATTTAGGGATTGGAATATTTGGCAATAGTCATTCATGCACTGATCTTCTTGTGCATTGATTGCTGTATTGTGCTCTACATAAAACGGCCTTTGAAAATCACTTGGAAAGGTGACTGTTGATCTGCTGCAATGAATAAGGAAGTTATCTTTGATATTGATAGGCCAGATCTGTTACCAAAGTGACAAGAGAAAAAACATGTAATAAATCCCCAAGCAATTATCCACTAGCAACTTGGCAGACACCTCCCTAAATCGCATGAGTATAAAGGGGGTGGAAAGTTAAGCAATTATACTTGCAGGTTTCTCTTAACGGTAGCCAGTAAAACTACAATAAAAGTAGCTTTAGTCTTCTTGTAGAACTGATTTCCTGGTTTGGTCTGTATAGTGGAGCTGACATCAGCTAACGGGATGTAGCAGATTTAGCAGTGACAAAGCTATGCTGTATTGTGGTCAATTGGTTACCAGTGTGCTTCTAGGTCCAGTTCAAGTTTTGATTTGTTACCTTGAAACCCTTAGATGGCTTGGCACTTGGGTGCCTACAGGACCCTTTTTCCAACTTAGATTCGGCTCTTCCTGTGCAAAATTTTAGGGAAGGACTTATGGAGGATCCCAGCCAGAAACCATGGTGTTCTAAAGGATGGAGACCAATGAAGATGACTTTGATAGAAAAATGCAGGAACCATATCTTAGGGGCTGAAGCATCTTTAAGTCCAAAGCAATGAGGTAATATTTGAAAGCGGCTCATGCAGACACTGGATATAAGAAGGAGAAGGTACTGCACAATTGACTACACACAGGGGTGGGTTCCTCACGGTTTGGAACCATTAGCAATCCGCTGGTGACGTCACGTTACTGGATTGCCCGGTGCGCGCCGCCATCTTTTTTTTTTGTTCAGCAGCTCGAAAAAGGGCCCTCCTGCCTGCCCCCAGGTTAATACTGACCTTTATTTCTTCGCCCGAAGCACAGCTGATCAGCTCCTCAGCTGTGTTTCAGGCTGATTCCAGCTCCTGAGCATGCGCGGAAGCCTAATTGCACGGGTGGATGCGCGCGTGCGCGCAAAACGTCGTGATGCAAACCGGTGGCGATGGTAAGTGGAACCCACCCCTAACTACACAGTCATTGTAGTCAAGCTCCATAAAAGCAGTTTAAGCCTTCCTATGGAGTGGATTTCCTGGTCTGATCAACCTAATGAGGCCGAAATCAATTTAGCAAGTCTGATTGTGTTATATTTTCTCCTCCTTATAGTTCAGTGAATTAGGAAAGTGGTCTGCCTGAGCCTCTCGAAGCACCAATACACATGGCTCGTTCACCTCCCTACTTCTATAGCAGGTGAGAGTTGGTAAGGCAGAAAGGGCGGCAGATTTGCCTCTAAACACTAGCAACTTGTCATTACCATTAAAAAAAATGCAGTTTACAATTCACATGATCCGTGACTTATGACCACAAATTGGTACTGGAATTTCCATTGATAAGTGAAGCAGTCATATAAAACAAGATGTCCTGTGACCATGCCAACTTACAATAGAAATCTTGGCATTCCCTATTGTAGTAGTTGACTGAGAATCATGGGTTGCTAAGTGAGCATCTATCCCAGTCCAAGCCATTCTACTCTTAGTTCCTCCCAGACCCGAGCCTCAATAAGGTAAGAGACTGCCTCCAACTTCTCCCACTTGCCTGTCTCTCACCCATCTTTGCCAGGGGTGGGTTCCATTTACCTTCGCCACCGGTTCGCATCGTGATGTTTCGCGCGCACGCACGTTCGGCCCATGCAATTTCACTTCCGCGCATGCTCAGTAGCAGGATTCAGCCCGAAACACAGCTGAGGAGCTCATCAGCTGTGCTTCGGGTGAAGAAATAAAGATCAGTATTAACCCGCGGGCGGGCAGGAGGGCTCTTTTTCAAGTCGTGGAAGAGGAGAAGCCATCCAAACATGGAAAAATTCACCAAAAATTCCCCCCAAAAAGATGGTGGCGCCCACAGACCGGAACCGACTGAACCGGATCCGTGACACCATTGTGACTTCACCAGCGGGTCGCTAACGGTTCGGGCAATCTGGTCTGAACCGGGAGGAACCCACCCCTGATCTCTGCCCTTTGGACACTCTGCCCTTTGTCTTGTGAGACATGTGGCCCTGGGACTGCTTGCCATGCCCTGGGAAGCCTCAGCCTCAGCTCAACGCTGCCTATACCCCAGCAAGTGCCAGCTAGCATTCATTTTCCCAGCTATTTTTTCTCCCACTTCCTCACACCGACCTTTTGCATTTTGTGCCCAGCTGAAGCACAGAAGCACCTTGCTGCCTATACTTTCTCCTTTTCAGATCTGGTTTCTGTGGGGGGGAAATTTTCTACATGTGACTTCCTGAACCTTTGGAAATCTGTGCTATCTTCAAAAAAAGCTTTGCTGTCTTTGGAAAGTTTCACTGTCTTTCCAAAGGCTTTCCGAAGACGCCTCGGTTACCTCGGTTCAAGCATTGCTATCCCTTGGCGCACTCTTTTTTTCACCCAGTTGAAGGTTGCAAACAGACTTTTAATGCTACATAGATGAAGGCTTGCTAGGGGAATCCTTCTCCTCAAGACAGTGTGATTAAGATGCGTGTGTTAATTCTGTAGCAGTTTTAGTGAAAAGCAATAAACTGCAAAAAAAAAAAGTGTTGCATGCTGCTGAAAATAAACCTTCAAAATATCCCCCCCCCCCCTATCTGTTTCTCTCTTAGATACTTTTAAAAGCCGGTATATGTATTTTTGAAAATCCTATTTCTGTTGCTTTGAGGTGGGGGATTGCTAGTGGGAGGTGTCATAGTGAAATGAACATGTTTTCATTCTATTTCTGTCTGCAGGGAGAAACATTTGTTTGGGTTAATGGTGCATCAGCTCACTCCCAGAGTGTTGCCAAGGCCAAATATGACTTTTTATTTGGCGGATCAGAAAACGAAACTGCTTCAGAATCTGGTAAGCACCAATGTTTCTACTCTTGAGGCCACTTTCATCTCCTCGCTCATTATACATAGAGTATTATTTTAACTTAGAACTCATGCTGATTCTCAATTTATGAGGCAAGGGTGCAGCTTTCCCAACCTGGGTGCCTTTCCAGATGTTTCCAGAATTCCAGGCATTGATCATGCAGTCGGATACTCTGATTGCTGAAGTTCGTGCATCTGGACAGCAATCAGGTGGATTAAGAATTCTGGATAAATAGAGAATAACAATATCGATGTATTTATTTTATTATTATTATTTATTTTATTAGTGACATTTATATACTCCCTCACAGTGCAAGCACTCTCTAAGCGGTTTACACCAGTAAGCAATGTATATTTATATTGCCCCCAACAATCTGGGTCCTCATTTTACCTACCTTGGAAGGATGGAAGGCTGAGTCAACCTTGAGCCGGTGAGATTTGAACCGCTGACCTGCGGATCACAGTCAGCTAAAGTGGCCTGCAGTACCCCACTCTAACTGCTGCGCCACCTCGGCTCTTAATTTCTTTGGGAACAAGTAAGAATTGGCGAAAGAAGCTTCCACTCTTTCAACTGTGGATATGACTGCCACCTTTCATCTGTACTACAGATGGTCCTCAGCTTACGACTACAACGGAGCCCAGAATTTTGGCTGCGAATTGTTGCAGTCATAAATCGAGTCACCATGTGACCCGACTTGATTTTATGACTCTTTTTTTTGTTTACAACGGTAGTTAAGCAAGCTTCTGGGCTCACTGAGCGAATTGTATAGTTTTTAAACAAACCACATGGTCTAAAGTCCAGATCCAGCTTATCCAATGGGTGTTTTGTGCTGGAAAGCAGCAAAAAAAACATTGCGAAACATGATCGTGTGGCTGCGGGATGCTGCAACCAATTGTAAACGTGAGCCCGTTGCCAAGTGCCCAAAATGTGATTATGTGACTATAAGGGTGTTTCAACGATTGTAATGTTGAGGATGAGTTGTAATATAGTTTTTTTGAGTGTGTCATAACTTTAAGCGGTTGTTAAGTAATTGGCCATAAATTCAGGATTACCTAGAATGTTGTAGATTTGGATTCAGCAGGAACCCTTGTTAGAGGTGTACTCCTTAGCTAGCATAAGCAAAGCACTGAAAGAGTTCTGACTTGTTAGGTTACAGAATTTCCTATTAAAACATCATGTTTATTTTATTCTCTAAAATACATGATTCTTGCCTGGCTAGCAACAGTTAAAAACGACATCACTTTATCAATGTGCGCACACACACAAACAAATATGGATGGAGTCAGCAACTGAAGTACAAAAACCAGTTAACGTAACCACTGTGCTATCAATGAATGTTAACAGACATTCAATCAATCAATCTATTTGGGGGACTGAACTGGGCTTGCAGTTCATGTAGAAATTGCCGATAACAATGTCCCACCTTAATAACTTTAAGGGGTCCATTTGTTAAATAAGCACAAATAAAACACTGTGAATAAAATACACAGAGGAAAACTACAGTAGATCTGGAAGGAAGTATAGAAGGTAAGTCCACTTACCTGAAGTAGTTTTTATTTAGTTTAAAACATGAAATTGGACCCTTTGAAATATTGGAATTAACTGAGCTGTTAATTTCCTAGTGTAGTAATAGCAGTAGTCTACTCTAGTGTTTCTCAACCTTGGGAATTTTAAGAATTCCTACAATTCCCTAGTCAGCATAGGTGAGAGTTGGTCCATGCATCTTAAAGTTCCCAAGATTGAGGAACATAGGTCTACTGTATTAATATTTATTCGGACACTGAACTTCACAGTGGATTTTCAGGAATTCTGGATTGCAAGGCATAGTTTCCTTTTTGATTTATCTCATAATACTGATCTTAAAAGAGAATTGAGAAAAGCTGGAATGAGCAGTCATTATTCTACCATTCTTTTTCAATTCTCTAAAGATCTTCTGCTTTGCTTCTAGCCTTAAAACTTAGGTACAGTAATCCTCAATTTGCAACTGTAATTGAGCCTAGAATTATGACCATAACTTGTTATTGTTAAGTGAGTCACCACATGACCGGACCTGACTTTATGACACTTCGCAGTAATTATTAAGTACATGAAGCAGTCATTAAGCGAACAATGCAGTCATTAAGCGAATTCAATATATCCAATAGCACTCTTTTTGCTGGAAACTGGAAATAAACACCAGAAAATATGGAAAATCATCGTCACAGGATACTGCAAAGAGCTCTAAAAGTGAGCTGGTTACCAAGGGCCCAAAATACGACATGAGCATGGGAGGGAGGTGCGGCCATTGTAACTTTGAAATCAGGTCATCAGCCCCCTTTTGAGGAGTGTCTGTCATTACTTCAAACAGTTGCTAAGTGACTGGCTGTAAATCAAGGATTAATTGTAGGTGATTGAGAGATGGTTGATGCTGGATGAAAAGATCTGGGAACTTATATCTAGAGGATCACTGCAGTAACAACTGTTGTGGCCTTTTGTTCTGTCTATAGCTACCTTCTGCAATCTGTGGCATGATTCTCGAAATAATTGCAACTGTTAGTTAGTTTCTGTATTTGAGCATTGGCAAAGTTTGTCAGTCTTGTGGAATGAGCTTCCTAATACCACCTCCCACGGGCACACAGAGCCACTCATTCTTTAAAAAACAAACTAAAGAAAGAAGTTTAGCTCATGAAAACTAAAAGAGCATTTATTCTAACTGAATGGAGAAGAAAGACGGCATTGATTCTTTGGAGAGATTGTAAAAACATTGATTTTTCAAGTGAAAAAACAACAACTCCGAAGTGCCTCATAAGAAATATTTGCCTACTTTCAGAGCTTGGCTGGTGCCAGGCAGAGTTTTTAATGTGATATTTGTTTATGGAACGCTTTTGACTGAAATGATTCTACTAAGTCAAACCTCTTCTTCAGAAATCATAGCACTCTAAATGTAGTGCCGAGAATACAAATCAATGAGATGGGAAGGGAAAGACAGCTATGATTAGACAACTTAATAGTAAGGATTTTAAAGTAACTAAGTAAAGTCAGTCATTTGTCTTTTAACTGATTGCTTAAGCAAATATGCATAGTCCCAACAACGTGGACATTTCTTGGAGACATAGAAGGAAATGTAAGGAAACTTAAATGTAATAAACCAACTTTGTCTCAGTGAAGAAAATCTTACGGATTGGCCTATTTAAAGTTTTTTAGCAGCAGCAAGCTATCACTAACCAAAATAGTACTAGTGATAAAAAATAGCTCTTATTGATCACCTGATCAGTAATTTTTCTTTAAGGATTTTTCTTCCACCAAAATGTCATTAACTTATCAGAGATGGTTTCATGTACCCAAACTATTGTTTTGATTCCCCCCCCCCCACTTTTTTCATTTGGGAATTGCACAAATGAAGAAATTCATTTAATTTCTTCTCTTGAAATTTCTCTTTTTAAAATATAATTTCTTTTGAATTAGGTCTGATTTCCTCACTTTGCAAACATACTTGCTTGACATACATTTAAATGTAGAGAATATTGCTTGGCTGTGATACCTAAGCAGATTATTTACAGGTCTTCGGCATAGCATGAAACAATCAAGCAAGCCATTTACTATGGGAAAATATATAGTGACATCATATTATGGTTGTCTGACAGGAGATTGGATTAGAAGAAAGATGGAATAAATTTTTGTAGAAATGCAAATCTGAATTGCATCTAGCATTCTAAGGATCTCATATTACTAAAGACAGTGAATTACTCCATGTGTAATTGATTTTTTTAAAAAAACAAGATAAAAATTCAAAATAGGCAGTGGATTAGTTCTCAGGCTTGTAGAGGTTCCCTTTTTAGTGTGGCAGGGTTAAATATGCATGCCTTAGCCACCTAGTTTCCAATCCTTTATACAGACAATTACACCATCAAGAAAAACTGTTGAAAAGTAAATATGTATTTATTAACTTTAAAAGGCTGTGGAACTCCCAAGTGATGCTGGGTGGCTTACATAATTAAAAGTAACAAAACAAATACAGTAAAAAAGAAAATTTACACACGTGACTGGAGCAAACGTGTATTCACCAAAGGTTCAACAACTGAATTTGGAGCACAACCATGGTTTAAATACTTTCCCTTACATGAACTCTTGTAAGATGGGAGCCATATGTATTTCTGGGGTGGGGGGAACCTATTCAAGAGGGCAAGCACTACAACAGAAAAGGTGCATTTCCACGGCCCTTGACAGGTGACAGTGTTTAATAGAAGGGACCTGGAGTGTCTGCCCACTACCTGATTTCATTGGTTGTGCAGAAACCACTCAGATAACCAAGTCATATGTCATCAAGGATGTTATAGGTGACGATCAGCCCCTTGAATTGCACACAGAAGCAAACTGGCAACCAGTGCAGCTGTCTGCATTTCCATTATCATGGGAACCAGCAGTCAGCACTTGCAGTGATGCCAGTTGAAATACTGTAAAGAGGATCTCAAGGTTAAATGAATTAAAACAACTAATTACATTATAATTCAATTAATTATTTTAATGGATCAACTCTTATTATTAAAGCATCCCATGAATGATGTGTTTATGTATGTGTGTATATACCTGGCACAATTCATAAAGACAGATACTGGAGCCTAAAACAGGATTTCTCAAGTCGTGGCAACTTTAAAATGTGTGGACTTCAACTCCCAGAATGCTGGCTGGGAAATTCTAGGAGCTGAAGTTCACACAGCTTAACATTGCTAATCTTGAGAAACACTGGTCTAAAGTACACAACAAAACTTTTCAAAGTGTTGGTCCTTTCTAAATGATACAGACATTACAATCATCCACCCATTTATCAATTTATACCAATATTTTGTTGAACTTGACAACTTTTAAATTGTATGGACCAGTAGTGGGTTCTAAAACCTTTGCTACTGGTTTGTGTATGTGCTTGCGTGCACGCACACCGCTTCTGCGCATGTGCAGAAGCGTCCCGGGCGGGTGGGCGGAGCCTCCCGCTGCCGGCGCTACCAGTTCACAGAACCAGGCCGAACCAGGAGCAACCCACCGCTGGTATGGACCTGGCTTAGGAACTCTGAGAGTAAAAGTCCACTCACATTAAAGTTGCCAAGTTAGAAAAACATTGATTTATATGTACAGCCCCAATTTGTCCATCTGTCCCAACTCCTCTTTATCCCCCCGGTTCTGAGACTCTCCCCTTGTAATATCTAGGCCAGTGATGGCGAACCTATGGCACACGTGCCACAAGTGGCACGCGGAACCATATCTGAGGGCACACGAGGCGTTGCCCTATGTCAGTTCCAGCGCGCATGCGTGCTTTGGACAGCTGATTTTCGGCCTTCTTTTCGGCCGTTTTCGCTGTCCCCAGGGTTCAGGAAAGCCTCCTGAACCCTGGGGATGACGAAAAACGGCCCAACGGCCCAACAGGAAGTTTGTTTCCGAACTTCCGGTTGGCCCGTTGGGCCATTTTTCGCTGTCCCCAGGCTTCAGGAGGCTTTCCTGAACCCTGGGGACAGCGAAAAATGGCCCAACGGGCCTACCGGAAGTCCGGAGGCTTCAGTGCGGCCTGTGCGCATGCGCGGGGGGGGCAGCGCGGGGAGTTGTATGCATGCATGGGAGCAGCATGGGGTTTTGCGCATGCACGTGGAGGGCATAGCATTATGGGTATGGGTACGCATGCGCCCGCTATCGCCCACGCGCGCACCCTTTTGGCACCCGAGTCAAAAAAGGTTAGCCATCACTGATCTAGGCTCTTATTCCGATTATTTTAAATAGGAGTTAGAGTTTGAAATGGAGAATATTTATAAGTAGAGGACTTTCTCCTGTATAATACCAGTGGCCATCTTAGTAGGATAGGGAGAAATAGTGCCCTTCAAAAACTGTTAACGGTTAGCAGGAAAATAATAGTAATTTTCCTCAGAAAAGCAAAATGTTTTGGAAAGAAAATTGATACTTTTACTTTCTTTATACCAAGAAGTTCTGCTAAAACCTTTAGCTTTGTTATTCTAATATTTGTGGTAGGCTTTTATTGCAATTCAATTTTTCAGATTATTAGTGACACTGATTATTTGATTAAATCTTGAAACCTTGTTTATTAAAATTTAACAGTGGACACATTTGCTTGGATTGTGCCCAAGAAGTGTAAAGCAAGCTGCATTAAACTGGAGTAAGATTTTAAGGTAAAATGAGGACCCAGATTGTTGGGGGCAATATAAATATACATTGCTTACTGGTGTAAACCGCTTAGAGAGTGCTTCCACTGTGAGGCGGTATATAAATCTCACAAATAAATAAATAAGTAAGCTGTCAACCCCCCCCCCCCAGTTATTAATATATAAAAATTGTTTCTTTAATGTTTGAAGAATTAAAGAAAATTCCACCTGAAGTCATATGAGTCACTTAAAACTTTTTTTTTCCTGGTGCCTTTGAATCTGTCTTTGTTCTTGGTGACTTCTGTACATAGGCAAGTCCCTATAGGTATCTTGGTAAGATTTTTAGAAACAGACTAATGTTTGGCTTAGAGTCACCTAGCTGGCCTTGTCCCTATAGTAGAACTGTAACTCACAGAGATAATAACTGAGAAACACTTTGGGGAATGTGTCTCTGCAGATTTCTTTCCAAAGCACATTCTTCTGCTGGATGTAGGAATCATACTTAATTGAGGAAACATCTACAGTAAAATAGATAAAAGTTAATTGCATTTCCTTTCCCACCTCCTTTATGAGGTAAACAGCCAGATTGACAAGGGAACTGTGAACCAAATGTGTAGCATAGTGCCAAAGACTTGGTTTACTGTACATGTTGAGCCATCAACCAGGTTTTTGGAATTACAGTGGCTAGATTCATACATTATGAGGAGCTATTGGCAGACTAACTTCCTTTTGTCTTAGTGTAATGTGTGGATTTTACCCAGAGAATCCAAACCTATAGGTTGCCTGCATTTCATTAGGATCTATTCTTCTACCATCCTTGACAGGGTAGAGGAATAGCAAGATGGGAAGGAAGGAAAACACATTACAAGTTTAAAGATGTACAATATACAAGCCCTCAATTTACATTTGTTTAGTGGCCATTCAAAGTTACAACGGCACTGAGAAAAGTGACTTCTGACTGGTTCTCACACTTACGGCTGTTCCGACATCCCCAGAGTTGTGGGATCAAAATGCAGGCTCTTGTCAGCTGGCATGTATTTATGACGGTTGCCATGTCCCCCCGGGGTCACGTGATCACCGTTTGCCACTTTCTGACCAGCAAAATCAATGCAGGAAGCCAGATTCGCTCAACGACTGCATGATTCACTTAACTGCAGTGATTCCCTTAACAGTTGTGGCAGAAAGGTCGTAAAATGGGGCACAACTGGCTTAACTATGTTGCTTAGCAAAAGAAATGTTTGGGCCCAGTTGTGGTCGTAAGTCGAGGACAACCTGTATTGGTTTGGGAATAGCAGGGGGAAAAGGATGGGGAGGGGCACAGAAACAGAAAGCAAGGGGGAGTGGGAAGCTTGGTTGGGTGGAAGTAGGGCCACTGCCTTAGATGCTTGGTGGCCATCAGAAATTCACCTTGGTTTTTTTCCAGAATATGTTGGTGTTCACAACCTGGAGTATCCTAGTACCTCTGCTTTCATGAATTGGGGTGGAAGATGGGAGTAAAACCTGCCCGCTTCCCCACCTCATCCTTCCTTTTTTCCACCTTAGCTTCCCTTTTATCCTAGAAGTTTGTCAGACTAGTATGATCGGCTTCAAATGCCACCATTATACCACAGCCTGGTGTCCACGTACCCCCTTCCACTTCTTTCCATCTCTGGTTTAAAAAGAATAAAAGGAAACCACCTGTTTCTCATGTTTATCAAACAGGCACGTTTAATTTGGCCTTCAGTTTCCTTCTCTTCTGTGTTTTTGTGATGGCTGGAACTGACAAGTCAGAAAACGAGAACCCTGAGACCACACCAGACTGTTATATAAACACAGTGCGGGGACCATCAACAGTCCAGCCTGCCAAAAGAGCTGGAGGCAGTTTGTTACAAGAAAGAGAAGAGGGGGTTGGGGTGTGTTGGGAGAGAAAGAAACTGAGGATTTAGACTCCCACACATGTGTATGGGTACGTTCTGTGGAAGCTGATTGGAGTTCCTGTGGCTATTTAGTTTCTGCAATCAAAAGTATTTTATCTACTGAGTCCTTGACTTTCCCATGAGAACAGTTGAGTGCAGTTTGAACTCTTAGAGAATTAGAATTATTGCACTGCCCACATGCAATCCTTGATTGTTGTAACTATATTCTCTGTTAGGTCTGCTTTGTTTTAAAGAAACATTTTTTTCCTTGGGTCTTTTGCGCAAGCTGTCCTATGAGACCCAGGTAATTGGAAGCAGCCAAAGTGAAAACAATTTGTGGACTGATAAACCGTTGCTATGTCCTGTCTGCTAGAAATAATACTAATATGCTTCAATTTATCTGCAGCCACTCCCTGTTCAATTGCATCTTGCAATCCAGCTGCCTTTGCTTCTCTTAACTTATGTGTTCTACCAACTTTCTCATGTACAGCATACAAACCTTGCTGCTCATTTTCCGAGAAGTATTAGTGACAATATTTTTATTGGCTCTGTATGCTCTTTGGTAGCACTGTATAAATTGTATACTAAGGGGACTGTAATTCTCTTAGGATGATTATAAATACAGGTAGTCCTCGACTTACGACCACAATTGAACTGAAAATTTCTGTTGTTAAGTGAGACACTTGTTAAATGAGTTTTGCCCCATTTTATGACTTTTCTTGCCATAGCTGTTAAGTGAATCACTGCAGTTGTTTAGTTAGTAGCAATAGCACTTAGCACTTAGACTTATATACCGCTTCATAGTGCTTTACAGCCCTTTCTAAGCGGTTTACAGAGTTCAGCATATTGCCCCCAACAATCTGGGTCCTCATTTTACCGACCTCAGAAGGATGGAAGGCTGAGTCAACCTTGAGCCTGGTGAGATTTGAACAGCTGAACTGCTGAACTAGCAGTCAGCTGGAGTAGCCTGCAGTAGCTGCATTTAACCACTGCGCCACCTCGGCTCGTAAACTAGTAACTTGCTTGTTAAGTGAATCTGGCTTCCCCCTTGACTGTGCTTGTCAGAAGGTTGCAAAAGGGGATCACATGACCTTGAGACACAGCAGCGGTCATAAATATGAACCAGTTGCCAAGCATCTGAATTTTGATCACATCATAGGGATGCTGCAACTGTGAAAAATGGTCATAAGTCACATTTTTCAGTGCTGTTGTAACTTTGAACGGTCACTAAACTAACTGTTGTAGGTCGAGGACTACCTGTATCAGCAGTATTGTACATTCATTACCAAGCTGGCCATGGAGAAGAAAATCAGTAATGCACTGGACTAAAGCCCTAGTGCCTAGCCCAACTACTGGAAATCTGATATCAATGACAAAACCATGAGACCTAGAAACCTGCCCTTTTCTTTTTATCCAATGCCTGAATTATCTCCCCAGAACAATCCTGTGCTTTGTGCTTTGCATGCAGTTTCTCAAAGTCCAAATACACATAAAATTCTATCGTTCACCTTTAATTTGGTGTGCACAAATAGGCTCCAATTCACAAAAATACCCCATAATTATTTAGCACAAATCTGTCCCTTCCTTCCTTCCTTCCTTCCTTCCTTCCTTCCTTCCTTCCTTCCTTCCTTCCTTCCTTCCTTCCTCCCTCCCTCCCTCCCTCCCTCCCTCCCTCCCTCCCTCCCTCCCTCCCTCCCTCCCTCTTTCTTTCTTTCTTTCTTTCTTTCTTTCTTTCTTTCTTTCTTTCTTTCTTTCTTTCTTTCTTTCTTTCTTTCTTTCTTTCTTTCTTTCTTTCTTTCTTTCTTGAAACAGGACAGAGCTGTGTGGGTGACAAACTGTCCCCTCATCTTTTGTACGGTCTTCAAAGACAAGGCTCAGTTCTGATAAAGTACCTACGCTGTCACGGAGCCTCTTCTGCTGAGTAAGACTGAATTTCCAATGTCATTCCGTTTTCCTTCTTCTGCGGCTCTTGCTGCTGCTGCTGCTGCTGCCGCTGCAGATATGGAATACAGTTCCCTCTCTTTTCACCGATAGTCATATCTCTGCCAGATTTTTTAAAAAAAGAAGAAGAAGAAGAAAGAAAGAAAGACAGAAAGAAAGAAGCTTACGGTAGCTCTGCTGCCTCAAGGTAGCCTAGGTGGGCTCGTTTTCAGCTATAGCAGGAATGCGACTGCCATCCTTTCTCTCTCCCCCCCCCCCCCAATTTCATAATGCTCAGAAGGATTCCATTTACATCACCGTGTGTGCATTGCAGAGCGCCCGTGCGGCTGCTGGCACTGGCTCAGCCAGGAAATTTGAAACTATGCTGATTCCAGTTGATTTAGAACGGGCAGCGTTTACCATAAGCTGGAATCCTTATTAGATACACTGATGATTTCACTGACCAATGGGTAACTGCTGGAGCTACAGTAATCTTTGTGAGTAGTCAGCCTCTGTTCAGCCAAATTATATCTGTTTGTTCTTGTTGAGCGGGGTAGGACTTTCTAAGACCCATGTGCACACTCACAACACGGATGTCAAACCATTTTGTTAATCTCTTTAGCTTTATCAGATGTTTTGCTTCCTCAGGTTGATGACTCAGTTAAGTGGCCTGCGGCAATTTCTGAACATTTCAATTAGGGGAAGAATTGTTGCAGGCACCACGGATCATGTATACACATATACACATGTCTGTATATATGTATATATACACCTTCCAGTAATTCTGTCAAGTTATGAATTCTTAAGGATATATATTGATCATTAGGAAGGCTGTGGCTACTTCCAAGCTGTGTTTGCTTTATGGCTCACTTTTCTTATGCAGCTGCAGACCACCGGGCTATCAATGCGATCAAATGTAGAGGTGGGGGTCCATGTGTGCGGAGGGGGGAAGAGAGAAAAGGGGGTGGAATCATAACAAAATGGTTACCTGGAGTGGGTTGTGAAGAACTTACGCAGTTCAGTTTTACTATCCGGCTGCCTCTCTGCTTCTCTGTGGTGAATTAGCATCTGAATCGTGTTCCTTTTCTTGGGAGATGGTTATTTTGTGTGGGTTGGGGGGTGGGGAGAAAGGAAGGATTGACGTGATGCGCTCGCTGCTTTAACCAGACATGATGCTCTGTGGCTTGATGGAGAGGGGGAGGGGCATCCCTTAAAGTGCTGGTGGCTTTTTCGAAACTTTGCTGCCTGAGGGGAACCCCACATTTGGACTCTTCTCTGGCAATTGCAGAGAACCTTTCAGTCAGTCAGTCAGTCAGTCAGTCAGTCAGTCAGTCAGTCAGTCAGTCAGTCAGTCAGTCAGTCAATTATTATTATTATTATTATTATTATTATTATTATTATTATTATTATTATTATTATTATTATTATTATTATTATTATTATTATTATTATTATTATTATTATTATTATTATTATTATTATTATCAACACCATCGGTGGGTGGTGAAAAGCCGAATGGTGGTATGAGGCTGGCTGCACCGCACCATCAGGCCACAGGATAATACCGTTGTGAATTTCATTTTGTGTGAGTGCATAATCAAGTGGGATGGCCTTATGCCTTTGTTTCTAGCTGATAAATACCCTTGAATTCTTCTTTAGAGAAGAATGCCACAGTACTTGGCATGAAATAATAATACTGCTTAATGTCTGCATAGTGCTTCTGAGTGTGCCAAATGCTTTGCGTTGCGCTTTCATTAATTTAGTTGTTAGACTTACTGCCTTAATGTTTCTCAAGGAGCTCAAATGGTGTTTCTCTAGATTTAGCTCTTCGCGTTTCATTCTGACCACAACCTTGGAGGTAAATTGGGCTGAGAGAGAGCAATTAGCCCAAAGAAGTCGGTGAGTTTCTGTCATTGTATATGAACCTGTCCCCCAAATCCTAATTCCCTGACCACTGCTCCACACTGTTTTTAGTAATGAAGGAATGCAGTGGGATGAAGAGCTACCAGGATACAGGTAGTCCCCAACTTACAACCATACGCTTAGTGACTATTGACGCAATGGCACTGAAAAAAGTGACATGACCATTTTTTACACTTATGAATATTACTACATCTAGGGGCGGGTTGCACTTACCTTGGTACCGGTGCACTGCCATGTTGCATGTGCGTGTAAGCTCGCTATGCATGCATACCCCGTCGCGCGATTTTGCTTCCTGCGCATGCGCAGAAGCAAAATCTCACCGAAATCTCGTGAGGGAATGTGTGCGCGTGCGCAATTTTGGCAGTTTTTTTGCTTCCGCGCATGCGCAAAAGCGAAATCTCGCCAAAATCTCTCTCGCGCACGTCCCCTCACAAGATTTTACTTCCACGCATGCGCGGAAGCAAAAAATCACCAAAAAATTCCAGAAAAAAGATGGTGGCGCGCGATGGACCGGCGAAGACGGCACTGGAGCCGTCACGCGCAAATTGGGCAATCGGCAGGTTCCTACCGGAGCTGCGCACTGGACCGCACCGGTAGGAACCCACCTCTGACTACATCCCCATGGTCACGTGATTGAAATTCAGATGCTTGGCAACTGACGAAGGTTGCAATGTCCCAGGGTCATTTGATCACTTTTTGCAACCTTCTGACAAGCAAAGTCAATGGGGACTCACTCAACAACTGTGTTACTAACTTAACAACTGCAGTGATTCACTTAACAACTGTGGCAAGGAAGGTCTTAAAATGGGTCAAAATTCACTTAACTGTCTTGCTTAGCAATAGAAATTTTGGGCTCAATTGTGCTCATACATCAAGGACTACCTGCATTGGCTTGTCTTTAAGGACTGTGTGGAAGATGCTTCACTTAACTTTGGGTTTTTCAACTTGATAACTGACACACCATTATATTTATATAAAGAAAAATACTTCTTGGTATCTAATAGCTGTTGTGCATACTAAGCTATGTGTATAGAAACAAAAACTTCTTTCAGACTTAAGGGTTTATTAGCCAGAGATCCTATGCTGGTTCCTTCTATTCCACAAAGGCTTGCTTAGGGCACAGTAAGTTGCTTTTCTACATATCAGTTGCAGAA
Source organism: Diadophis punctatus similis (assembly GCA_023053685.1). Taxonomy (NCBI): domain Eukaryota; kingdom Metazoa; phylum Chordata; class Lepidosauria; order Squamata; family Dipsadidae; genus Diadophis; species Diadophis punctatus. The sequence continues at coordinate 89,035,127 of JALIGW010000002.1, forward strand.
CCAACTTGAACTTAAGATCCTGCTTTTAAGGCAACCTTGTTTATTACTTCAGTCCTTAAGCACACAATTAACATTCCACACACTCCTCACTGTCATTCTACATTTTTCAATTGCTTCTACATTTTTGATTGCTGTCCAACTAGCTAAAATTTGCAAGTTGTGACAAACTCCAAGCCTGCACAATTATACATTTCAACTTCTTAATTTCTAGCAGCATCACCAATGTAGAAGTAAAGCAGTTTATGCAAAACAAAGAACAAAACAAAGGAAAGGAAAGCAAAAAAAAAAAGACAACACCTTTGTCTAGGCCAGGGGTCGGCAACCTTAAACACTCAAAGAGCCATTTGAACCCATTTCCCACAAAAAAGAAAACACCGGGAGCCACAAAACCCTTTTGACATCTAAAATGAAGATAACACTGCATATATCATTTTTACCTTTATGCTATGTATAAAGAAAAACTATATTGTGTTGCATTTATGAAGTCAATGACCTGCTACAGAGAAAACACATTTTTATTTCTGCATGCAACAAAAACATTTTGAACTCCGAAAAAAAAGATGGGTCGAAAAGCTCAATAAATCACGTGCCGGCAGGTGTTGCACATTGGCGGTTGTGATGCATATTTTGAGCGACAGGGAGCCTCAGCAGAGGGATGAAAGAACCACATGCGGCTCCAGAGCCGCAGGTTGCAGACCCCTGGTCTAGGCAAAGGCACCATTTCACCACAGAAATGAATAACATTTATTTAAAGTAGAAATAATAAAATGACCTCCTGTAATGAGAAGCTGACACCGGGCATATGTGGAAAAGATGCCTTAACGGGTGGCACTAGGCCAGTCTGACCCTGATGTCCCATACAGATTATCCTCAACTTACAACCACAATTTGAGGCTGGAATTTCTGTCATAAGTCATTGCAGTTGTAAGTTGAATCAGTTGTAAGCTGATTTTACAACAATTTTTACAGTGGCCATTAGGTGAATCACACGATCGTTAAGCAAATCGTGTGATTTGTTGAATGAATCAAGCTTCCCCAATGAGTGTTTTTTTTTGCTGGAAGTTGGCAAGAAAAGTTGCAAATCGGATCATACAGTTGCAGGACATAAAAGCCAGTTATACATATTAACAGAGTTGGAAGGGACCTTGCAGGTCATCTAGTCCAACCCCCTGCCCAAGCAGGAGACCCTACATCTGCCTCTACCTAGGATTGAACTCACAACCTCCTGATTGTGAGTTCATATGCTTGTTATTACAAAAGATAGGTATTCCCATTTTGGAAACGGAAGAGTTGGATATAACATGGGGAAAAAGTGCAGGAAATGCAAAAAGTCAACTTACAAACCTACTAAATGAACTGTATCTTCTCAGTTGTAAATGCGAGCCAGTTGTTAAGTGCCCAAATTGCAATCCCATGACTATGAGCGTGGTACAATGGTTGTAAGCGCAAGTAAGTCACATTTTTGAGGCCGTCATAACTTTGAACCATTATTAAGCAAATGGTTATAAGTCAAGGGCTACCTGTACTGATTCCTAATCTCATTGCCACCCCTTACCCACCCTATTCCATCCCTGTCTTGATGCCTTGCTCTTCTTCCCTTTAGGAAGGACAGAACAGAGAAGCAAAGAGAGAGAGAGAGAGAGAAAAAACAGGATGAAAGAGTATGTCCATAAGAATTTCCTTGCACAATAGCCCATTTATCTTCTCCCCCCCCCCAAGAGTCTCAGCATAGATGGGAGTTATAAACGACTCCATCCCATCCCAAAAACTGCTGGAGTACAGTCCTATTTAACCATAAAAAATATAGTTTCCTACTCTGGATTTAGTGGGAGCCCTTTTGCTGGCCTTTAATAATGACCTCATGTAGGATTTCCTCAAGGAAAAGATGGGATGGGAGGGCTGATTTTGAAATGACCAGGTAGCAATGCTTGTATGCTCTGCATTTCAAAACCATACTTCCTTGCTCTTTGGCACGCAGCCATTCTCTGTATTTTGCTGCTCCCTGCAGCTTGACTGCAGTTTTGGCTTAAGCAAAGCCACAAAAGGTGTTTTAAAACAGCAGGCTGGAGTCTTAAACGCATGTTTTTCCACGTGGACCATTCTTTAAAGAAACACACACACACCCTAAACCTAGCAGGTGAATGCGGATGGGATGGAGTGAATTTATGAATGAAGACAAAGAAAAGTAACAAGGATGGAAAATGGCCTGTTCCGTTCACTTGTATTGATGAACTGCTGTGGCTGGAAAGGGATGCATGTGGGAATCTGCCAAGCACTGCTGCTCTTTTTCCGATTGCTTTGGCTTTTCACCTGCTTCAGATTCCAGTTGGATAAAATCAGTTACAAGATATGTCCTTTGATGTAAATTGGATTCTAATTATTTTCTTCTTGAGAGCTTTTATCAAAAAGGAAAAAAAAGAGCAAAGACACAACGCAATTAGCAATCATAACATTCCTGTTAACAGCAGCATAATGGAAATGAGAAATAATAGATTTTGTCAGCCCTGCAAATAGTGTAAATGAATGCACCCATGAACTTTCACCTGTTGTTAGAAGAGAGTCAGTTTAGTTTATGGTAGCGAAAAAAATCAAGAGGAGTCTGGTAGCATATTTTTTTCCAACTAATAAATCGTACTCAAACACATACGTTTCCATTAGCTGTAGCTTGCTTTTTATGAAGGAAACTGCAGCTCACCAAAGAGCTTATGCTTTTAATAAAACGTTAGTTGAAGAGATACTAGATTTCTTTTTTACTTTTTAGGCTGTCCAAGGCAAATGGGGAAGATTACTGACTAAAGAATAAGAGGTGCGGGAAACAAATCTGGACAAAAAGGAACGAAAAAGAAAATCTAAAAGTCCCTGCTCTGAAAATTGATTGTATTGTTATCTTACCAAAGAATAATTCTGTTAATTCAACGATTCTTTTGTCTTTTATGGTTTTTGCAATTTTATCTTTTGGTTTTTCTTCTTTATGATTTGGAAGGGAACTTAATTCTTCTCTGATGAGACCTGACTACCATCTCCCTGACATGGTTATAGGACTGCATGAAAAAGTAGCCACCTAGTCTTCACATGTGCGGGACGCCGGAAACCGGAAGATCATATTCCTGGCGTATGCATGCGCACCGGGTGGCTGCTCTTGTGCTTTCTGGTGCTCTCGCGCACATGAAGACCAGCTGGCCGGCACGCCAGAACCCGGAAGAGCAACGAGCGACGGCTCCACGTGCCCGGAGAGATGGCTCTGTGTGCCACTTCCGGCATGCGTGCTATAGGTTTGCCATCAAGGGTCTAGGTCCATGGTGGCAAACCTATGGCACGCGTGCCACAGGTGGCACGCGGAGCCATAGCGGCCGGCATGCGAGGGTTGCCCACCGGCAAACCGGAAGTGCGGAAAAAACGCACTTCCGGTTTGCCGGTGAGCTGTTTTTTGCACTCCGGAGGGTTCAGGGAAGCTCCCTGAAGCTCCGGAATGCAAAAAACTACAAAACGGACAAACCGGAAGTGCACTTTTCCGCACTTCCGGTTTGTCCGTTTTGTAGTTTTTTGCATTCCGGGGCTTCAGGGAGCTTCCCTGAACCCTCCGGAGTGCAAAAAACAGCTCACCGGCAAACCGGAAGTGCGTTTTTTTTCGCACTTCCGGTTTGCCGGTTTCGTCGTCCCAGGCTCCGGTAAGCCTTTGCGCGGGGGTGGGGGTGTGTGCGCATGCGCAGGGGGCAGCATGGGGGGGTGTTGTGCGCATGCGTGGGGGGGAGGGAATGGGTGTGGGCATGCGAGCGCGCGCGAGCGCCCCCCCCTTTTGGCACGCGAGCCTAAAAAGGTTCGCCACCACTGGTCTAGGTTATACATGGTGAATGAATAAGTATCCATTCTTAATAATGTTACGAGAACCATTTGGATGTAGTAGTTAAGGTACCATGCTAAAGACCCAGACATTGACTCTTGCCTTAGGCACAGAACAAGCTGGGTGACCTCAGTCTCTTAGCCCTAGAAAGGAAGCAATGGCAAACCACTTCCCAAAAATCTTTGCCAACAAAATTGCAGGATAATTTTCACCAGTCCCAGAAACAAAGTAGAACAAAGCTGCCTACAGTCTAAGTCGCACTAGGGACAATTTTGTCCTGAAATATTTACTTCATAAAATCTAGAAGCACATAAAATCATATGCTGTAAATGAGCATTTGCAGTTTAAATACAAAGATTGTGTACTGATAGAAACTAATGGATAATATGGTTGGCTTTGATTGATACAGCTTTGTGGTTACATGGATATGATCAATAATTTTCATAAATTAGGAAATGTGTTGGCTACTTCAGGGCTGTGTGTGGCTTCCAGCACTCCATTTGCAATCCCAAGAATCCCAAAATAGGCACTTCAAAAATGCAGTGGTGAGAGTGGGTTAATTTTCAGTAATATTCTGTGATCAAAACTCTAAAATAAGGATAGGCATGAAGATGAAGATCTTGGTGATGGAGAACAGCAATCTAGCCCACTCTTAACTTCCCTCAAATCCCCAGAATCATAAAAGAACTCTTTTCTTTAGAAATAACATTTCCATATTTTTGGAAGGCTTTGACTGAATTGCTGACGTGTTGAAATATTAAGCTTCAGTCTCTGACTTGGAAAAGGTTTTCTACCTCTGCCTTAGGATAAAGGCATTCAATAATTATAGCGTGATGACACCCCGCATGTTCCATTGGCTTCTTCATACATGCAGCTTATAAATTGCATTCCAGTTATGAAATTACCCATTTGTGCTGTGAAATTCTGTATCATAGAACTGACTGTGTGAGCTTTATAGGACAAAGAATCTTCTTTCTTGCCATCAAGTGAGTGATTTATGAAATTAGTTAATGAATTATAGTGTCAGGGTTCCAAATAGCATCTAACAGAGCCATGTTGGCACATCTGGGTGAATCCCGAATCTGAAGTCCTTCGGGGCTCACCGCCCAGTTGAAAGTTCAAGCCCTTGTCCCCACACCCCCAAGCCCATCACGTTGACCAGTGTCCAACTGCCAGCCTGGCAGATCCACCCATCTCCTTCCGTGCAGGTGCAGGAGTGCGAAGACAAAGAACGACCTTGACTTTCTAGAAAGAATTTGTTATGGCTACATACAGACAGCCCTCATGCAATTCCCCCCTCCCAGATTCCCACAGTAAAGAATGCACATTAAAATACTATAAAGTGTGGCAGGCCAAAGACCCCAACTAAAATGGCTTCGGCCTGACATGTAGTTTCCTTTAAAGAGTCTTCGTCATTTTGGTCTACTGAGAATCTTCTGTTAAGAGTCCCAAAGCTCCCTATGAGCAGGATTGAACATTAAATGAATATATTTCAATATGTATTTTAACCACCTTGACTTGGAAAGTTTGTTATCCAAAATATGCAGTGCCTTAAAGACCAGCCTGGAAAGAAAGATTAAATTAAAAATGACATAATGCCAAAGAAGCCAAACTACACATCACTGTTTCCATTTAGGAAAAGAGTAGGCACAATATTGCTAATGGAATTAAGTGGTTGCCTTTTTCTTTTGCTCTCTATTTATTTATTTGGTTTTTGCAGGTAGCCATGGAGGTAGCGCTCTTCTTCCACAGAACATCAATGAATTCCCGGAATACGGGTCTGTAGAAGCCCAGACGCTGGATAAATCATCTGAGATTCATGGGGAAGACATAACAAGTGCTTCGGATGGGCATCTGAGTGATCAAATGCTCTGCGAACCTTATGAAAATGGCAGCTCTGGTGATGGGATGGAAACAGCTTCGGAAACATTGCAAAGCCTGTCCAAAGAGGAAGAACAGTCTCAGTTTCCTGACAGACAGAGTGAGGTTTCTCAAGATTTAGAATCAGAAAAGGCCAAGGATGAAGGCAGTAAAGTTCCTGGTTCAGAGATCCAAATGGAAAGTGAGAGAAGGACTGGGACAGCACTTGAAGAGGCAGCCAGGGAGAAGGTTCTTGCAGGCCAGGAAAAGCCTCCAGAAATGCCTCTTCCATCTGAGATAATGGCGGAGAGGAAATTGTATTGGATCACGGAGGAAGACTCTATGATCTTAACCATGGAAGTTCAGCCTGTGACCCTGTCAACTTCTGGTGGCGGAACTGAGGAAGCCCAGAAAATATGCGAAAGGAGTAGTCACACGCCTTTGGCTGGCCCAAAGGATGAAAACCTGGGCATTGATGGTGGCGTCGGAGATGCCTGGGCAGAATTTGAGCGGGAGTTTGCCGTGGGTGATACAGAAAAAGCAGAACCGTTCCCCCAGAGGAGGATATCGAAAGAGACAGCGACGAACAAACGTGTGGAATTTCAAGGGGTGGAAATTCTTTGGATACAAAAAGCCGAGGAACAAAAAGAAAGGGGGCACTCTGAAATAGAGAGTGTAGAAAGGAGAACTTTCTCCAACATGTCAAATCATCACACATCATGCGTTCCTTCAGCAGGATTAATTGGCTTGCCCGATTGGAATGTATCCTGGAAAAACCTCAAATCATTGACAACCTCGACAAAAGGTGAAGAAGGTGAAGTCTCTGGAACTAAAGAAAAGGATTGGGCTGAGGAAGGAAAGACTGGGCCAGACAAGGACAGGTAACAACAATGACTAGTACTAATGTTTAATGCAAGGGCAGCAGAGAACATATTGATGACATTGATTTCTTCAATCATTTAAGAATTTGATGATATGTGAGCCCATCATTGTTCTGGGGTGGGAAGGACAGAGGCATGGCTGCTTTAATATTTCAAATTTTGTAATGCTGTTCCACACAAAGTATGCAAAGTGGAGCAAAGTACTATTTATAGCAACAGTACATAAACAACAGTAATCAGAAAATCACACCATACAAAGCTTTTTTCACAACTTTAGACAGATCAGAAACCACAGATCTAGTTTACCCTGGTTGGAAACCAGAGATACAGTTGTGTAAAAAATGTAATGGCTGAGCCAAGTGGTGGGTTCCTACCGGTGCGGTCCAGTGCGCTGTTCCGGTAGGGACCCGCCAATTGCGCAATTTGCGCGCAACGGCTCCGGTGCTGTCTTCACCGGTCTGTTGCGTGGTGCCATCTTTTTTTCTGAATTTTTGGCCTTTTTTTGCTTCCTGCACATGCGCGGAAGCAAAATCTCGTGAGGGGACACGTGCGAGAGAGAGATTTTGGTGAATTTTTGCTTCTGCGCATGCACGGAAGCAAAATGTTGCCAAAATCGCGCGCGCGTGTCCCCTTGCAAGATTTCGGTGGTTTTTGCTTCCTGCGCATGCGCGGAAGCAAAATCGCATGAGGGGACGCGCGTGCATAGCACACACACGCGTGTGAAATGTGATGATGCACGCGCAGCGCACCAGTAGCCAGGTAAGAGGAACCCGCCCCTGGCTGAGCCTCTAGCAATGGAGGGCATTGCACGATTTCTGTGGGGTCCTGCCAGTAACTTTCAAGTGAAGAACCTTCCATAAGATCACATGCTGTAAGAGAATTTAGTATTGAACCTTAGTATTTTGCTGGTCTACTCCCAGTAGAGTTCTTAAAAGGATTGGGGAGTTGGCAGTTGCTCATCACAGCAGCCTCTTAAACCAACCATTAGAGAATCAATATTTGTAGCTATTTTGATTGGTTGGATTAATATGTAGCACATCACCGTCCTATTTAACCAGCCCAGTAACTTTTCAAATTATTTTGTGAACTTGCCTCTCCGATTCTTCCCTATTTAGCAAATCTTGTGTTTTTAAAAAAAAACAAAATGTGTTTGCACCATGTGCTGATGCTTTGTGCATTTAAAAACAAGTGCTGGTAGTCCTCGATTTACAACAGTTCATTTAGTGACCATTCTGAAAAAAGGGACTTATGACTGTTTTTCACTTATGACCATTGTAGCATCCCCACGGTCACATGATCAAAATTCAGATGCTTGGCAAGTGGTTCATATTTATGACGGTTGCAGTGTCCTGGGATCATGTGATCAACTTTTGCGACATTCTGACAACCTGGGGAATCCAGATTGACTTAATAACTATGTTACTAACTTAACAAATGCAATGATTCCCTTAACAACTGTGGTAAGAAAACTGTAAAATGGGACAAACTCACTTGAATGTTTCACTTAGCAGCATAAATTTTGAGTTCAATTGTGGTCATTACTCAAGGACTACTTGGACTGTAATTCCTTTTGCATGCATTTTTTTTCTGAACACTGGTTTTGCTTTGTTTTATTTTTAAATTAATAATTTGATCAACACATATAAAGAACAAAGTAAATTGCTACATAAGAGAAAAAAGGAGGAGAGAAGACAGAGTAGTCGAAGTATAAAATATCAATAAATGAAGGATTTGCATTTATCATAAAGTTTAAATTAATTAAATGTATAGAACTAGGTTCATTATATCACTTTAACTAAAAAATCTCTGTAAAACTCTAAACATTAATGTTAACAGTGATATCACCATCATTTGTTAATTTTTCCAAAAATACTGTAAATGCATATAATCAGTGGTGGGTTCCTACTGGTGCGGCCCACTCTACAGTACTGGTAGTGGCCAGCAGATGGCGCTATTTGAGCGCAGCTGCACCAGTGCCGAATTTTTGGGCTTTTTTGCTTCTGCGCATGCGCGGAAACAAAATCTCAGCTAAATCTTGCGAGGGGACGCGCACGCACGCGCGATTTCAGCGATATTTTGCTTCCGTGCATGCGTGGAAGCAAAATTGTGCAAGGGGGCGCACGTGCGTAGCGAGCAAGCGCACCAAACGTGGCAATGCGTGCGCAGAGCTCCGGTAGCGAGGTAAGAGAGCAACCCGCCCCTGCATATAATCATGTAAAAAAAAAGGAAAAGGAAAAAATAAAGTAATTTTAACAAGGAGAAAGTTCAGTAGAAACAATACAATAATACTGTTTCTCTCCCAATGTATCCAACTAACAATTGGGTCATCATATTGAAATTGCTTTTAACAACTGTTTTTATGTCAATTATTTCCCCCTCAAAAACCATACTCCGTGAGTTTATCTTGTTGACTGACATCTAGAGAGCCATTCTTGCTTAAATTTAGACAAACTTCTGTTTTGTGCTTTTGCTTTGAAAATCCTTGGATTCTTCTATCGCAGCAACAGTAAAACCTGAATGTACAGCAACACATTTTGATCCAATGCCAGCCACAGGACACTGTTTGAAATGTTAAATACAACTGCCGTTGCTCCTTTTTTTATTATTTTGGCTGTTCTGGCCGTTTGGCACAGGTCAAAATGTTCAGTCAGCAGATTGGGAAATTGAGAAGTCAAGGAAGAAACTAAAATGATGATCATTCATGAATTTGTGGGCAAGGGCTTCTGTGCATGACTTTTGAGACAACTCAGAGAATCTATGTGCTGAAGCATGTCCATATTAGAAGCATTTCAGTTTCATTTTGGCCAAATTGGTGCTCTTTCAATATATCGGACAACAACTCCCAACCAGTATAGCCGACACTATTGGCTGGCAATCTTAAATAATCATTATCTAACAGATCAGGCAAAATCCCAGTTGAGACAAGTCTTGATTTGGATGCTAGCTTGATATGTGCTGGTATCTTAGCATTGCTTGAACACTTAGGCTTTGAGGCCTAAGGTTAAGGTGACCAGACCCACTTTTGAATAATTTGTCCCGCGTCCCGCGGCGTTTCAAAAAAGTCCCGCTTTTTAAATTTGAATTTGCCCTGCACACCCCTCTGCCTCCTGCCTCGCCTGCCTCCTCCTGCCAGGCGGGGAGGGAGGGCAGTGAGAGGGGCAGCGGCGGTCTTGCCTGTTCGTCACCGCAGAGCCGAAGAAGCTGGTGGCGTTCGCGGCGCGGGGCTTCCCCCGCCCGCTTTCCCCGGCCGCCGGGACGCCGCCATTTGTGTTCTTTTGCCCTCTGTGCAAGCAGAACGCTTTGCGCATGCACAGAGGGCAAAAGAACGCAAATGGCGGCGTCCCGGTGGCTGGGGAAAGTGGGCGGGGGAAGCCCCGCACCGCGAACGCCACCAGCTTCTTCAGCTCTGCTGCGGCGAACAGGTAAGCCTGCACCGGTAGGAACCCACCCCTGGCTGCGATGAAGGGGGGTGTTTGGGGGTGTGTGCACAAAGCTGCAGGATAAGAGAGACGGACCCCTCCCGTCTTGCTCCCCTAGAAACACCCCCCCCCCGTCAATGGTATCCCGCTTTACAAAAAATAAAATCTGGTCACCTTACCTAAGGTGGGACTAGAACTCACAGTCTCCTGGCTTGTGGCCTGGTGCTTTAACCACTAGACTAGACCAAATTGTGTCAGAAAAATCCTGCATGCTTACTGAATGTAAGTTATAAAGATACCTAGGCAACCCTACCTCCTATTAAAGGCTTTACAGACAATAGGCAAGGTTTGTAGGTTCCAAGAATTACCGGTACTCTGCAAATCTCTCCTTCCACTTTTTCTCAAGTGATTTCCCCGAACATCTGAATATAGCAGCTTCCCTTTCTCAGCTTTTCGTCCTGTTCAGCTGCTCCCTCCTTGGAATTTTTCTGGTGCACGTTTTGATTATTTGCCAAGCTACACAGCTACACAGCCTGCCATTTAGGGTGGTAGAGGATTTGAATTTTAAAAGATCTCTGCTTTTCCAACTTCCCAAGGTTATCCATAAGTGAATTGGCAAAAAGAAAAGAAAAAGGGACAGGCAAGTCCTGGACACCGGCATGTGTGTTTGCATTTAGATTTAAATTTGCATTTGCCTCAGGGAGTTTAAGACAGGAAAATGGCTGTTTCTGTCTTCCTCAAAGGATGCATATGTTGTATGTGAGTATTGTTTGTGAGGGAGAAAATTTTAAGGTTACTTCAAGAGAACTTCATGAACTTCAGCCCACATTCAGTGCTGCACAGATAGTCTTCAACATAAGATGAGTCACTTAGCGGCCATTCAGAGATACAATAGATCTCCCCAAAAGTATTCTGACAGCTCCCCCGCCCCTGGTGATCACTTGATTACATGATTTTGGGTGCTCGGCAATCAGTCCACATTTACAGCAGTTTGCAGTGTCCTACGGCCATAAGACCACGATTTACAACATTTACTTCTGGTTTATGGCAAAAAAAAGTCCATTTTGGACGAGGGGGTTCATTTAATGACCACCACATTCACTTAACAACTGCCACAAAAAAGTCCTAAAATCAGAACTGTCACATGATAATCCACTTAATGACTGACATGGCTTAATGACCGTAATTCTGGGGTCAATTACAGCCATAAGCCAAAGGCTAAGTGTAACCACTACATATTCACAGTATTCTGCATCATCTCAGCCAATTTGGGGACACATTTGGAATGTTGGAAACATATTACGGGCTTTTCTCCTAAAACGGTTGCTGGGTGGAAAGGCTGGTCCATTCACAAAAGGGCTGCCATGGGGGAGATAACAAATTGCAAAGCACTGACTTCCCAGAATATTACTTACAGTTCAACCTGTTTTTTGTCTCTTCCACAACAGGATGCTCTCTGTTCTTCATACTTTATGTTTGGTTTAAGTGTACTTCCAACCCTGAGCTGTAGCTGCGCATCCCTTTCATTTCTTAAGAATATTTCTGGGGCACGTTTGGGACTTTATAAAGTTTTATAAATGAAGATGATGCTTGAAGGCATCGTGCCAGCCTCACAGCATGCCAGTTTGCAATTTTTTTTGGGGGAAAGATTTTTTTAAGACACGTAGAAAGTCAACTAGATAGATAACTTAGCTAGTGCCAAGAGAGGCGTTTATGGTCACTTAGAATATGACTTTGTCTCCATTTGGCTTTAAATTTCAGAATTAGACAATCTATAGTCCCAATAGTTTTTTCCTCCTACAATTCCCACAATTATTTTCTTTATCTATGCATATGGTACCCAGATTTGATAGAAATTGGTTTAGAGAGCTGAATAATATCAAGCTGCCTGTAGAAACACACACACACACACAAAACATTATTCCGGAACAAGGAAGATAAATCTCCATTATATCCTTAGTCCATGTGCATATTAAGGGGTTCCCTTAATGAAGTATTCCCACTTTTTACTCCGCTCAAGCTCTCCGCTCAAGGTCTCTTCTTTCCTAAAATAAACTGTTTTGCTGTTCTAAGAAGCAGATAGGGTCAGTTTACTCTTATACTATGAACGATTTATTAGTATGTTCTTTAATCATAGTTTGCATAAATAGGTTTTAATTTACATGGTAAGTAAACATTTAATGGTATAAACAAAATTTAGAAATGAGTAATGTGATAAATTTAATTGTAACCACAACAGCAGGAGTCTTGATTGTAACGTATCTTAGTTAAATTGTTCTAATAACTAGCCTTCTGGATGTCATAGCAACTGCTTTATCAGTATTAAGTGGGCTCTGCTATGACTAAGCATGGGTTGGCCTTTCTTTACAAAATGAGGGACGTGGATTGTACTGCTTACCATCATGGAATATCTCATGAGAATAATTTTTATTTGATCTAATAATTAAATGGATGAAAGGATTTTCCAAGTCACTTAACCCAATAACCATTTATAGTTGGCGTAAGGATAATAATTTGATACATATATAAAATAGCGCAGAGATTTACTTAACATAACTGTCAGCCACAGGAAATTAGGAGCCAAAGTTAGGTTCAAAATGAATACAAGTTTATTTCATGCTGCCTCTAAACAAGAACCTGAACTACTAACGGTCAAGGCAAACTGGCAATAGATAAGAGTCAACAGAATTCAAGGAAGAATGGACAGATCTCTGTGGGTATGAAGAGACTCTAAACTGATGATGCACTTGACCCCTCCCTCAGGCTCAACCTGGTCATCTCCTACAATAACTGAACCATAGTTAGCTGGGTTGATAAGTGGTAAATCATGAACCAAAGCCTGTTCAATTATGGCTTAGTATGACTTCTGAACTCAGTTTGAGTTCATACATATTATGTCAGGGTATTTTTGAATAACCCATAAAAAGTCATGCTAAACCTGTTAGTTTTAGCTTCATGTGTGAATCAGGCCAATGATGAAGCTTCGGTTAAGAGATTAGAGGAAAAAGATAAGGTATTTCCAGTGGTCTTAGTTGTGATGCAATTTAATATTGGCACTTGTGATGCTTTTATTTAAAATATCTAAGATCCTCTTGAATACCATTACTTAACTAGTTTTGAATAATGTTTTAAAGGAAACCCTATTTTCTATTAAGTACTATAAATAACTGAACAGTCCAAGGCTAATTTAAGATTTAGGCCAATCACCAGAGTGGAGGAATGAAAGAATGAGGGCACATTCTTGTGTCTGTTTTCAAAGTCCTCTTTTTGATTTTTTTAAAGGACGATTAAGAAATTGAAAGTGTTATGTCACGGTGCAGGGGCTTAATGCAGGGGCTTAATGCTTTTAGACATTTTTAAGATTCCGCAATCTGTAGCTTATGATCTCTGAGGCAAATTGTAGCTTGGGGAAGACACGTGGAAGGATTAAAAGATATTAACTTTACATTTCCACGCACTCTCAATTCCTTGGCTTGGTTGCTGATGGTGCTAATTTGGAAAGGACCAAATAGTTTGGTTAGCCAAGATTTAGGTCTTCCTCAAAGTAGGACAAGAGTTCTTCTCTGTGATGTCCATTGTGCATGTTCAAGATCAATCTATTCAGAAGCAGAGCAGATCCTGTGTTAGTTTTTTAATGCTCCAATTCCTGTTTTTTTTAAAAATTAGTTTATAAAATACAAAAAATACAAAAGAAAATAGTAGGAAAATAGGGGAGGGAGAAGGGAAAGGAAAAAGGTAGGGAAAGGGGGGAAAAGAAAGAAAAGGTGTTGATTTCCGACTCCCCTTTGGTGCAGTAAAATAAGATAATAGCATCAAACCTCAGCTTTTTACTTTTCACATAATAGTATAAACTAGCCACAAACCTTCTAATTGATAAAACCCCAAATCAAAGTTTCTTCCCTCCCCCACCTCAAGCAAAAAGTCCAGAATCGGTTTCCAAGTAGAAACAAAATTGTGTTCTTTTCTTTAATCAAAGCAGTCAGTTTAGCCATCTCTGCTAACTCCATCAACTTTTGCAGCCATTCATCCATTGTGGGAATCAAAGTGTCCTTCCATTTTTGTGCGTAAGGTAATCTTGCTGCCGTCAACATATATAGGTAGTTCTTGACTTATGACCACAGTTGAACCCAAAATCTCTTGTTTGTTAAGTGAGACATTTGTTAAGTGAGTTTTCTCCCATTTTACGACATTTCCTGCCCAAGTTGTTAAGTGAATCACTGCAGTTGACAAGTTAAGAACCTGGTTGCTAAGTGAATCTGGCTTCCCCATTGACTTTGCTTGTCAGAAGGTTGCAAAAGGGGATCACATGACTCTGAGATGCTGCAAGTATGAACCAGTTGGCAAGAATCTGAATTTTGATCACATGATCGTGGGAAAGCTGTAAAAGTAACTGTGAAAAATGGTCATGTCACTTTTTTCCCCAGTGCCACTGTAATTTTGAAAGGAACTGTTGCAAGTCGAGAACTACTGTATCTTATAACATCAATGTTCTAGTTTTCACCCCCAGGACTTTTTCCATTAAACCCAAAAAGAAAAGTTTCTGGTTTCATAATCGTATTCAGTTTGAGAATCTTCTGTATTAAGATGTGAACCCTACTCCAATATTTCTTTGCTTTGTTACACGTCCACCATAAATGATAAAAGATCCTGGAATAGTCCCAGTCTATACAGAACCGGAACAGATCCTGTGTTAGTTTTTAAATATTCCAATTCTTGTTTCAATCCTACCAAAGGAATGGCGTTGTGACAGGGCTTTGTGGAGCAAAGCAGCAAGTTTTGAAATCTTGCAGATATATGCATACAGTATGTATATCTGTAACATTAATAGTGATAATGGAAAAACTATTCAGCACAGAAACACCATTATGCTTTCTTGAGTCTTTTTGAGCTTAAAACCTTGAGAATGCATTAAATCAGAACTGCAGAAAAAACAATTACTGCCAACCTGCCTTCCATTGAGGACCTGTATACTGCACGAGTCAAAAAGAGGGCCGTGAAAATATTTACTGACCCCTCGCATCCTGGACATAAATTGTTTCAACTCCTACCCTCAAAACGACGCTATAGAGCACTGCACACCAAGACAACTAGACACAACAACAGGTTTTTCCTAAACGCCATCACTCTGCTAAACAAATAATTCCCTCACCGCTGTCAAACTATTCACTAAGGCTGCATTACTATTACTATTAGTCTTCTCATCGTTCCTATCACCCATCTCCTCCCACTTATAACTTGTTGCTTGTATCCTTACGATTTATCTCAATATTGATTGTTTCCTGATTGCTTATTTGTACCCTATGACAATCATTAAGTGTTGTACCTCATGATTCTTGACAAATGTATCTTTTCTTTTATGTACACTGAGAGCATATGCACCAAAGACAAAATCCTTGTGTGTCCAATCACACTTGGCCAATAAAGTATTCTATTCTATTGTAGAATATAAGAAAAAGAAGGAAAGAAGAGACTAAGATTTATCTTTCAGGCCTCCAAATACCCATTCTCTCTCTAGTTCTAATCTTTCCTGTTGTTGCTTTTTTAAAAAAAATAATTGCCTAAGCTGTTAGAAGAAAGGATTTAGTAGCTCCAGAATCTCTGAAAAGTAATCTAAAATAGAGACAAACAATACACCTCCCCCCCCCCTGTTGAACACAATGAGCTGATGTTTCTTAGCACACATCATCCCATCGCAGGGACTTTTGTTTCTACTCCATCCTGGGTTTGAATATGGGGGGATGGAAAGTCACAGGGAGAAAGACAAAAGTGTCTGTTTTCCATCAAGACAATTGTAACCAGACGTTAAACGCTGGTACATAACGATCAAAAGGAATGGCTGTTTGTATGTGTCTGCATGAAACCACCGTTATGAGAAAATGTGAACATGCCCACATGTATGCTTATAAAGTAAACTAAAGCACGTTTTTTTTTAACCAATTTTGATTCCTAGGCTAACGGAGGAGGAAGAAGGGCTCAGTGGGAGAATGGAAGATGTCCTTGGGCAACTCTCCGAAATCTCAACAGATGTGTACAGCTCCCAGTTTGAAAGCATTCTGGACAATGCATCTTTATATTACAGCGCCGAATCACTAGAAACGTTATATTCTGAGGCTGACAGCTACTTCAGCTTTGAAATGCCACTCACTCCAATGATCCAGCAACGTATCAAAGAAGACGCTCAGTTTTTAGAAAGGACTCCCGGAGGGGTGATGAGAAAGGACTCTTGCAATGGAGTCGCCAATGGACTCGGAGACGTTCAAGAGTCAGACCTTGCTGCCGCTTGTCCTTCGGAAAGGTAACAAGAGAGGATTGTCTTCACAATATTTGTGGCTTTGGTTGCATCTTGCTGGTGATAATGAGTTGAACATCCTCCCTCCCTGTTCTGATGAATCTCTTTTTTAGGGTTGCAACTTTTTAAAACATGAAGAGAACGTTTGCTACTGGGTCCGCCAGTTTTTGATTTTGCTGATTTTCCCATTTGTGACCCACTGTTTGCAGTGGGAAATGGTGTTCACAAACCCTGTACGAAGTGCTTAATCCAAGGGCCAAATATGACACTTCAAAGTGAGTGCTGTTCTTTGGGTATGTTACTTTTTCTAAAAAAAAAAAAAGAATGGCAGTGGGGTGAAATGGAAAGGATTAACCTTTATGTGCCTTGATAATACTAATTTCACAAATTTGCAGTGACTTATCTTGCGTAATTCTTGGAGCGTGCAGTTATTGTTTGTTTCCTGCTGTGAAATAGTATTGTGCTTTTACAATAATTTCTCCACTGTATCTTGGTTTTGTTTGAGGAATTGGCATGCTTTTTTAAAAAAGGCATTTTGATTTTCTATTGAGGTTATACAGCTAAAATGCTATAGTCCTGTCATACTAGGTACCTAAAGAGTGTAATGCTAGGAAGTGAATAATACTATATTGCCAGTAAATATGTTTGAGTCAACCTTTGCAGCTTCCACATAACAATGATAAAGAAGCTGAAAGGTTTGGATCACATAGCATACTAGAAGTGTATTTTAACATCAAAATGTGCTACCTCTGTTCTCTAAGCTCACAGCAATTTCCCATAGGTGGGAAAGGTGCTGCAACATGTGATTATGTCAGCATGTGGGCAGCGGCAAGTTGGAAATTTATAGAATCATTGGGTTGGAGGCAGGGGTGAAATGTGAAATTTTCCCCTATCGGTTCTGTGGGCGTGGTTTATTTTGTAGGTGTGGCTTGGAGGCCAGGTGGTTGTGGCTTCAGGTGGGCGTGGTCATGTCATGTGACTGGGCATGGCCAGGTTGTAATGTGACTGGGTGGGTGTGGCAAATTTAGCAGTCCATTTTGCCAGGGAGCAGGAGGTTGGACTAGATGACCTCTGAGGTCCCTTCCAGCCTTTGCTGTGCTATTTCAAAGCATCCTCTGAAGCTGTGTCTAGTGCCAGCCATGTTTGTGGTCCTCCCTCCCTCCCTCCCTCCCTCCCTCCCTCCCTCCCTCTCTCTCTCTCTCTCTCTCTCTCTCTCTCTCTCTCTCTCTCTCTCTCTCTCTCTCTTCTGTGGGAAGCAACCCCCCCCCAAATAAAATATTACTCATAAGGCTCACAGAAAAACAAGGAAAAATAAAGCTGCTAACAAAGAACCTGCATGAAGCTCATTCCACACTCCTGCCGGATAGAGATAATGAGATAATGCCCGTATAGAAAGTGGAAGCCTGACGTTTGGCTCCATTCACACAAGCAGGCAAACAGATCCCTAGAAAACCCATTCAAGATGGGATATTTTGAAATTTCCCCTTGGTAAGATTTGGCAGCTAACAAAACACAGTAGTAGAATCAGAATAAGCAGCCCCACACTCAAAATCTGACACAGGATGAAAGTCATTTAGCCACAATGGGAATCACCCAAACCCTTTTAGAAACACAAAGCCCATATTGCACAAACCCCAAAACTTCAAAAACATAGAACCATATAAGAATCCTTCCTTTTATCCAGATTGTTGTTCAGCTAACCCAGAATGTCACATCGCTTCTGCAATTAAAAAGCTCCTTCCGAGCAGCTTCCGAAGGTTTTTCAATTTAAAGCAGGAGTCTCCAAAGTTTGCAACATTAAGACTTGTGGATTTCAACTCCCAGAATTCCTCAGCGAGCCATGCGGCTAAATTTGGAGACTCCTGATTTAAAGCGACAGCATTTGTTTTTCTTCTTTGCCAAGCGATCTCCCGGCTGGAAAGTGAGTCCTGATTTTTTCCTTCTAACACCTCTCTCTTTCTTTCTCTTTCTTTCTCCCTTCCCTTCCCTTCCCCCTTCCCCCCTCTCCCTCCCCCTCTCTCTTCCTTCCTTTCAGGTGAAAAAAGGCTTTAAAACGTTTTTTAAAAACCCAGGAAGTGATTATGTTGGGGTGGGTGGGCGGAGCCTCGCACTGCCATCGCTACTGGTTCTCCGAACAAGCCACCGCAACCGCTACCTACTCGCCCGAACCGGGCTGAACCGGGCGGATTTCACCCCTGGTTTGAGGGGATTATGGAGGCCATAAAATCTAACTTCCTGCCCAGTTCAAGTATCCTGATACCATCCTGAACAAATGGTTGTGCAGGGTTTTTTGTTTTTTGTTTTGTTTTAAAACTTCCAGTGATGGAGCTCTTGTGATTTCAAGAAAGGGGCTATTCAGCTTTTTAATAGCTCTCATGGGAAGTTCTTCCTTATTTCAAGTTTGAATTTATTAAGCTTTGGTTAATTGATTCTTGTCCAGAGAATATATCCCCCCCCACCTCCACTGTAATATCCCTTCATGTATTAGAAGACAGCTATCATCTCTCCCTTCAGTCTTCTTTTCTTCAGGCTGAATATACCAAGTTCCTTTGATCTCTTTTTGTATGTTTTAGCCTCCAAGCATCTTATCGTCCTCAATACTCTTCTCTGCACTCTTTCCAATTTCTCAGTGTCCTTCTTGTATTGTGGTGATGTCAACCTTGTGAGGTAATCCAGACAGGAAACACTCTCAGATGAACTAGTACTACTATATTGTAAGATTACATTAACAGTATCTTACAGGTATGAAAGCACATCTCTCCCCCACTGCCTTTACTGCCCAAGCAACTAGGGAGGGTCCCTTCTCAGACATTTGCCATGTCCACATTCCTTCTATGGCTGAGTTGCCTCTTATCTGATTGCTTCCCTGGTAGAGGCCCTTCCTTGTTTCCCAAGGTCATTCTCACATACCATTAGAGTTTATCAATAAACACAGTGTGACGTTTGACTGGTGCAGCATAGAGCAGTACTATCACTTCCCATGATTTTGACATTACAGGTCATCCTTGATTTACAACAGTTCATTTAGTGATCACTCGAAGTTACAACAACACTGGAAAAAGTGACTTATGGCTGTTTTTCATGCTTACAACCATTGCAGCTTCCCCATGGTCATGTGATCAAAATTCAGACACTTGGCAACTGGCTCCTATGTATGATGGTTGCAGTGCCATAGGTCAGGGGTCGGCAACCTTAAATACTCATTTGGACCTGTTTCCCACAGAAAAGAAAACACTGGGAGCCACAAAATTCTTCCTGTGCCTGACTATTTCCTGAGCTGCCACAAAACTAGCATATATAGTTGAATTAAAGATTCTGTTTTCTTCTGAAACTTTTCTTTTCTTGGATTTATCCATGGTTGGCCTACCGGGGGTCAAAAAGCTTAATAAATTGCATGTTGGTGGGTGTTAAGGAGTTATTGTGCTGTTGAGCACATACACAGCGGAAGAGTAATTGTGGTTTTGGTGTTGCAGTTTGATATGAATGCTATTCAGTCAATAAACAGAATATGTTTAGTATTTACAAAATAGTTTACTTCTAGTAGTAGCAAAGTTCAATAGGAAGTTCAAGTCATACACAGTTAGTTCAGTCAATGCGAAGTTTCTTCTTCTTGCCTATCTTTGTTTAACTAACAAAGATTACAGCTAACATTCAGTTCTACACTATCACAGATAGTCTTTACACAGCAACTCTTCAAGTAATTCTACACAGACACTAAGTCAATTATTTAACAGTGAAGTAGCAGAGAGATTCAGCAGTCCGGAACACACGGAACACAATCACCATCAAACACAGAGTCAATCACAATCACATACTGAGCATGCTCTCTTGCTTTCTTATATAGTAATTAGCCTACAATGTTCTTAAAGCTATATACACATAACATTGATTTGTGGCTTGTTCATATATTAGCAATCCAATTGTTTGAACAGAGTCCTAACAGTGGGTGTCGCACATTGGCAGTTGTGACGCATATTTTGAGCGACAGGGAGCTGCAGCAGAGGGATGAAAGAGCCACATGCGGCTCCAGAGCCGCGGGTTGCTGATCCCCTGTCCTAGGTGATCAGCTTTTGTGACCTTCTTACAAGCAAAGTGAAGGGGGAACACATAATCACTTAACAACCATGTTACTATCTTAACAACTGCAGTGATTCACTTAACAACTGTGGCAAGAAAGGTCGTAAAATGGGGCAAAATTCACTTAACAACAACTATCTCATTTAGCAACAGAAATTTTGGGCTCAATTGTGGTTGTAAGTTAACAACTACTTATATTGATGAAGCTTAAACTGCATTGTTTTCTTGGCAGCTGTGGCACATTGCTAGCTCATCTTAATCCTGTGATCTATCAATACTTCCAGATCCTTCTGCCAAGAACTGATTGCTAAGCCAGGTATCACCTGGGACCCATTCAAGTCTCTTCCCCCCCCCACGGCATATTTTTTTCCATGAAGCCTTTTGTTTGAACACCTACAGAAAACAGAATTTGAATCTGTGCAACCTCGTTCCTTGCTTTGTCCTTTCCCATCTCTTTTAACGCTATCTTTTACATTAAAGTTCTTAAAAAGAAACCAGTCTTCCATTTCTAGTACGTATTTTACATGGCAAAATGCAAATCATTTTCAGTATAAACATCTTGGCAAGTATTCATAACCTATGTGTCAGCTATGGGTGCCTCCCAGTAAATTACTGGTACTGTATATGAAACAAGGCACAGACTTGGGATGTTCTCTTTCACATTGACTTTAAGTCTGAAAAGGAGATATTGCTATGGTAAGAGACAAGCTTCCTAAAAACCTATTCATTATATGAATAAACCTTAATCTTAGTTTAGGAAATCCCCAAATCTGCCTTGAATTATAAAGTTTGAAACTTTTAGAAAATGTTGGCTTTTATAATCTGTTTTCGCTTCATTTTTTTTTCATTTCTTTCAACATCTATCATTGCTGTTAGAACGCCTTTTTAGCCATGTTTAGTCTTCAAACTGATGTTGTCTGTGCCCAGAAGCTAAGCAAAGTTGGGCCTGATTGGTACTTGAATGGGAGACCATGAGGAATGTCAAGATTGTAGGCTGGGCTGGGAAAAAACATCTAGAAGACGCGGCAGCGGTAGATCACTTTTGTGCTGTTGGAAGAAAAGAGTATGATGATGTGAATGTTGATGCCAATCAGGAATTGAGTTTAACTCAAATGAGATTTAATGTGAGGAGGTTACAAAAGATGGTAGTTACCTAGTTGAGTGTCAAAAACTAAGCAGTATTTCATGTAATTATGACTGAATGAGAGAATTTAAGAAATCTCAGGGTGGTAAACTAGTCTGGTAATTTGAAGGGGGGAAAAAAGACCTTTTGGAATGAAGTATTGTAGTGGCAATCTACTTTGGTATTCTTGCAAGAAAATACTGATGTGTCTGTCTGTGAAGTCATCAGCCAACTTCACATCAAAGGAGACTAAATATTGCTAAGATGAAGCTTGTACACCTTCAGTCTCTCTGAAGCAATATACTGCTTCAAAATACGAGACTTTTAAGAACAAGTCTTAGGTCCTAAATAAAATATGAGCAAGAATACAAAGTGTTTAACTCAAGCATGTTAAGTGTCAGCAATGGACCATTTCTGTAGTGCACGTCATGACAGATGGGAAGCCACGGCTGAACTAATCTCTAAGGAAAATGGCAAGCAGATTTGGTTATAAACTGGAGCATAAAGCTAAATATATCTCCTGCTTTTCTCATTTAATGTGAATGTGCTTTTCGGCTTGGCTGTGGTCACTATTTGGTAATGTGCTTTTGCTGAGATTTTTTTTTAAAGTACACATAAACAAATCTGCTGTTACAGCTTTTGTTTTGTTTTGGAAGGGTTTAGGATTTTGTGGTCTCTGGTCTTAGGAATAAACATCTATAGTAATAACATTTTTTTTTTGTTAAAAGCCTGCCATTATGATAAGGCAGATTATGGGTGGAAGAGGGATTCGAAAGATTCCTAATGTGAAATTATTTTATTTAGTGGGTAGGATCCCTAATGTTGAAGTCTGGATTTCAAGAGGATCAGGAGCTATGGATAGATCCCACGACTATAGTATACCTCCAAAGGGATGCTTTATGTTTTCTTGTGAACAGCAAAACATTTGTGTACGTGTTATAATTGCCTCAGGGAAGAAATCTTTAAAATATCACCTGCAGACCGGAATATGTTTACAAAGGACATAAAGATTGCCACAGAATAAAAATAAAAATCAAGGAACATTTAAAAGACTTCTCTTTGAATCATTAAATCAGCAGAGGCTGAATTAAATTTGGCTAGAATAGCCGTATCTTCCCATAATTTTCTTTCTCTGGACATGTATAAAACAACTGCATTGCAGTTCTAAATTCAGAAACTTTTCAGACAGCCTCTCCTATAGCTGCTCCCATTTATAGATCGAAAAGGGGAAAAAAAGTTGGATTGTGTAACTGTAGACGAATAATTCCTTGGTCTAGCCTGCTTTGAGTCCAAGAAATGCTATCATGACAGTAAAATGTAAAATCTGGAAATGCGTTATTTTGGAAATGCATTAAGCAGCCAACAGAGGTCCCCTATGAGCTGTGAGTTCACTGTAGAATTCAGAGTAGAAATCACTTGTGGTTTCCTGTTCATGGAACAAAGTGTCTCCAAGTGATGATGCTAATTCTTAGCAATCCTATTTAGATGCCCAGAAAGGCAGAGGAAGGGTCTTGGAAAGGCTAGGAATTCTTGGGCTTATTTCACTGATAGAAAATA
This sequence comes from Diadophis punctatus similis, assembly GCA_023053685.1. Lineage (NCBI taxonomy): Eukaryota > Metazoa > Chordata > Lepidosauria > Squamata > Dipsadidae > Diadophis > Diadophis punctatus. Next base: position 89,058,174 of record JALIGW010000002.1, read on the forward strand.
GGCAGCAAGTAGGGGACACAGCTTTCTTTGCTCCACCATGACAGTGCTCAGGATTGAGCAAAAATCACAGTGTTTCAATACTAAGTAGGAATTATTGGATTTTCTAGGTCTGCACAACCACACCCTCAGTTCTGCTTTTGGTTTGACACACAAAGATCGTAGGAACTAAATGTATTTAAAAAAAATTTGGCCCGTGGCTGAGCAACTGGGATAGGATCAGCAAAGCAATCTCAAGCCGTTATTCTGGGGTGGAACAAGACGGTAGTTACATCTGGCGGAGATAGAAAACTTTGCCCAGGATGGCTGAAGATTGAGAAGTGGCCAGGGGAAGGAGAGAAATGCTCAGAAACATGGAGGCGTAAGTGCAAATATTGGAAGAAAATAGTGAAGTATATGATGGCATGAAACAAGATCCTGAGGGGGTGGAGAAGTTGGGCGGCTGAAGACAAGGAATTGGTGCAGTTGGACAAGGACTCCTGGCTTAGGTCTTTCTGCCCAGACTGGATTTTACTTTATTTTATGAATGTGGATGATGGAAGTTGTAATCCAATATGTCTTATTTGTGTTGAGTTGGAAATGGCTATCATATGCTGATGGGGATGGTGGTTCTGAATAAATTTAGGTTTTTCTTCCTTCCCTTCCTTCCTTCCTTCCTTCCTTCCTTCCTTCCTTCCTTCCTTCCTTCCTTCCTTCCTTCCTTCCTTCCTTCCTTCCTTCCTTCCTTTTTCCATTCCACTCCATATAAAAAGCAAAAGAAGTACAAAACTGCTGAATGTGGGGCGGTGGGAGGAAAAAATGTTTCGGTGCTTTTAGTCCTGGTCCTTGGGTGGGTGAGTGGGAGAAAATGGCTGGTAAAAGCAGAGCAGGAGATGAGGTGGTAAAAAGAAGTGGAGCAGAGTAGACAGAGATCTTGTGAGCAGAAACCTAAGGAAGCAATAGCTGACAAGAGACATGAAGGCGGACACATTGAAAACGATGGAGAATGGTCGTGCAGCTTAGAAACAAAGATGCACATTTCTGGTTAGAATGGAGTGGGGAGGCAAGGGAAGGAAATTAGATGCAAATAAGTTTCCTGAGACTAGATCATTCCCTGCCCTCCGTGTCTTCCTCCCCAGTGATACTCTTCCTGAATTCCTAGCCAAAATGCTAGTGGCATTTCTCTGTAGCAGAGTGGATAGGAAGTCCCAAGGCTGCACACCCAACGTTGCCTCCCAGATATTTTAATCTGTCAAGAGATTAAATGCTCTGCTATGTTGAAGCTTCAGTTTGGACCTCAACTTCTAATGCCACCGAAGTGACCTCATAACTGTAAAAAAGAGAAGGGACAAGGAGTCAGCATAAGGGCTGAATGTCACAACTAGGTTTGAATCAATGAATGGTCTCTCTTTTTTTCCCAGCCCAAGTTGTAACACATACGCTGTTTTCCAAGTGATGACTCCAGATGAGTAAATTCACATTCGTTGACATTCTGTCCACCTTAGGAGGTGTGTTACAACACATTTAAAATGCTAAAGCTGGACTAGGATATACACTCACTGGCAAAATATTCATTGGTACCTAAGCAGGTCTGCATAGAAATTAAGTGGTTTGTTTGTTGCAGTTGTTTTGGACTAATAGCATCCTGTCCTTATATGCCCCGCAAAGAGAGACATATTGCATTTCTTTATAATATTTATCTTTAGGGAAGCCTGACTCATTTATATTCAAGGATGAATAGGAGGCAATTTTGCCCTCATATTCTTCTAAGATAAGGTAAAATTGATTGGGTAGAAAGTGATAAGGTGCATGTGGACATTATTAAGGGACTGTACCAATTTCCTATTTCATCAAGAATATATTTAGCTCTGACTTTTTTTTCTTGCTCATCCCATTCTGTCTGTCCCCAGTCAGAAAGAGTAATGGTCTGGGAGGATAGATGTTGTAGTCCAACAATATATGCAGGTCATAAGTGGCTCATTCTTGTGCTAGAAATAGTTGTTCATGAGAGTAAGTGGGCTTGTGAATGTAAGAGGATTTCAAGGTTCATTTAGCCAAGATGGCAGCTCCAGAAGTAAAATGTAAAGAATGTTGAATTGCTGGGAGCAAGAGAGATGTCTATTGAATCTGTGGTTGTAGCTTCAAGGAATTTTAGCTGAAGACTACTTGGTATCCGATTCTATGATCTATAGAGGAACAACGTTCACCCTCTTTTGAACCAAGAACTGTTTGTTAATTTGACTGGTATGCTTGAGTCTATCCCTCAAAGTAGATGAGGCTAGAACAGGGCTGTCAAACTTGCTGGCCACATCCCCGCTTTTCTTGTTTGTTAATTTTGCACCCCAGCTACTTACAACTGCAGCCTTGTTGTACATTAGTTGGTTTGTTTCTTGCAGTGAGCTGGTGCTTATATTTGATATTGCATTTTTAATACTTATGCTAGCTGTTTCTTTGGAACAAGCTTCAATGCAGGAAACCTTATTTGTTGTTTTTGTGCTGTTATAGATGCTCAGTTATTGTTTGTCTTGATTCTTTTTTAATTAGAGAGCTTTGGTGTTTTTTGAGGGGAAGGCAGAGGGCAGGGTGCCAGGTTTGGGAATGAAACTGATTTAGTAGCTATACTAGCTTCTTCCAACCAATTCTCCCTGGTTTGCACCTACAGTCTGAACTAACTCTGTGGCAAGACTTTGATTTGTTTGCTCTGGATAGCCGTGTGCAGTTCTTCTACTTCTGCTTCTCTGAATAATTTATTTCACATTGTAAATCAACATAGGTCTGCTAGCCTCTGTTCTGTTATTTCTGATTCTGGATGTTCTTTTTAGATATTCTCTTCTCTTTAGATTTGATTTATAATAATAGATCATTCTTTCTTTCTTTCTTTTCAATCTTTGTATATTTGTGACAGATAATCCACCTTTTCTTTTAGTAATCCTGCAGCTACTGGCCTTGGTTGCTCAGCCAACAGATCTGAGTCCTGTAGCCCAGAATTTAAGGCTTTGCACATGGGGGGGGGGAGGAGAGGGAATGGTTCCGTGTGAGTGGCCAGAAAGTGCGCACGTGCGTGCAGCTCCATTTGCTAAGGTGACCAGACGTCCCGCTTTTGGCGGGACAGACACGCTTTTGAAGCGTGTGTCCCACGTCCCGCATTCTTTTCAAAAAGTCCCGCTTTTTTTAAAAGAATGCGGAAACAGTGGGACGTCTGGTCACCTTAATAAGGGGAAGCAAAAGAGAGGTTGGGTAAGTCGGGTGGAATTTCAGAGAGCCGTCTGCCTGCTGGGGAGAGGGGGAAGGGGGGCTGCTCCTCCTCTCCTTCCCCCGCCCCATCCCTAGCCCCGCCCTCAGAGGCGCCGCTGCTGTTGGGATGCGGGGGGAGGGACGAGGAGCCGGCGGCGCAAACAGCCCTTCCTCGTCCCCCTCCCCTTCCTTCCCCCCGTCGCCTCGCTGCCACCGTTGCCCTGGGGCCGGGCGGGCGACCAGGAGACCGCGGCGCTTGGATGCCTGCAGCTCGTGACAGGTAAGCTGCCGGCTGCCTCCTTTCCCCGTCTCCCGCCTCCCGTTCGTTGCTTGCCAGCCCGGCTGAAGGGGAGGCGGGAGGCGAGGAAAGGCCTCCCGAAGGGGAGGCGGGCTCCCGAAGGGCTGCCGGCTCCCGAAGGGGAGGCGGGAGGCGAGGAAAGGCCTCCCGCCTCCCCTTCGGGAGCCGGCAGCCCTTCGGGAGGCCTTTCCTCGCCTCCCGCCTCCCCTTCAGCCGGGCTGGCAAGCAACGAACGGGAGGCGGGAGACGGGGAAAGGAGGCAGCCGGCAGCTTACCTGTCACGAGCTGCAGGCATCCAAGCGCCCTCCCCCCCCACCTGGACGCCGACATTTGCTGTTTTGCCCTCTGCGCATGCGCAGCGTTCTGCGCATGTGCAGAGGGCAAAACAAATGGCGGCGCCCAAGTGGGCCCGCCCCCCCCGTCCCGCCTTAAAAAAAATCTGGTCACTTTACCATTTGCACAAGTGGGCATGTGTACCCGTCTCTTGCGCAAATGGAGTGGCATGCACGCACATGTACTTGCCAGCCACTTCCATGGCCCGGTTCCAAACAGCTGATGGCCCAGCAGTGGGCCGCAGCCTGGGGATTGGGAACCCCTGCTGTAGCCCATTTGTCCCCGGATGTCCAGGAACTCCAACAGCTAGTGCAGTCCTAGTTGACCCCAGCAATAATGGATCCAGCATGGGTTTCTCTAAATTATATCTCACCATATTGCATATGGATGAGACATTCTTTGTCTGGTTCCTCTGATGAGACCTGTTCATTACGGTTGAACCTCTGGAATAGCTGTCATCTTCCTCAGAGCCAACAAGCCCGCAATCCCATCAAGGTCATGCTTCACTGGGGGTTATTATTATTATGGCTGGTTGCCAGATTGTTAGACTGAATTTAGCATTTTTATCCACCTATCATATAGTGAAGTTGTCCACACCAAATCCAAAGCATTTTGTCCATTTCAGATTTGAACGCTGTGGTTTAGCTATATGTCTAAGGCCGTGATGACGAATCTATGGCACGCGTGCCGGAAGTGGCATGCAGAGCCATCACTCTTGGCACGTGAGCCGTCGCCCGTTGCTCTTCTGGGTTCCGGCGCGCCGGCTAGCTGGTCTTCACACGCGCGAAACCACTGGAAACCGGAAGAGCAGTCGCCCGGTGCGCATGCACACGCCGGGCAGCTGCTCTTCTGGTTTCCGGCATGCCACCTGGTCTTCTGGTTTCTGGCATACATGCGCGCGCAAAGACCAGCTGGCCGGTGCGCATGCATGTGCCAGAAACCGGAAGATCATCTTCCTGGGGCGCGCATGCACACTGGGTGGCTGGTCTTCCGGTTTCTAGCGCGTGGATGCACACCGGCCAGCTGGTCTCCATGTGCGCATGCGTGCCAGAAACTGGAAGGCCAGTTGGCCGGTGCGCATGTGCGTGCCGGAAACTGAAAGAGCATGTGCACCAGGCGGCTGCATTTGTGGTTTCTGGCACGCACGCGCGCACTCCCATTTCGGCACTCGGTGCTGAAAAGGTTCACCAACACTGGTCTAAGGCTACTGAATGAGAATCCGTGCCTAAGTAATGATGAAAATGCCTGAATATTCCTGATTCCTGAACAATATTCCTGCTCTCTACTTGTCAACAGTGGTGAGCAAATATTTGTGTTTTTTTTTCCTGAGATATTTCATTCTATCCATCTTTCAGGTGAAATATACCTATACCTAAAGAAAATGAGCTTTGAAAAATCAGATTTACTCTCTTAGATGGTTGGTTTTTAAAACTGAGGAACCTCTGGGTCTTGGAATCTGTCTTTAATCTACAGTAACATTCATGATGCTAGTGCAGGGTTGTCTCTGCTGCTTTTAAGTGTCCTGAGCAGTAATATGTTTTGCTCAGAATTGTCTTCAATAGAGAAGTTGCTACACACGGTTTCAGATTAGAGGTTTTCCTCAGTGTAATATGGGTGTGCTGTGCCGGGGTTTAATAAACCGCACAGATGAAGTCTAAATGATTCTCTTTCTTTTCTGCAAAATCTGGACTCTGCAAGCTAACTAGGGTGGGAAACTTGTCAGCACTGGAACCCCTGTGGAACTGGAACTACAGGGCAAAACCAGCTGGTCCTTTGAAATCTAGTAAGTGAGCAAGGCAACCAGAGCTTTGCAGGGAAGAGTTAAACTGTCTTTTTCTGTCGCAGAAGTCTATCACAATCCTGGTTTTTTTTTCCTTTTGCCAGGGGCTGATGAACTAAATAATTTGAAGTTGTAGGCAAGGTGCCAGCTTCCCACTTTTCTCCTGGGAATTTATCACAAAGCCGTAGAGGTTCCGGTGCAAACAAGAGCCAGGCTCTAGCTGTGCGGGGAAGGTCAGCTGATCCACAAGGGAATGATGCCGGACAGTAATGTGATCCGATCCTTCTAATGAATGAGCAGAAGGGGGCCAACTTTGCTCTGCCTAGTACAGCTGCTACGGGGCTGAGTTCAGGGAGTGGGGGCTCGAGACCACGTTGTGACTCACATGGCTTTGAAATCAAAACAGGCAATAAGTTATGTCCAGGAGTTCCTATGGGCTCCTCTGTGTCTGGGTGTTTCTCTTCAGCCAGCCGATCAGCTATTGACCTTGGCAGCATTCAGTAAGTCTAAAACCAGACTGCATGGCTTCGGTGTATTTGTGCTGTGACATTAGAAAAGCAGTATTCTCCCTCTGGATTGGTGGAGAGGGACAAGTTGGATGGGGCCTTTGCCTGTTTTTGAAATCAGCATGTGAGCTTTCTGTACTCTCGGCTGCATTTTCGGTGAAAGGACAGCTATTTTCGAAAAGAAGAACTTCCCTAAACATAGTTCAGTTCTTATATGATCTCGCTTCCAAATATGCAGCATCAACATCCAATAAAAGCATTGGGTGGAGTTGGAGAATTGAAAAACCTGCTATTTCTGGAATGTTTCTACTCTGTTTGCAATGAGGATCATTTAGAGAGACATTGAAAAGGAAGAGTGGAGCTCTGGAGTTAGATTGCAGAATTTTGGGAGTTGTAAGCAAGCTGGATGGGTATATTTTACAGCTCAGCAAATCGGACTGTAGAATAAAACGATCACATTGGGGTGTTTTTACAGATTAAAAACATAGTGAATCTATGCCATAGGAACCATACTTAAACCAAACCCAAAATATTGACTAGTTTGTCTAGTGGTTAAGGCACCAGGCCAGAAAGCAAGAGACCGTGAGTTCAAGTCCCGCCTTAGCCATGAGAGCCAGCTGGGTAACCTTGGGCCATTCTCTCTCTTTTAGCTCAACCCACATCACAGGGTGGTTGTTGTGGGTAAAATAGGAGGAGGAAGATGTGTTGGATATTTATATGTTCAATATATATTTATTTATATGCCACCTTTATTATTTTTATTATTTATTATTATTATTGGCACCCTGCAAAAATAATAAAGGTGGGATGAATGAATGAATGAATGAATGAATGAATGAATAAATGAATAAATATATATATAATATATATAAAAATAATAAATCAAGCAAGCAAGCAAGCAAGCAAGCAAGCAAGCAAGCAAGCAAGCAAGCAAGCAAGCAAGCAAGCAAGCAAGCAAGCAAGCAAACAAGCAAGCAAGCAAGCGACTAAGGTTAAAAAACCCCAAATGATACACCCAACTCTGTCAGTCTCATTAGAATAATCTTAGTGTGACTATAACAGCATGCATTTTCAGTAAATTTGGTTAATTTCTGGAATTCATTTTAGAATCAGAGATTGAAAAAAGTCTCAGAGAACTCTGGGGCGGGGACTCCTAGTCCGGGAACGATTCTCCAGTAGGGTCATCTGGATGATGCAGGCGGCCAGGCGGCCTTCCACCACGTGGATTTATGAAGCAACCTGGAGAACCTTTAGTGTCTGGTGCGGTGAGTGCCAGTTGGACCCTAAGGGGTTGGCGGTTGAACATGTCCTCAAGTTCCTGCAGGATGGGCTCGAGAAGGACATTTCACCCAACACGTTGTGACGGCAGGTCGCTGCCTTGGCCTCCGTTTGGGACTCAGGGGATTGCGATTCCCTGGCTCATCATCCAAGGGTCTGGACCTTTCTGCAGGGGGCCTCTAATGCCCCCGCCCGTACACCGCTATCCCACTTGGGATTTGACTACAGTTTTTTCAGGCCCTGACCAAGCCTCTGTTTGAACCTGTACAGGAGATTTCCCTACGATTTTTATTGTGGAAGGTGGCGTTCTTAGTGGCCATCACGTCTGCGAGATGGATCTCGGACCTGGTGGCGTTATTGATATGCAAGGACATCTGTGTCTTCCATGCGGACAGAGTGGTTCTGCGGCTGGATCCTGTTTTCTTCCTAAGGTCAACTCCATCTTCCACCAAGCTCAGGAGTTTATCTTGCCCAACTTCTGTCCAGAGCCATGTCATGAATTGGAATTCCGGTGGCATACTCTAGATGTGCAGAGGGCTCTCCGCGTTTACATCCGCAGAACCACTCCCTTCTGGAAGTCAGAGGACTTCTTTGTGTCTTTTTGCCCATCGTCGCTTGGCAAGAAGATCTCGCCTTCCACGGTCGGTAGATGACTCTAGGCCTGCATCTCCCGGGCGTACGAGTCGCAGTCTCTTCTGGTGCCTCAAGGTGTGATGGCACACTTAACCCGGAGTCCGGCTACCACGGTAGTCTGGGCTACTCAGACTTCAGTTGAGGAAATTTGTAGGGCGGTGACTTGGACATCAGTATCGCCTTTTATCCGCCACTACCGGATTTATACGTTTGCTTCTGCTGAGGTGGCATTCAGCTGGTGTGTGCTGCAGCGAGTGCATGAGGAACTGAGGATCCGTGAATAACCTTTTGCCCACCCTTTTGGACTGCCTACCTTTGGTATGGACCCATTCCTTATAGTGGCTCCAGCTCCCCCCTGCCTGGAGGAGGGCCGCCTGAAATAGGGCGTGTACCAGAAGGTAGGTCGTCTGCTCTGAGAAGGAGGGATCTTTCTTTTATCCCTGGTCTCTATAAGGAACGGGTCCAGGGAGTGGCCAAAAATGTTCCCCCCTTCAAAGGGGCCAGAAGCCAGCTTCCATTAGTTCTTGGCATCCATGCACCAATGATGGAGCCATAGTAACCAATGCGCTGTCACAGAAGAAGCGATAGCCTGGGGCAGAAACTTGGCGGCCACCAAGGAAGCGTCTGCAGTGTACTCCACTGCTGCAATAATCTTGGATAGGTCCTGGTGAATCCGGAGGTCTTCCAAGGGAACCCTATCCTGTAGCTGATGGAGCCACCATCAGCTACATGGTAAAAAATGACGCCTCGGTAGCAGCACGAATGGCCCAGGAATCGGCCTGATGAGCCCTGCGAAGAGCCATCTCCTCCCATCTCTCATCCGCCTTCAACGCGTCATCCGCATCGGGCGGCAGCACCAAAGTCGAGGTCAAGGCAGCTACAGGCGCATCCACCTGTGGGACCTGGATCAGGTGGACGAGCTCGGGGTCCATTGCAAAGAGAGTGTTCTCCGGACCGCTGGGCTGCTGGGTGCTGGCAGGCGAGTTCCACTGGCATCTAATGACATCCATAAACATTCCGGGAATCGGAACGGAGTCGAATGCCACTGCCTATTCAGAGAAAAGAAAGTCCTCCTGTTCCCTAGGACCCTGGGACTGCAGAAGGTTATTAGAGTCCGACCCCAGCTGAGCGGTAGCCCGAGCCTTGGCCAGGAGCTGCTTAAACAGGGCGGGATTAAATAAGCCCTTGAAGAGTGGTCTACCCGGGGGTTCCGGATCCAAATCCGAAAAATCATCCTCCCCCTGCAGCTCACCCTCTGAAAGGGAAACTTGGCTGATATCTGAATGCTCCGAGGTGTAGGCCTCCTGATAAGCAGGAAACTCCTCTGCCTGCCCCAACTGGCCCCTGTACACCTCCGGAAGTGCTGTAGCAACCGGAAGGTGGGGTCTCTGATGCAACTCTTCTGCAATACCCTCCCGGATGGCTGCTGAAAGCCAGGCCTTCAAAAAGGGAGGGATGTCCTGCTCCTGCATTCCCTCCTGGCAGAGTCCCGCCGAGGTAGGGGTAAAGGTAGCTGAAGGAGGCGCACGAAGACTGCTTCCAGAAGCAGAAGAATCCTGCGGAGGAATGGCAGAGGGAACCTCCGATGACCCAGACGTGGGCAGCGCCCCTTGGGAAACAGGCTCCCCTGAGATTTATATCTCAGCTTCCCTCCAGAATCATATGGTGGATATGCTTGCTTAGGTAATGCTGTATGCCACCCGGAATCACTGTGTGAGTTGGGCGGCTAGAATGCCATGGGATTGATGGTATTCGGTACAGATAGAGAGTTTTAAGAGATCAGCAAATCAAGGAAGTAAACCCCAAACTGAGTTTGAAGGAAAGTTGGTAAACTTATTAGCTAGTTCTTCTTTTCCAGTCTGGTTCAGATGCAATGGAAAAATACTGTGTGCATATACAGTTAAATAAATACACAGAGGTAATTGTTTTCCATTAAAACAAGATAGGAAAGCATGCAGAGCATGGATGCTGGAATTATCTCCAACTTTGTACTAGTAGTTGTATGCAGATGTGTGGGGGGAAAATTGATGGCTACCCATGCTTTGCTGTGGATAATGTGAGTGGGTGGGCAGAGGGAGAGGACTTGGAACGAGAAGTCAAAAACATTCCAAAACATTACCCAATGGGCACTCCCATAGGGATACACTGTAGGAATAATTTTCTACACAGTCTTCAGTGTGATATAGCTCATTTTTTAACCGGTTGTTTCTTTTCCTGGCTCCTCTCTCTACACTGAATTTGGTTGTATTACCTTTAGTTTTTAGGGAGTTATTGTATTGATGGACAGGTGTCCTGGACTCCCTTTACATAATTCCTTTCCAACATTCCTTTGGATAAGAAACGATAAAGAACAACCAATGTTGACATTATTCAGCACATAGAGCCACTTGCAGCATGAGCAGGAATATCTATAGTTCTTTTTGCTAGAGCTGTGAAAACTCATTGAAAGTTGCTTTGGAACAAATGAAGAATGCACACATGAAGCTCTTGTTTTTTGAATCGATAACATAGCAAAGTCTTTATACAGGTTTCAAAAATTTCTCCTCCTAAATAGGGAAAGTCTATCAGATCCATCTTCTGGTGACCAGAAAGATACTTTATGTTAAGTCCAGATACCAATCTTGGTCCCTGTAGATAGAACTGACAGGAAAAGCATATCTATTTCCAGGGAAAGTCAGTGTAACAGTTTATTAAATCTATGTGATCTACAGGGGTCTCCAACCTTGGCAACTTCAAGACTTTTGGACTTCAACTCCCAGAATTCCTCAGCCATCTTTGCTGGCTGAGGAATTCTGGGAGTTGAAGTCCGAAAGTCTTAAAGTTGCCAAGGTTGGAGACCCTTGATATTTTAGTGTAGCCAAAGTCAGTGTCTGAGGAGGTAAACTCATCAGTTTTGTAATGTTTTATAACAGCAGGCAGCTGGGCCTTGAAACCACCCTACAAATGTCTATTAATAGCACTCCTGTCATTAAGCCAATTCACGGAGTGAGTGCCGTGAAGCTGGAAGGGGACAGCAGCTTTGTTGGCTGTGAGACTAAGGCAGTACATTCAACCTGTCAATTGTGGACTCATCTCCCCTGATCTGCTGGTAGAAGGTAAACTAAAGTATCTGACTTTCACCCTCAAATATATGTTTGAGGTATCTCCTCAGAGCCTTCTACATATCTAGTTGCAGAAAACAGCACAATTGTGCCTGTACAGTCTTATTGCTCCTAGCAAGACTCTGGCCATATTTATAGAGAGCTCAATAGTTCAGGTTCTCTGTTGCCTTTGTTAACAAATTTCTGATATTTGCACCATCATTCGAAGGAGTGCCAAGACAAACGGAAAAAATTTGGTAGTGACCAACTGCCTAGCGGGCTGAAGGGCATCAACAGGTGAACCTGGTAGATCCAGTTTGAAGTTTTGCTCTATCTCATTCCAAGGTGTATTGGTGTAATTATTATGGGTCTGAGTAAAACTGTTGAACCCTGAATCTTGAACTAGGGCTTCAAGACATTTTGGATGGGCCCCATGGGTTTTCTTGCATCTCCACTAGGCTAGAGAACTGTGACCTCCTGGCCTAGAGTTAGACTTTAACCAAATCTTAACTATTCTCTCTCAAGTTCTCTTGGGGCTGTTCCTTGTGATGTAACTCCACATCCAGCATCCTCCAACTCTTCCAATGTCATGAGGGTTAATTTTAATTGCTATTGAGCTTGATAGCAGTTTATTAAGTTTATTGTTTCTGATTTCTTTGGAATTTTATGATAGTGCTTTTTTATCACAGGTAATCTTTGGTTAACAGTAATAACTGGGAGTGGGAAATCTGTCACTAAGCAACATAGTCCTCACATGACTGTGCTGACCTACGATAGCAGTTCCAGTAGCCGTTGTTAAGCGTGACACCACTTGATTGCCATTTGCAATCTCCAGCTTCCCCCATCGACTTTGCTTGTTGGAAGCCGGCAGTGAAGGTTGCAAATGGTCATCTCATGACCGTGTGATGCTGTGATGTAATTGCAGGCTGGTTGCTAAGCACCCAAACAGCGATCATGTAACCACGGGGATGCTGCGACAGCTGCAGCTTCAAGGACCAGCTGTGAGTCTTCTCCTTCACTGGCCTGTGGCTTTGAACAGTCACTGAACGAATGGTCATTAACCAAGCACTGCCTGTAAAGTAAACTTCTGAGAACTAGTCCTTGTTTATGACAGTATAGAAATATAATAATAAATGATAAGATCAATAATACATCTTGTCGATAAAGAGAGATGCTGTGAGTTTAACTCCCGTTGTGGCCTTGAGAAATTGGGTGTTGGTCCTCCTAGTTTCCATCCTGGCTTTGCACGCTGAAATTCAGGTCAGGTGGTATCTCAGACAGTGTGGTGAGAAGAGCTTGGGGAGGGTTCAAGTCTTGAGGTCCATCCGTCTGTTTACCTTCTGCTTTCTTGCCTATCTGTTCTGGCAGTGACTTCCCCACAGTCAGCCTCAGCTTTCTGTTTTGCCAGGCAGAACTTTCCTTCCCAGTGTTAGCTCTCGCCGAGGTATGGAAGGGGTCTTCTGTCAAATCTGCTAGGCGATATACAGGTAGTCCTCAATTTACAACAGTTCATTTAGTGACCCCCCCTCGAAGTTACAATGGCACTGAAAAGGAGACTTATGACCGTTTTTCACACTTACAACCACTGCAGCAAAGCCATGGTCACGTGATCAAAATTCAGACATTTGGCAACTGACTCATATTTATGACAGTTGCCGTGTCCCAGAATCATGTGATCGGACTTTTGAGACCTCTTGACAAGCAAAGTCAACGGGGAAACCAGATTCACTTAACAACTGCGTTACTAGCTTAACAACTGCAGTGATTCGCTTAACAGCTGTGGCAAGGAAGGTCATAAAATGGGACACAACTCACTTAACCCAAACCCAAATGTTGGGGTCCATTATGGTCGTAAGTCGAAGACTACCTGTATTGTATTGTCTGATTCCTAGTTTGTAAAGGTGTGTCCGATTTTCAGAGTGGTCTTCTTTGTAGGCAAGCTTGAAGCTGGTGCTGCCACTTCCTTCCGCCATGTTCCATGACCTCTGGAGACCTGTGGGCTTTTCCCGAAATACAATTTCTACCATTTCTTGTACTGTTCTCTTGTCTTGGCCACAAGGCCTTCTTGGCTACATTCTGTTGATGGTGCACTTTTGGCCTACCAGCAGTTACTTTTAGACAATGGAGGAAGTGCTGGGCTCTGCTGTTTTTGCTCTCTCTCTCTCTCTCTCTCTCTCTAAAGATGGAGTTGATGGAAAGTCACTGGTGGGTTTTTTGTTTTTTTTGAATGGCTGAGTTTAAGACTGAAGGAAGTAGATTTTTTCCCATCGTACTGGAAGAAGCCTGAAGTTCTTGCTTCAGTTAGAAGTGGAATTATTTCGTTTCCTGTTTCTTCTACCTCTATTGATCAAGAGCAGATGAGTTAAATACATTCAGTCAATACCAAGTCTTTGCTGCAATTTCTGGAGATTTTACATGGGAAGTTAAACATTTTCATTCAAATTGAATTATGCGAGGGTATTTAGACTGAAATAGATCTTGAATTATTAGCACATGCATTTAATTGTATTTCAAAGAGTTCTTGTGAGGATAATCCTGGTAGAGGAAATTTAGGTCTAAACCTTTGGATTTATTTGAGAGAGGGTGCAATAAAATAAGCATATGAGAGCTTCAAGTTGGGCATTGAAGGAATAGAGACAACAAATGCCATGTTTGTATTTGAGAAGTCTGTTTAAGTCAAAGGACGTATCAAAACTGGAACTGTTTAAAAACAGGAGAAAATTGAAAGTCAACTGTTCATTTTTTTGCAGTTGGTAAAATTAGCAAAAGCACCCAATTAGTTACAAAACTCTGAGATTCTAGTATGGCTAAACTTCACAGCTTTGTTCAATTTAGTACAGTGTTTTTCAAACTTGGCAACTTTAAAATGTGTGGAGTTTAATTCCCAGAAGTCCCCAGCCAGCTGGTCTAGAGTTTTTCAACTTTTACAGTGTAGCTCATTCTTGCAGTAATGCAATATTCTGACTGCAACTTTAATAGCATTTTCCCTAATCTATTAATGCTGTCTATTAAGTCTATCAGACTTCCTCCCCTCCCCCTCCCAACCCGGGTCTATGACAATTCGCTGCAGCCAGCTCCCCATGGCCAACTTGCTGAAGCCAACTTGCCATGGCCAACTCGCTGAGGGACAACTCACTGCAGGACAATCAAATAAATGTTGGAATAGAATCATTAATGAAAGAATGCAAAAGGAGGGACAAAATGAAATCTGAATGACAAAAAACAAAACATTTTAAGATTTATTTTAAATAATTAAATTGAATTGATAAATTGTCCTTCAGTGAGTTGGCTGTGGCGAGTTGTCCCATGGCAAGTTGGCTTCGGCAAGTTGGCTGTGGCGAGTTAGTTGTGGCGAGTTGGCTGTGGTGAGGGGGGTTCCTCCCGGTTCGGACCAGATCGCCCGAACCATTAGCGACCCGCTGGTGATGTAATTTTGGCATCACGGATCCGTTTCTGTCTGTGCCGGTCTGTGCTCGCCGCCATCTTTTTTTCTGAATTTTCGGCCGATTTTTCTGTGTTTGGTTGGCTTCACAGCGTTCTGTGCTTTGAAAAAAGCCCTCCTGCCCGCCCCCGGGTTAATACCGACCTTTATTTCTTCGCCCGAAGCACAGCTGATGAGCTCCTCAGCTGTTTTTCGGGCTGAATCCACCTTCTGAGCATGCGCGGAAGTGAAATCGCTTGAGGAGACGCGCGAAACATCGTGACGCGAACCGGTGGCGAAGGTAAGTGAAACCCACCCCTGATTATATGTGATCACTAGAACAATATTACATGCTAAGTGAAGGTTGATAGATAAGTCTGGTTTAAAAGGGAAGGACTATTTTGTTGCAGCAAGTGAGTTCTTTAAAACAATAGTTTGCAAATCTGTAAAGTATGAACTACATTATATTCCCTATTCCTCATGGAAGCTATTTTGGGTGAACATGGGTTAAGAAGAGCCACTCCTTTCTCCTCTAGATGACAGAAAGTCAGGCAAATAGTGTTCTTTCGGGCTGTCTGCAAATGGTTAAAGGAATGTCTGTGGAGAAGAGTGACTTCATTGTATATTGTACTTTTTTGAGGCAGGTCTGTTGGAAAGTTGTAGGGAACTGCCCTGCCCACAAACACAGGAAGAAACCCTTAAAATTGTTTCAAGTTAGGATTTCTACCCTACAGTCCACCCGCAGCCGTCTATAAACCTTGAAACTCTTATCTAGTGTTTGTGTGTCTTTCTGAAGCAACAAACAGCCTGACAAGCTATCGGTGGAAAGAAAAGAATGGCTGAAGTGATAGAAAATGCTGCCATTACCAGCGTAGTTATGGGCTGACCGTTTCCAAAGTCAGGTAATCTGATACTTCTTGTCTTCTTACTGATCTTTCCCCCTCTCTTATTATGATTTGTGAGAAAGGTCCCAGAGTGGCCCCAGTGCTAACCAACGTGATCAATTTTGGAGAATCAAGATAGAATCGGAAGTTAAGTTGTTTCTGTAACAGGTGGTTGCATGCTAGCAGTGCCTAGTGTGATAAAAATAATCACACGTTTGCCTGCATCTATCAAGACTGCAGTTCTAAATACATTTAGGATCTTAGTGGTGACAGCATAACTCATTTGGGTGTAAGAGCAATCTGCAAAGTATATAGGATTCTTCTCCCAAGTCTATTTTTTCTATTGCCATCTCTCAGTTAAGTTCTTTATCACTGATCTTGTTGTCCCATGATTCTTTTCAATAAAAAAATTCACTTGGACCATAGGTTTTGTGAATTTTGAGACAGTTTGGCGGAATTCCTGTAACCTGATTACAATCCCTGTTAATGACTGTTTGAAGTTACAGTGACACTGAAAAATGTGAATTATGATCAATTTTCACACTTGTGACGGTTGCAGCACCCCTATGGTCATGTAATCAAAGTTTGGATGATTGGCAACTGGCATGTATTTATGACTGTTGCTGTGTCCACCTTGTGTGATCTTCTGACAAGCAAAGTCAACGGAGAAGACGGATTTGCTCAATGACCACAAGATTCACTTAACAACTGCAGTGGTTCGTTTAACTCTGTAAAATAGGTCATAAAATGGGGCAAAACCTATTTAACAACTGTCTTGCTTAACAACTGAAATTTTGGGCTCAATTGTGGTTGTAAGTTGAAGACTACCTGCACTATTATTTTTCTACTTAATAGTTCTATCCTTGAAACCTATCATATAACTAGTTTGGAAGATCTGGCTCTTCTGCTTCTTTTAGTTTAATTATTTTGGAGTTGAGTTAATATTTTCAGATATAGCTATACATTATATTATTGCTTGGAAGAAAATCAAAGATAAATGATTTCAGGAGTGACAAACCTTTCGTAGTCAATTCAGCATTTTAAAATTAAATTTATTCATGAAACAATTATGTTAATGCTGGAAGAATTTTTTTAATATTTCCCCAATATTTTTAATTGCTATGATTGTAGAAAACTTCTGCTTAGATTAAAAAGGTAAGAAATCATTGGTATGAAAACTTCAAAGGACATACTTTATAGCCTCTACTAATTTTGCATTTCTTATACAGTACATTAAAATCTTCCTCTAAAATATAGGGGTTGGTCTGAAAAATTAGGAAAAGGGGAATTTAAGTGGAATGCTTACTAACTGCACATGCTTATTTTTTCTTATTAAGAATCTCTTCCTTAGAAAGCTGACAGAAGATTACTGAGCTAATGATTACATATTCAGCAATATTTTGAGAAAACTAACTGCCTTGGCAATCTTGAAACTCTTGTACTTATTTGGACATATGACTAATTAGGAAAAGATAAATTCTTCTTGCATTTGACATGCTGTTGTAAGGGCTTATCATATATGCAATGACCTCAAACTGATTGGTCTGTAATTTGTTAATCTTTTATTATTTATTCATTGAAAATAGTTATATTTTCATTGTAGAAATTCTTTGTAGAATTCTGGGAAATTTACAGCAGTAAAACACATGGAAGTGTAAAACAACAGAATTGTAAAGAATTACTATTGCAGCAATAAAAATATTGAAATAAGTGTTTGGTTAAATAAAATAAGCTTGTAGATTGAGATCTTCTTGAAGAACAAGATCCTGACCAGTTTCCAAAATGCTGTTCTCAAAGAAGTGAGATGAATTCCTTTTAGAAGGAATATTCCAATACTTAAGAGTCCAGGGGTGAAATTCAAAAATTTTGGCAGGGGAAGGATACTGCAAAATCTCCATCCCCACCCCATTCTGGGGCCAGCCAGAGGTGGTATTTGCCGATTCTCCTCAAAATTTCCCCTACCGGTTCCCCAGAACCTGTCAGAACCTGCTGAATTTCACCCCTGTGTTAAGACTCTCTTTCTTGTCCAAACCTAACAACTTTCAAAAAACTGTTGGATAAAAGGAAAGTTGAGTTTCTTTCCATAGATTTCTGATAGAGTCTGGAAATACAAACAGTTTCTTGGCTGCTAAAAGGACAATGCAGATTTTTGTTACACAAAAGTAGTGGTAGTTAGGCTCTTGGAAAATTGTGGTATGTATTTATTTTGATTTTGTCCCGCCTTTATTATTTTGTAAATACCTCATAAATTTGTGTCAGTTGTGTAAGACAAGTGTTAGGAATTTCAGCGTATTTGTTGAAATAACATTACTCTCAGAGGTGGGTTCTAACTTACTTCGCTGCTGGTTTGCTTCCTCCCGTGCCGCGTGGGTGCGCCTCGTGGGCGCATGGGCACTTTGCACGCACACGCATGCGCAGTGCCAAAAAATAAAAAAAAATAATTTTTTTTTAAAAAGCCAAAAACAAGATGGCGACCACATGCACAGTGCCGGAAACTCGGCTTCTGCGCATGCTCAGAAGAAAAAAATAAAAATAAAAATAAAAATAAAAAAAGATGCCGCCCACGGACCGGCACCGACTGAACCGGGTCGGTGACATCATCGTGACATCACCAATAGGTTGCTACCAGTTCAGGCGAACCGGTCTGAACTGGGAGGAACCCACCCCTGATTGCTCTTTATTTGAACCTGGCAGGGCTTCCATCTGGTTCCCTTCCAGTTTTGTAATTTAGGTTGCCAGCTTTAGAGCAGGTGTTCTCTCAACACTGATCAATCTAAACTATTCCAGAATCTGCTTTGTGGCTGACTGAGGAATTCTGGGAGTTGAAGTCCACAAGTCTTTCAGTTGCCAAGGCAGGACATGCCTGCCTTAAATAAATGAAAATAAGTAAGATTTTACAACAATGTGATATTAGGGTGTGCAGCATAGGATCGTAGGATATCTCTAAGTCAAATGTCAACATTCTGCTTCAAAACAGTTCAGGTCAGCTCAGATTCTCTGATGAGAATTAGTTATTTGTTTATAACTTACTATAGTTAGAAGGAAGAGAAAAGGATACCAGGAAGACGGATGAAAGAGGACATTAGAGAGAAAGAGTGCCTGGCCCAGTTTTGCTTTTAGTTTTACTCCCAGACGGCTTCAGTCGTACCCAGCACACTGTCAAATTATTCCCTCTTGAGGAATGCAGCTCTTTCAAAAAAAACAACAACATGTGGATTTAGTACAAAGTGCAGCGTAACTGTTTCAAATGCACCTTCCGTGTACCTGAAACTGTCTAAAATGAGCGCACCACAGTCATATGGAAAAAGTAAGTATACCCAAGTGAATTTTTTAAATTTTGTTTCAACACATTTCAACATACACACATTTTTGATCTTCATTTCAACTACAGTATATGAACAGCAAATCTCTTGCACCATTTATATTTTGTAGTCCATTGTGGAATTTAAGTAAATGCAAATTTAGCATATGGAAAAAGTAAATGGCACCCTTAAATTTATCACTCTTTCAAATACCTAAAATTAGAACCAAGTGTAAATAATAGAGAGGATCTCTAATGAATTTGTCTTATTTAAACTGGGAACACGTAGTTTGATTTGCTCTTTATTGTTGAAGTATGCCTAGATCAAAGGAATTCTCTGAGGCCTTCAGAAAGAAGGTTATAAATGCCTATGAGTCTAGGAAGGATTTAAAAGGATTGCCAAACTATTGGAGATAATCCTTACATTGTCTAAAAGATCATCTACAAGTGGAAAAGATTTCAAACATCTGCCAGTTTGCCACGGTCAGGCTGTCCCAGCAAGTTCAGCCCCAGAGCAGATCAGAAGATGTTGAAAAAAAAATCTCTAAGAGCCCCAGAATTTCATCACATGACCTCTGGATAACCCTAACCACTATGTCAAGTTGTATGAGTTTACTATGAGAAATAAACTGCATAAATTAGTGTAGGGTGTAGGGTTTCCTGCCTAAGCAGGGGGTTGGATTAGAAGACCTCCAAGGTCCCTTCCAACTCTGTTAATATTATTATTATTATAAATTAGATTTACATAGGAATTGTGCTAGGGGGAAAAAACCTTTCCTGTCCACAAAGAATCAGAATCATAGTGTTAAAAGGGACCTTGGAGGTCTTATAGTTCAGCCCCTTGACTCTGCCCAATGTGGGACTCGGGCAACACTAATGCTTGCTCATGAGTATCTAGCAAAGACCAGGAGTTGTGGAACAATGTGCTCTGGACACATAAGGCAAGGATATTGAACTTCAGTATCAGAAGACATGCTTGTTGAAAACTAAAGGCAGCATTTCACCCAAAGAACCTGAGATCAACTATAAAGCAGAGGTGGGATCCTGCCTCTGATTGCCGGTGCGGTTAATCGCTGAGTTCGGAGCAGAGCCGAAGACGCTGCTCGAGCCTGCTCCCATTCGCGGAGCGGGAGCTTTCCCCGGGCGCTTTCCCCGCCCGCATGGATGCCGCCAATTGCGTTCTTTTGCCCTCTGCGCATGCCCAAAGCGTTCTGCATGCGCAGAGGGCAAAAGAACGCAATTGGCGGCATCCATGCGGGCGGGGAAAGCGCCCGGGGAAAGCTCCCGCTCCGCGAACGGGAGCAGGCTCGAGCAGCGTCTTCGGCTCTGCTCCGAACTCAGCGATTAACCGCACCGGCAATCAGAGGCAGGAACCCACCTCTGCTATAAAGCATGGTGGTGGACATCTTATGGTTTGACTCTGCTTTGCTCATCAGGGCATCTGGCCATCACAGAAACCAATATGAATTCTTCATTCTACCAGAGGATTCTTGTGGATAAGTGAGACCATATGTCAGAACAGTGAAGCTCAACTGAAAGTGGACATTGCAACATGACAATGACTCTAAGCATTTCAGTAAATGCTCCAAGGAATGGCTGAAAATAATAATAATAATAATAATAGAAGTATAGGGCTCTGGAATGGTCACATAAAATTCTGGATCTAGATCCCATTGAAAGGCTGCGGGGAGATTTGAAACAGCCACTCGAATATCACACAGCTGAAAAAAATTCTGCATGGGTTGTGGGGAAAAATTATCCCCAGTCGATGTCAGAGACTGGTGGCCTGTTATAAGAAAAGCCTGCTTGAGGTTGCTTCTGCCAAAGGGGACAATATGAAGTACAGGTAGTCCTCAACTTACAACAAGTTTATTTTTAGTGACCGTTTGAAGTTAGAATGGCACTAAAAAAAAGGAACGGAACGGAACGGAACAGAACAACAGAGTTGGAAGGGACCTTGGAGGTCTTCTAATCTAACCCCCTTCTCAGGCAGGAAACCCTACACCACTTCAGACAAATGCTTATCCAATATCTTCTTAAAAACTTCCAGTGTTGGAGCATTTACAACAGGCAAGCTGTTCCACTGATTAATTGTTCTAACTGTCAGGAAATTTCTCCTTAGTTCTAGGTTGCTTCTCTCTTCAATTAGTTTCCAACCACTGCTTCTTGTTTTACCCTCAGGTGCTTTGGAGAATAGCTTGACTCCCTCTTCTTTGTGGCAACCCCTGAGATATTGGAACACTGCTATCATGTCTCCCCTGGTCCTTCTTTTAATCAAACTAGACATACCCAGTTCCTGCAACCGGTCTTCTTATGTTTTAGACTCCCGTCCCCTAATCATCTTTGTTGCTCTTCTCTGCACTCTTTCTAGTGTCTCAACATCTTTTTTACATCGTGGCGACCAAAACTGGATAAAGTATTCCAAATGTGGCCTTACCAAGGCATTATAAAGTGGTATTAACACTGATTTATGACTGTTTTTACACTTATGATCATGGCAGCATCCCCATCATCACACAATCAAAATTAAGGTGTTCTAACACTGCAAGTTCTTAAGAAGAGATTGGCACAGCCATGGCATAGGGTTTCCTGCTTAAGCAGGGGGTTGGACTAGAAGACCTCCAAGGTTCCTTCCAACTCTGTTATTCTGTAATTCTGTAAATAAATCTTAAAATATGGATCATCCTCAGAATTCAGCTAGTCATGTTTATCTTATCACAAATACTTACAAATACAATCACCTGCCTTTATGAAGTTCATTTGTACCGAAACTGGAGATAATGTTAAATTTACTAATTGACAAAAAAAATCCTAGGAATCCTTATACTAACGTAAAGGAATCAGAACAAGACTTAAACTCACAAACCGATAGTTCTCAAGTTTATTATGACACCCAGGGAAATCAGTTCATAGAATAACCAGACTGAATATCATGTCACTGAAATGTGATGAGAAGTAGAGGTTTCTTGTTTATCGATATAACACATATCTTTCACATATAGTGGATTTTTCAAAACTTCTGCCTTCCCTAACATGATCTGTGAACTGTTTCAGGATTTCCAATAGCACTAGCAGGTTATTTTTGTAAATAACATTGTGAGTCAAATTAAAAAGAAAAGGAAATTGTGGCAATTTGTATGTCCTGATATATAATGTCATAACTAACTAAGGAAATAACACACTATTAATAATTACTTGTGCTTTAGAGTTAATAAACATGTCACTCTAGGTTTGGCGAAACCATTATAAATCAGTACCCTCTCAAACATATCCAAGAAATAATAGGTATTTTCAGCATCCAAAGAAAGAATATTTGATGGATTTAGCCTGTTTTGCGTTTAAACAATCACCTTAATTACAAATTTAATATTACTAGAATGTTCATAAGGTTCCAAGGAATGAAGTGTCAGAAAATAATCTAAATGGAAGTGAATTTGACATACGCAAAAAAGGAAGGATTAATGGAAAGTCAAATGTTCACTAGACTGAATTCATGCATATAATCCTGCAAAGTATCCCAAATACGGAGTATAATTTTGGTGAGGTGAAATTGTGATCTAGAAAGAACTTCAGATCTCTAATATATGTTCTACTGGTTTGAGTAGTATTGAAGGAGGTTCAGGAGTCTATAATTGGACTATCTAGACTCGAAAGTGTTGTGTTTTTTTAAACAAAGACCATCTTTTTCAACTGAGGCTACCTGAGGCAGTTCAGTCCAAATATTTAGATTAGTTCTGGTTTCAGAAAAGACTTGATACCTAATATTGGTTACTGCAAGTGACACTTTCTGTATCGATGTTTTGCCTTTATGCCTAATTTAAATAACGGATTTTGATTATGCAATTTAATAATTTGCAAACATTTGTTAATAGGTGATAGTTTGATAGTCCGATATTTGGTCAAGGTAGACTGAAATGAACATGAAATATAATAATAAATATAGTTTCTCTGTTTAATGAAACCTGTCCCTTGCTAATACTTGCTTTCAGATTCATTCCTTTTTCTTATATGCCTCCTTCCTACCATCATTTTCTTTGTTTTACATTGTTGTATATATGTATGCCAAATGTTTTGTTAAAGAAATATGACTGCTGGCTTCCCAAATCCTTTCCCCAATGATAGATAACATGATTTCCTTCCTTCCTTCCTTCCTTCCTTCCTTCCTTCCTTCCTTCCTTCCTTCCTTCCTTCCTTCCTTCCTTCCTCCCTCCCTCCCTCCCTCCCTCCCTCCCTCCCTCCCTCCCTCCCTCTTACTTCACTTTCCCCAATGGTAAACTAAATCCAGAAGGTTTTAGCTAAAGTACATATGGTCTAAAAATGCCATTCCCTGTAAAGAATACAAGTCACTTATGATGTAATTCTTGCATCATGAGGTCATGATCTGGAATGTCTAGGGATATTTTTCTTAAGTCACATGGATGTCCAAATGGCAGATGTATAGATTCCAGTCATCCTTAACATATGAAGATGAAGGAGACCTTTTCCTTGGCTCACAGTAAGACAGGAAACATCTATCTAGGATTCCTGTGAAGGATACCGTAAAGGATTTTGCCTAGAGTGGTCTGCTTGCTGCTGGCAGTTTATGTTGCTGACTGAATGAGCAGCTTCTGTTTTAGGGAGATGCAAAAACATGACAAAGTTGGCATGGCACCAAGCTATAATGTGGGATTAAACAGGTATGTTAAACGTTGGTGTTGAGTAAAGAACTGCAGTTGATATAATTGGACTGCTGATACCAAATGCTATCATCAATGTATTGGCATTTTTCAATGACATCAATGGTAAATACACCAAATTATTTTTGCAGATGAGAGGACAAAGAAATTTGAAACAAAGAAATGACAGTATAAAAAATTCTGTCTGTGCCAGCCTCTTCCAAACCTATTGTCCTTTTTGGTCTAGTTTTCATAATGTTCAATGCTATGGGGGAAATTTGGGAACTGTAATGGAAAGTCTTCTGAAACATGCCAGACATTAGTCCTTCATGGAACTTGGTTCACAACTGTCTAGGGCCAATTGTGATGGAATCTCTGAAACATTACATCTTTAGCTTCCTTGAAATGAACCTAATGGAGTACATGTGCTCTGCTACTAAATTCTGCTAAGGTTGAATTGGAGTGTGGTACTGTATATTTATTTGGAGTTTTTGGTATTTTTGCAACCAGGCACTAACTTAGATTTAACAATTCTACCATACCATTGCTCAGTTTTCCTTTTAGGGTAATCTTAAGGCTTATATGATGGAAATATAAGAACTAATTATGAAAAAAAAAGGTTTACGGAAGTACATTGTAAAGAGATTTAGTAGCCAAACGAAGACTAGGAATATATCCGTTATCCTTATGCAAGCTTTGTTAGACTGTTTTAGGGCAAAATGTCTGGGCATCAAACAATCAACGTTAACCTTTAATAGAATTATTTTTAAAAGTATCAAACTAATTTCTATTTACAGTCCATGGCATTTCCTAACCAAATTAATAAAGCTGAAGCTTAAGAATTCACCAATATTTTTTGGAATACTACATCTGTATATTTTGAGCCTTGATGCCTCTATTTGAAATATTCAATTCTCGTTGAATTTCTTCATTAATTTTATTTGCAATATTTTCCTTAGGTTGTTTGCCTCTTTTTTTTAATCTTCCTCCTTTAGCCACCGACTTTCATCTGCCGGCCCACTCACTGTCTTGCTTCCTTCTTTTCTACTATTGGTATGTCCAATCAGCAATATACTGAAATATGACATTTCCTCATTTTAGAGATAGTGACTGGAATGGATTGTACTAATACAAATTGGAATATTTATATTTGTCATCCCCAACACAGTTTGAATCGCTTTTCTCTCTAGAAGCTTTTCATAAAGTTGGCATCATAAACACATTATTAACCATTGTTACTGTTAATGCTGGTTTAGTACTCAGAATCGACTATTTGGCAATGATCCTTTGCTGACTTGAAAACAGAAGGTGAGCAGGCCTTTTCTGCCTGACGGCTGCTGGGTGTAGAGTTAGTGATGTCATAATGTCACTGAAGTGGGTGGGACCAAATCACCCAGGTTTGCAAATATGGAAGATAAAAGGATTTATGCAGAGAGGCTTAAAATAGTCCTTGACTCCTTGACTTCTTCCAAATGTGAAAAAAAAATCTCCAGTTCTGGGGTTTGGGGGTTCTAAAGAGGCAAATGGGAGCCTTAAGCCATGACATATCTATTTTGTATTTTCTCCCCCATTTTCCGCATATACCCAATAAAGAAATAGTCTGGGGCTGTGCCATGATGAACCAGCTCTCTTTACAGCCCTGAGGCCATGAAGTTTGTTGCAGAAAAATGTATATGTTGGTATGCTGTTGACCATGTGTCTGAATATTGTGACACATCAAAGATGTGGTGCGATGGTGGCTTTTTAAGAATACTTTCCAGATACCGTGTTTCCCCCCCGAAAAAGACCTATCCCAAAAATAAGCCCTAGCATGTTTTCTGCACGTGCACCCAATATAAACCCTACCCCCAAAATAAGCCCTACTTAAGCTACGCTCCCTTCCCACCTCCTCACCTCGTCCTCCACCTCCACCTGCCTCACCTCGTCCTTCACCCACCCCTGCCTCGCCACCTCCGTGAGGCGAGGCAGTTATTGGGGCGTGGATGGCCTGGCTGCAGGGGCCCTGAGGTAAATGTTGCGCAGCGCATGAGGTAGCTCCACCCCCTTGCCTCGCAGGGGTGGCACTCAAAACAAATAAGACAGCCCCGAAAAGAAGCCTAGTGCTTATTTTGGTACCCAAAAGAAAATAAGACCGGGTCTTATTTTCGGGAAAACATGGCAGGGTGCTTGGTTATGTTTCAAAACCAGTCATTGTATTATCAGGAAATAAGCTCACATGATTCACACTTATCAAGTAGCTATGCCAATGAGAAGGCTATAAAGCAATAAAAATGAAACATGGGTTGTGAAAAATACTTCATAGCAGCAGCACATTTGATGGATTATAGAATCCCAGATTGGAATCAGAAAAGTCTTGGTTTATATTACATTTGATCGAAAAGTGTTCCTTCATTTGGGACAATCTTGAAGATAATGATATCTTTATAGTGGGTAAAACCTAGAGTCCTTTGGAAATGGAGCCATATATAAGCTTCATAAATAAATAAATGTGTGTTTAACTGGAAAAAAAGTGAATGGTGCTGGAGTTAAACAAAACAACTTCTTACCCAGTTCGATCCTAGGTAGAGGCAGATGTAGGGTCTCCTGCTTGGGCAGGGGGTTGGACTAGATGACCTGCAAGGTCCCTTCCAACTCTGTTAATCTGTTAATAAGGTGATAGTATCATCAGGGCTTCCCTGAACAAATTGTTTTCATCATAGTTGGCCGTTAGTAGTAATGATGAAACCTTAAGAACGTGTCCCTGAGTTATTTTGCTTTCTCTTTCCTTCCCATGTCTTTTTATTTCTATGATGTCTCTTTTGTATTTCCATGGTTGCACGAGCTGTTTTGGGAACCCTTAGGTGAGGTATAAATGCTCTAAATAAATACTTTAAGTTTAATACATTAAATAAAGTCATCTTAGCTGAGAAGAGTTTACTAAATTTAGTTTGATGGCACTGTTTACTTAATTAAAGGCTTCATAACTTGGAATGTGCAAAATGTTTGCAACCATTTCAAGATGACTTTGTGAAACGTCACATTTCAAGCACGAAGCTGCTTTTTGTTTGAAAAATATTAATTTTGCACTCAAAATGGGAAATGTCACAAAATTTCACACGTCAAATAGGTCAAAATGAAATGTTTCAAATATTCCTAATTGTAATTCTTGCATTTTGTTCTTGTTTTTTTTAAGAGCTTTGAAAGAAAGTAGTTCCATCTTGTAATGAAAATAGCTGCACAGAATTTTATCACCCGAAACACATTATTTATTTATTTTATTTATTTATTTAAACGCTCTTATAGGCCGCCCAATCCCGTGGGACTCAGGGCGGCGTACAGCATGAATAAGAACGTACATTTAAAAACAATCATAATTTAAATTAAAATATAATTAAAAAGAACATTATAAACACAACATTCAGGGGGAATCTGGTTGTCCTATTCACCCCATCTGCCGGAAGAGCCATGTTTTTAAGGCTTTACGGAAGGCCAGCAGGGTGGGGATAGTCCGGATCTCTGGTGGAAGTTGGTTCCAGAGGGACGGGGCTCCCACAGAGAAGGCCCTCCCCCGTGGCCCCGCCAGTCGGCATTGTTTGGCCGACGGGACCCGGAGGAGGCCCTCTCTGTGGGACCTAACCGGTCTTAGGGAGGTATGTGGTAGGATGCGGTCCCGCAGGTATCCTGGCCCTGAGCCATGTAGGGCTTTAAAGGTAACGACCAACACCTTAAATTGCAACCGGAGACTAATCGGTAGCCAATGCAGTTGGCGAAGGAGAGGTGTTACGTGGGTGTATCATTATGGTGTTCATACCTTAAGTATCAAACTGTTTATAACAGTGATGGCGAACCTTTTTTTCCTCAGGTGCTGAAAGCGCATGCGTGTGCGCTATGGCACATGTGCGAGTGCCCACACCCATAATTCAATGTCTGGGGAGGGTGAAAACGGCTTCCCCTGCCCCCCCAGAGGCCCTCTGGAGTCCGGAAATGGCCTGTTTCCTGACTTCCGGTGGGCCCAGTAGGCCCGTTTTTCGCCCTAGAGCCTGGGGAGAGCGAAAATACCCTCCCCCGCCACCCGGAGGCCCTCTGGAAGCCGAAAACACCCTCCCAGAGCCTCCCCGTGAGCCGAAAAACATGAGCGCTGGAGCTAAGCTAGGACAACGGCTCACGTGCTGACAGATATGTCTCCGTGTGCCACCTGCGGCACGCGTGCCATAGGTTCGCCATCACTGGTTTATAACTTACAAAGTTTTGGATTTAAAACAAGTGAACTATAACAGGAACCATGAAGAATTTTCTTTTTCCGACTGTGTTTAAATTTTTTTGGCTTTCATTAAGAGTTATGTGTGTATACGTTCAAAATTTTTATAAATTTCTATAAAAAGACTACCGTATTTTTCAGAGTATAAGACGCACCGAAGTATAAGACGCACCTTAGTTTTGGGGGAGAAAAACAAGGGAAAAAGGCCTCTGCCTCCTAGCAATTTGCCAAACAGCAAACAGCACAGATGATATACACTGTTTGCTGTGTATTTCTGTGCATGTGTGCCTGACCCATAGAAATAGCAAAGAATTGGAGAAATGTACATTATGCCAGAATGTTTTCTTAAATGTAGTCACACTAACTCTTCTCAATTATTTAAATAGATCTACTCCAAGGTAACTAAACTCTAATACTAAACAGGACACTGTTACATTTCATACCATACTTGTACAGAGCTGTTAAAATTAATTAAAATTTCTGGAAGTATACATTATTCTCTATTATTTAAAAGAAGATACAATAGCACTGGGCCTCTTCAGAGCAAGCATTTATTTTAAACAGCTTCTTTATTTTGTTACGTTGTCTAGATTTACAGGGATCTCCAACCTTGGCAACTTTAAGACTTGTGGACTTCAACTCCCAGAATTCCACAGCCAACAAAGCTTGCTGTTGAATTCTGGGAGTTGAAGTCCACAAGTCTTAAAGTTGCCAAGGTTGGAGACCCCTGGCTCTAGAACAATAATAAAGCAGTATTTAAAAAATAAGTCTAATAATTTGAACATTCTACAGACATTTATAGTTATTCACTTACCCCCTTCCATCCAGTTCAGCAAAAAATAAAAATCTGTGTGTCTCTCCCAGCTATTTGCCTTTGCAGTTTCAGTTTCACTTTCATTTTCCCACGTGGCAAATCAGCTGTAGATCGGGAAACTGCTACTGACTTGCTTGGCTTTACAGGCTCTTCCCTCTTTCCTGCAAGCAGGTAAATTGCTGGAAGACAGAGGCCAAAGGGTGGGGGTGGCTGGATGGGTGGGGCTGCATTCGGTGTATAAGACGCACCCAAGTTTTCACCCACTTTTTGGGGGTAAAAAGGTGTGTCTTATACTCTGAAAAATACGGTACTTTCTTCACAACTATTTTGCCTGCCTTCTTTTACAGCTTTGAGACTTACAATAAAGTTTCCGGGTTTTTGAACATAAAATTTGGGCAGCAATTCTATTAAGATTTCTGAATTAACATTAAGGTTTGAGGTTTCTGAATTTAGAGATAGTAGCTGAAAGAAAAAAAAAAGAAGTAGTCTAGGAAGTTTGTCTCAGAAAGTCTCCTTAAAATAAAAGAGAAAATAAAAATTTCCATTCACTTCTATAGATTTTCAAGAGAAATGTACTATGTCCATTTTAATTTGTGCATAGAATGTAATGAAAGTTTTCTAATCATCTGTTATTTGTCACCATACATGATTTGCACTTAAAAAAAGCAATTTTATTTTCTACTCTTGTTCTTCCTGTTAATATTCTCTCCTGTTTCATAGCAATGCAAGACTGGAATGTACTACACCGTTAGACGCCACAGGGGATATGGGCAGCCATGATATTCTGGAAAAAGAGGGACATGAAAACCTGAGCCATGACTTCATCAATGGTACGACCAGTGGCAATGTGGAGGCTGCACGGAGGCTGGCAAAGCGCCTCTATCATCTGGATAGATTCAAACGATCTGATGTGGCAAAGCATTTGGGGAAAAAGTACGTTCCAGTTTTCTGCCTTGAATCTTTTAGAATGTTATGAATACGTCTGAGTTTCATTTCCTAATCACCTGATCTATGCTTTTTCTTTTTCTGTTGAAGCAACGAGTTTAGTAAGCTTGTAGCTGAAGAATACCTCAAGTTCTTTGATTTCACGGACATGTCTTTGGATTACTCTCTCAGGTAAGAAGCCATCTTCCCCATGTGTTTTCATGTATCATTCCTCATCCAAGGAAAATGCTATATTTATGTGTGTCTAGATGCTGTACCATGGGTAAACCAGTGCTAAACTTGTGCCAACATCCATTTCATTTGCATAATTTAATTAGAATATAATTAGGTCCATTTTAAGTCTTTTAAGTGCCTGGGATACACACATACACACATATACATCATACCTATACCTATACCTATACCTATACCTATACATACCTTTTCAGATAAAGTTAAAAAAAATCATTCATTTTATTTGTTTATTTCAGTGTTTTCTACCCATGGCAACTTTAAGTTGTGTTGGCTTCAACTCCCACAATTCCCAAGCAATTCTGGGAGTTGACCTCCACATATCTTAAAGTTGCCAATGTTGGGGAACACTGATTGATTCATTTATCAAATATGTACTATATAGCCACCTAGCTCAGGGGTGTCAAACTCAAGGCCATGGGGGGCCAGATCCGGCATGTGGGGTGCTTAGATTTGGCATGCGGGGCAGCCCTGGAAACAGTGAAGGACTGGCCCATGGTGCCTTTGCCAGTGAAAAGGGAGCTCGGGAGGGCTGGTTGCAGCAGGCTGTTGCAGCCGAAAACGGACCTTGGGGAGCCTGTTTTCTCTGGCAGCGCACTTGGACCACCACAGGTGCCGCCGATACGAGTGACGTCGAGCTGGCCACGCCCACCATGTCCACGCCCACTCCGCCCCCCTGTGATCAAACACAACCCTGATGCGGCCCTTAATGAAATCGAGTTTGACACTCCTGACTAGCTCAATATATGGCTCTGGGTGGCTCTCAAACAGTTGAAAACGTCAAAACATTACAACAATTTAAAACAGTATAAACAAGTATATAAAACTATAAAAATCGTAAAATTCATAGCCATGGTGAGAAGTATTTGGAATCATTTCTGGTAAAAACTCAACGTACTGAGCTAATTCAGATTTCTCTGTAAAGTACTAGTTTTATTGCCTAACTTGAGCAATAATGATCCATCTGACAGTCTCATGCACTGAACTGTATTTTGGGAGGCATCAGAGGAAATTGTTCTTATTAACCTTTCCTATGAAGGATTCCATGGACAATTCAGTGCATGTATCCCATTAAAAGGCTGCAATCAAGTGGTCTATGATTTTTTTACTATTACTTTGATTCAAAATGAATTCTAGACTATAAAGAGATACGTTTCTTCTCCTCCTCCATCCATTTTTCTGAATTATTTATTTTAACTGCTTGCAACTGTCCAGGCAGAAATATTTCTCATCTCCTGTTACTAGATCATTCCAACTGGAGATTCCAAAAATTATAGAAGAGACCTTCAATATACAATGCACCTGTTTTACCACAAAGCTCTATTTTCTCTTGTTACATCCAGAGAGAAATGAATGTGACATGGGCCTTGGAAAGTAGCCATCAGAGTTGAATTGGAGTAGGGATTTGATCAGATGTGGTCCTGCCTCCGCATGTGCCTGCTTTAAAATAGCCACAAATTAGGATGGACCTTCTGTGCAATTTGTTTGTAGTTGGTGGGGTTATTTTGGGGGGCAGGGCTGGAAACGCATAGCACGGCTTCATCAAAAGAAACTTGTTTATTTATTTTAAATGTTTTTGTTAAAAAAAGTTGATTGTGCAGTTGTATGAGGTAGTGGAAGGAGAAAGAACAAGAAGTAACAGCAGGGCTGTGAAAGAGATATAAGGAAGTTAGAAGAGAAAGCTGAAAAGTGATGACAGCTGCATCGTTTTTTAATAAAAAAACACGACTGCTGTAGGTTGATAGGCTTGAAGGCATGTTTTTTTGCAGGATGCACGCTCTGTGCTGGAAGACGCATTTAAAGTAAGCCCAGCGCCACAGAGATTTCGTGTAATCATGTTTAAGAAAATAGCTAATCCTATCTCTCCCTTTCTTTCTTGTTTTCCCACATTTCCTTAGTCCCAGGAATTATAGCCAAGGTTGCTTTATGTTTGCTTGCTATAACTACAGATATTTCTAGCAAGTATTTGCTAGCATAAACTAGGATCTATTTTATAGATGGGCAGTAGATTTTTAAGAGTCTTAAAATGTACACCTTAGCTTTCTTTTCAAGTAAGATTAGCAGATACCGTATTTTTCGGAGTATAAGACGCACCGGAGTATAAGACGCATCTTAGTTTTGGGGGAGGAAAACAAGGAAAAAAGGCCTCTGCCTCCAAGCAATTTGCCAAACAGCAAACAGCACAGATGATATACACTGTTTGCTGTGTATTTCTGTGCATGTGTGCCTGACCCATAGAAATAGCAAAGAATTGGAGAAATGTAGATTATGCCAGAAAGTTTTCTTAAATGTAGTCACGCTAACTCCTCCCAATTATTTAAATAGATCTACTCCAAGGTAAGTCAGGATTTAACTCTAATACTAAACAGGACACTGTTACATTTCAGACTATACTTGTACAGAGCTGTTAAAATTAATTTCTGGAAGTATACATTATTCTCTATTATTTAAAAGAAGATAAAATAGCACTGGACCTCTTCAGAGCAATTTTAAAAAGCTTCTTTATATTGTTAAGTTGTCTAGAGGTCTCCAACCTTGGCAACTTTAAGACTTGTGGACTTCAACTCCCAGAATTCCACAGCCACCAAAGCTAACAGCTGGCTGTTGAATTCTGGGAGTTGAAGTCCACAAGTCTTAAAATTGCCAAGGTTGGAGACCCCCGGCTAGAACAATAATAAAGCAGTCTTTAAAAAATAAGTCTAATAATTTGAACATTCTACAGACATTTATAGTTATTCACTTACCCCCTTGCATCCAGCAGAAAATAAAATCTGCATGTCTCTCCCAGCTATTTGCCTCTTTGCAGCTAGTTTCATTTTCATTTTCCCATGTGGCAAACCTAATCAGCTGTAGGTCGGGAAGCTGCTACTGACTTGCTTGGCTTTACAGCCTCTTCCCTCTTTGCTGCAAGCAGGTAAATTGCTGGAAGACAGAGGCCAAAGGGTGGGGGTGGGTGGGTGGGTGGGTGGGTGGGTGGGGCTGCATTCGGTGTATAAGACGCACCCAAGTTTTCACCCTCTTTTTGGGGGTAAAAAGGTGCGTCTTATACTCCGAAAAATACGGTAAGTAGTAGTAGTGACTAAGCAGTAGCAGTAGTAGTAGTAGTAATAATAATAATAATACTCTTTTTATTTATAGTATGCTTATAAAAATGCAGTATAGTATGACTGTTTCCCCCCCCCCCCCAAGTTAGACCAGCACAGACTTTAACATAATTTTACAAAACAGTAAAAACTGAGCTGTTCCGTACGGTCTTTGATACTTAAGGCAACTGTGCTTGTGTTGATGGCATTGGTAGTTATACAATACAGTGGTTTTTATTGTAACATATACACAGTGATAACTGCAACAATACACACGTGGAATACATACTTCATTCAAGCTATCTTCAATTCTGAAAAAGTTATCTTTAATTTATAACCTTAGTATAGGAATATTTGACATTTTCCCCCCTTTAAATTTCTTTTTAGGACATTTTTTAAAGCCTTTTCCCTCATCGGGGAAACTCAGGAAAGAGAGAGAGTTCTAATTCATTTCTCCAGCAGATACCACCACTGCAACCCCAGTGCTATTTCCACACAAGGTAACCATCCTTTCACAGTTTTAAGATACGCTTGTCTTACTTTTACTCAGGCAGACTTCATAATGGCTATTTTAATATTATAATCACACTAGACCACCCCAGAAACCCAAGACAAACCATCCCCAACCCAGGATGTCTACAAACCCAAACTAGCTGAGTGAAAATGCAGTCCAGTCAGTTATAACATATTTATGGTCATCATTTGTTTTTGGAATTGTGCATTCAAGGAGTTGGTTGCTGAACCACTAGAATCCTTTTTGGGTATTTTGCATAAGGAACGTCTTTCACCGAGGCTGTCTGTCATTTATTGCCCGATTAAGGAGGCAAGTATGATGGGTGGGAATCACTGTTATGATCTGCTTGTGAGGTTTTCCTCCTCGTATAGCTTTAATTGTACGAATCTACCCAAACATTTCGGAGGCTACACTGAATCAATTCAGCAAAACAGATCTCTTTTTTTTCTTTTTTCTTCTGCTTTATTTAAAACAAACGTGTATGCGCACATTGCCTTGAACATTTTATTATTTGAAATTGACTTTGTAGAAGGTTTATTGAGATAAGAGGAAAAACAGAGGCCATCCCAAAAGGTAACTGGACTTTCCTTGTTTTTCCTTGAAGATATTTATCTTCTCATCGAAGTAAGCTTCTGCCGTTCTGACTGAGTTCTGACTGAAGAAGCTTCTTGAATGAGAAGCAAAACGTCTTCAGGGAAAAACGAAGAAATCCAATTGCCTTTTGAAAAAGCACCTTTGGGACAAGCGTGGCCTGGGTGACTGAGAATCCCGATGGACAAAAGCAGAGACCATGAAAGATTGTAATCAAGTACACATCTATTAAAGCCCACTCAAGCTTGTAGCTTCGTGGACACAACACACTTTGTGGAAGCAGCAAAGGAGAGCAGAGGGAAGAAGTTCTGAGACAAGTTCCTGACAGAAGTGTCTAATACGGAGGCAGCATCAAAGGGTCCGAAATGACAAAAGCAGTACTATACTATCCGGTGCAAACTGTGCACATTTTCTGCATGCATCATGACATTGTGCCACAATGGCAAGATGTTGCTTTTGTCATTTTAATGAAAGCTTTGGAGCTAAATTCAACTTTAGCTGGAGTCTAAACTGGTCTCACAGGAAATGGTTTCAATTAGACAGAGCCTGGCTAAATCTGCTGGTTTAACTGGATTGCAGGTCCAATTGCAAAAAGTAAAACACAATCAAGATCAGATTCTGCAGCTGAGCTACTGCAAGATTTATTTATTTATTTATTTATTTATTTATTTATTTATTTATTTATTTATTTATTTATTTATTTATTTATTTATTTATTTATTTATTTATTTATTTATTTATTTATTTATTTATTTATTTATTTATGCTGCCCCACTCCCGTAGGACTCAGGGCGGCGTACAACATAATACAAAACAATTTATTAAGAAAAAAAGACACAAATGATTAAAAGAATTACAAAAAATTAAAAAAAAAAACACCAACATTCGCACATGGGGGGATTGATCTTATTCTCCTCCCGCCTGCCAGAAGAGCCATGTCTTAATGGCTTTCCGGAAGGCCAGTAAGGTGGGAATAATTCGGATCTCTGGGGGTAGTTGGTTCCAGAGAGCCAGGACTCCCACAGAGAAGGCTCTCCCCCGTGGTCCCGCCAACCGACATTGTTTGGTTGATGGGACCTGGAGGAGACCAACTCTGTGGGACCTAACCGGTCGTAGGGAGGTATGCGGTAGGATGCGGTCCCAGAGGTAACCTGGCCCTAAGCCATGTAGGGCTTTAAAGGTTAAAACCAACACCTTAAATTGTGTCTAGAGACTAATGGGCAACCAATGCAGCTGGCGGAGAATAGATGTTATGTGGGTGTATCTGGGGACACCCAGCACAGCTCGCACAGCTGCATTTTGCACCAATTGCAATCTCCGGATACTCTTCAAGGGTAGCCCCATGTAGAGCGCATTACAGTAATCCAGCCATGAGGTGATGAGGGCATGAGTGATCGTGAGTAAGGCCTCTCTCTCCAGGTAGGGTCGCAATTGGTGCACCAGGCGAACCTGTGCAAAGGTCCCCCTAGCCACAGCCGACAGATGTTGCTCCAATTTTAGCTGTGGATCTAGAACAGTGTTTCCCAACCTTGGCAACTTGAAGATGTCTGGACTTCAACTCCCAGAATTCCCCAGCCAGCAAGGTTGGGAAACACTGATCTAGAAGAACACCCAAATTGCGAACCCGTTCTGAGGGAGTTAATTTCTCTCCCCCAAGAACCAAGGAGGGGCAATCGACATAATCCCTGGGAGGCAATACCCATAGCCATTCAGTCTTGTCAGTGTTGAGCCTGAGCCTGTTCATTCCCATCCAGACCCTAACATCATCCAGGCATCGGCACATTACACCCACTGCTTCCCTGAATTGAGACGGGGTGGAGATGTACAGCTGGGTGTCATCAGCATATTGCTGGCACCCCGTGTCATCGGATGATCTCACCCAGCGGTTTCATGTAGATGTTAAACAGGATGGGCGAGAGGACCGAACCCTGAGGCACCCCGCAAAACAGGGGCCTA
This sequence comes from Diadophis punctatus similis, assembly GCA_023053685.1. Taxonomy (NCBI): domain Eukaryota; kingdom Metazoa; phylum Chordata; class Lepidosauria; order Squamata; family Dipsadidae; genus Diadophis; species Diadophis punctatus. The sequence continues at coordinate 89,093,924 of JALIGW010000002.1, forward strand.
GGGCTTGACCTCTTCCCCCCTGTCAACACTGACTGCATCCTATCGGCGAGGTAGGAGGAGAACCACCGCAGAATGGTGCCTCCCACTCCCACCTCGCCGAGTCGACGCAGAAGGATACCATGGTCAATGGTATCGAATGCCACTGAGAGGTCAAGTAGCACCAGGATGGAGGAATAACCCATCCTGGGCTCGCCAGAGATCATCCATCAGGGAGACCAAAGCAGTTTCCATGTTGTAGCCGAGCCTGAAGCCCGATTGAAAGGGATCTAGATAATCAATGTCTTCCAATAACTGTTGGAGTTGGAGCGCCACCACTTTCTCAACAACCTTACCCAGGAAGGGCAGGTTGGAGACTGGACGGAAGTTCTTTAAATCCGCTGGATCCAGGGAAGGCTTCTTGAGGAGGGGCCGCATCACCGCAACTTTTAAGGGTTGCGGCATGGATCCCTCTCTCAAAGAAGTGTTCACAATCACCTGTATCCAGCCACGTGAAACCTCCCTGCTGGCCGAGACCAGCCAGGAGGGGCACAGGTCCAGCAAACAAGTGGAGGCGCTCATCGCTCCCACGGCCTTGTCTACATCCTCAGGAGTGACTGGCTCAAATTCGTCCCATAAAATTGGACTAAGACTTGTCCCTGTCAACTCGGCTGTTGACAGGGACACTTACCGTATTTTTCGGAGTATAAGACTCACCGGAGTATAAGACGCATCTAGATTTTAGAGGAGGAAAACAAGGAAAAAAGTATTCTAAACCAAATGGTGTAGTAATATATTATTTAATAAAATACCAGTGTAGCAGAATACTTTTTACAACCATGTATACTTTTTGCAAACTTCAAACTTGACAGCTTTAAGACTAGTGGACTTCAACTCCCAGAATTCCTCCTCCAGTCATGCTAGCTCAGGAATGGGAGTTGAAGTCCACAAGTCTTAAACTTGCCAAGTTTGAAGACCCTTGCACCCCTGACCTAGGGGTCTTCAAACATGACAGCTTTAAGACTAGTGGACTTCAACTCCCAGAATTCCTCCTCCAGTCATGCTAGATAGGGTAATTAGAAGGCAAAAACACCCCAATTTTTGGAAAAAAAACCGGCCCATTTTTCGCTCATTTTTTTTTTTTTTTTGCAAAAACAGGACATGCAGAGTGTTTGGGAAGCCTTCAGAGCACTTCTAGGGGGTGGGGGAAGGCAAAAATGCCCCAATTTTTGCAAAAAACCGGTCCGTTTTTCGCTTTGTTTTTTTTTTTTTGCAAAAACAGGGCATGCAGAGGGTTTGGGAAGCCTGCAGAGCATTCCTAGGGGGTGGGGGAAGGCAAAAACGCCCCCATTTTTGCAAAAAATGGCCCAATTTTCGCTCATTTTTTGCAAAAACAGGGTATGCAGAGAGTTTGGGAAGCCTGAAGAGCACTCCTAGGGGTTGGGGGAAGGCAAAAAAGCCCCCATTTTTGCAAAAAAGGCCCATTTTTCGCAAAAATGGGATGCGGGGGAGGGGTTTTGGGAGGCCAAAAAATTGCTCTATTCGGTGTATAAGACGCACCGACATTTCCACACTCTTTTTGGGGGCAAAAAGGTGCGTCTTATACTCCGAAAAATACGGTATGTGGTGGATCTTCAAAACATGGCTTATGGTGGTTCTCCAGTGACAAACAAAATCAGGCTGGTCTCCTATCTCTACCAGTGATTTAATTTCATGAGATATCTGTTTCTTGATTAATGTCATGTATTTCTTTATAAGGAAACTGCTTTGGAGAGTGTTAATTAGGCTGCAGGGGGTTCCAGCTTAATTGGCATCATTCTTTTATAAACAGACGGGAAAAGTGGGAAGTGTGATTTTCTTTTTTCCTGTGTGTCTTTCTATATGTCATGGTTTGGGTGTTTTTAATCCTACAGATGGAGTCCATTGCCTCACATGTGCAATAATGCTGCTTAACACTGACCTTCACGGCCATGTGAGTATTGTACAAACTTAGCATTGCTCCTCAAAACTACAGGACGGTCTTCTGATGCATATCTGGGGTTTGTGTGCTTAGTGGGCCCAGACATTGCAGGCTCGGTCTCTTAACAGCTTCAAAGAGTTGTGAAGTCATCTATGCAGAGGCAGAAAGTAGCTGTGAGGATTGTAAAAAAAAAAAAGGCAAGCATTTGTAGTTCAGAATGCACCGATAAGAGGGAAACAAGTCACAAGGCCTAATAGCCTGTAAAAAGTGCACTTGGCAAAGATGGAACAAAACCATTTGGCAAAGGCAGGGAAACATCTGAATGTCCCTCCACAGAATGGATTGCAGAAACTCCAGAAAACTGCACGGCAAAAGCTTTGGGATTGGCTCTCCTTGATTACCTGATGTCCTTAATGTGGTTTGTGATGGTCAGCAACTTGTAGCTCCTGTTCATACTTGTGAATGACCTCTGGCAGGTCCTAGAAGGAATGGAGGCAGTGTATTCATCCTGGCCCTACTTGATTTCCCAGTGGCTCTTGATATTGCTAATCAGGTAACCTGAACTGGCAAGGGATTGAGTTGGGAGGCACCATCCTACCTCCAAGCCTGGTTCCAGCTGGTTTGGTAAGAGGGGAAACATGGAGTGCAGAGGACATGACTCTCCCCGTGGTCCTTTTTAATATCTAGATGAAACCAATGAGTGAGAATGAGTCAGCATGGAATTAAATATAAGTATGGTGATAATAAAGGTACATCTCTACCCTGGGCTGTTCAAACTGTCAAGGTACATTCCCAACGCCTAAACACCATGTGAGTCTGGATGAGGAAGAATCAACTTCAGTTCAACCCCATCAAGACTGGGGTGGCTGTTGATTTTAACATCCCCAGTATCTGGTGATTTGATATCTTTAACTCTGGTTTGGATGACACTCATTCAGAATTGGTATGCAGTCTGGGGATTCCCTTGGATTCTTGGGTCCTGCTCAAAGGGCAAGTGGCAGCCATGGCCAGGAAGGCCTTTGCACTAATAGCAATAGCACTTAGACTTATATATCGCTTCACAGTGCTTTACAACCCTCTCTAAGCGGTTTTACAGAGTCAGCATATTGCCCCCAACAATCTGGGTCCACATTTTACCGACCTCAGAAGGATGGAAGACTGAGTCAACCTTGAGCCTGGTGAGATTCGAACTGCCAAATTTCAGGCAGCTGGCAGTCAGCAGAAGTAGCCTGCAGTACTGCATTCTAACCACTGTGCCACCGCAGCTCTTGTACCAGTTGTGCCCTTTCTTAGATCAGGAGGCACTGCTCGTGGTTACTTATGCCTTATTCACCTTCTGGTTGAGTTGTTGCAATCCACACTATAAGGAGGCTGCCCTTACAGGCATTCAGAAGCTGCAACTGGTTCATAATGCAGCAACACAGTTAGTGGTGGGTGCATCTTAATATGCGCCTGTAATATTAGTGCAGAGTCAGCTGCACTGGCTCTCAGTAGTCTTCTGGGTGCAGTACAGTTCATACAACACTGGTGTTAAAACCATATATTAAATGAGGTAGGGTTATTTGTAGGATTATCTATCCCCAATGGTTTCTACTTGTCCTACTAAATCAGGCAGGGTGGGCATGCTGTGGGTCCCCTTGCTGAAGCAGTATTACTGGCGGGACTTCAAAATCACACCTTTTCGGTCATGATGACTGGCCTTCAGGAAAATGAATATGAGGGATCTTTGGTGCTTTCTGAGCTTGGTTGTTCTCCATAGTGGGTGGAGTTATCATCCAGGATGGGATGGGTTGACCTCATCCAATCATCTGAGGACTAAGTCTGTTAATTTGAATTCAGGAGCTCCCCTTGCCTGGAATCCCCAGTTACGACTCAGTCCTCAGAGAGGACAGATGTGGCTCATCCCTTGCTGGATTCTGAGCTTGGTTGTTTTCTTGCAGAATGTTTCATTACTCAAACTAGGTGCCATCGTAAGTATTGGTAGGAAGCGGGATTTGCTCTCATTTTATATTCTAAAATTGGTGAATTGGCTTTTCTCCCAAGCCCCGGAGCCAAGATGTTGACAGAGCTGACACAGAATGGTTGGTAGAGGGGTGTATTTTTTATGAAGACCTCAACATAGTTAATTTTGTTCTATGGCAGGGTTGTCCAACCTTGGCAATTTTAAGACTTGTGAACTTCAACTTCCAGAATTCTGGGAGTTGAAGTCCACAAGTCTTAAGATTGCCAAGGTTAGACACCCCTGTTCTATGGTATTGTGTTTATATTTTGTACACTGTATTACTTATGTTTTGTAGCTCCTTTTCTTAGATGGGCAGCTATATAAATTTGTTTAATAGACGAATATGCTTCATTCCTGTTAGCAAGTCTTTCTTCAGATTCCAAATGGAGGACTGTCATAGACATCAAGAGACACTATATATAGATGGCAATTTTTCAGAGATTTGACGACAATATTGTGGGGCTATTTGTGTCCAAGAAACAAATGGTCATGTTTTTCCCCTAGCTTGCTGAATGTTCTGTTAAAATTAGTCGTATGTAGTGCTTTTAGCTATACCCTGGCAAAGTTGTGAGGAATTTATAGAAACAAATTTGCATTGCTACCCAAGATGTTCCAAAGTCCTATTATGATTTTTCTTGATACCTCTCAGATGCTTATCCCTCCCCATCTTCTAACGGTTTTTGAAGATCACTTTCAAAAGCATCTGTTGTCTGTTATGTTAAAACAGTGTTTTAAGAAAACTGCATTTCTGTACCGTTAAAATCGGGACATTCAGGACCATTCAGAAAACTCAGAGAAAACCCAAATGAAGAAACATCCCCTCCATACATTTTTTGCAGTAAATCGAAGGTTCATTTTTTTGGGTGAATAAGGTCACATTTATAGTTTCATTTGTGTCTGTCTTCCAATTTTAAAGGCCTTTTAAAACTGAATTTTGTACTAACAATTTAATTGAAGATTGCATATTGATCTACCCCTTGAATTATTTCATATAACCAATGTCATAATAACAGGTGCTCTTAGCACAACTGTCTTGTCAATCCTATGCTTCAGTAGTAATTGCTGAATACCAGGGCCTACAAGCACTTTACAATATTGATTGTTCAATTTCCTATTCACACTTTCCTTTTCAGGTTGCTTGTGCAAGATCTCAATTTTGCAGAGCACAATATGTATGGATTCACAGTTGGCAACTGCACTCAAGAGTTGTTGACCATTATCAGTTTTCTGTATAATTTCAGCATTCCAGTAGCTACTTGTATTATGATGCCTTGCATGCTTCGGTGAACCAGTTTCCCTATTTTTACAAACCAATTGAGTGATGCTAAATTGGAGAGAGCTGAGATGTACAGTACCAGCTATAGCAAAGTGACCAGATTTTTTTATTTTTAAGCGGGACGGGGGGGGCGCCTGGGCGCCGCCATTTGTTTTGCCCTCTGCGCATGCGCAGAATGCTGCGCATGCGCAGAATGCTGCGCATGCGCAGAGGGCAAAACAGCAAATGTCGGCGTCCAGGTGAGGTGGGGGGGAGAGGGGGGGAGGCGGGAGGGCGCTTGGATGCCTGCAGCTCGCGACAGGTAAGCTGCCGGCTGCCTCCTTTCCCCGTCTCCCGCCTCCCGTTCGTTGCTTGCCAGCCCGGCCGAAGGGAAGGCGGGAGGCGAGGAAAGGAGGCAGCCGGCAGCTTACCTGTCGCGAGCTGCAGGCATCCAAGCGCCCTCCCGCCTCCCCCCCCCTCTCGCCCCCCCTTTCGGGAGGCCTTTCCTCGCCTCCCGCCTTCCCTTTGGCCGGGCTGGCAAGCAACGAACGGGAGGCGGGAGACGGGGAAAGGAGGCAGCCGGCAGCTTACCTGCTCCAAGTATCCAAGCGCTGCGGTCTCCCGGTCGCCCGCCCGGCCCCAGGGCAACGGCGGCAGCGAGGCGACGGGGGGAAGAAAGGGGAGGGGGACGAGGAAGGGCTGTTTGCGCCGCTCGTAAACTCAAAGCGGCGACGGCTCCTCGTCCCTCACCCCTCCCAACAGCAGCGGCACCTCCGAGGGTGGGGCTAGGGATGGGGCGGGGGAAGGAGAGGAGGAGCAGCCTCCTTTCCCCCTCCCCCCAGCTTCCAGCCACCGCCGGAGGAGTCAACAACGCGGGACGCCCGCCCGCCACCAACGCCGCCCACGGCCGGCCCGAGCTGAGAGGCCTGCTGCCTTTCAGGCCGATTTTTTGAAAGAATGCCCTAGTCGTGCATTCTTTCAAAAAATCGGGACTTTTTAGAGGACGGGCGGGACGCGGGACAAATGATGAAAAAGCAGGTCTGTCCCGCCAAAATCGGGACGTCTGGTCACCTTAAGCTATAGTCCAGTATGGTTCACAGTTTCATAACCGCTCTCTTGAAACTACAAGTTCTTAGGTAGTCTTTAAAAAGAAAATCCCTTTTCCCTTTTGGTGGTATCCCTCTTGGACAGGGTTTGAAATTTATAGCAATAGCAATAGCACTTCACAGTGCTTTTACAGCCCTCTCTAAGCGGTTTACAGAGTCAGCCTCTTGCCCCCAACAATCTGAGTCCTCATTTTTCCCACATCGGGAGGATGGAAGGCTGAGTCAACCTTGAGCCTGGTGAGATTTGAACTGCCAAATTGCAGGCAGCCGGCAGTCAGCAGAAGTAGCCTGCAGTACTGCACTCTTAACCACTGCGCCACCGCAGCTACTAAGATGAAATGGACATTTTTTCTCTCTCCTCCCATTGCAATGCTCCCTCTGCATAGTTTACCCTCTTTAGTTCTGGATTGGTGCTGCCATCACTCTACAGGCTAATGAGCAGTCTTCTTTTTTCACTAGGAAAAAGAAGCTTGGTGGATAGATTGATTTGTGAGTAGAAATTTTTACCAAGTTGCATTTTTGGTCACTTTTGACCAGTGGTGGGTTCTAAATGATTTTGCTACCGGTTCATGCCCACACGCGATGCTTCTGCAGATGCAGAAGCGTCCCGGGTGGGTAGGCGGAGCCTCCCGCCGCTGGCGCTGCCGGTTCTAAGAACCGGTCCGAATCGGGAGCAACCCACTTCTGTGTTAGACTTAGACTTGTTGTGGTCATAAATCATGCCGGATCCAATTTTATGACCATTTTTATGATGGTTGTTAAGCAGATCACTGTGGTTGTTAAAGCGAATCCGCAGTCGTTAGATGAATGCTGCGATAGTAAACGGAGCAAAAGAATCACAAATTGTAATCATAGGACTACAGGATACTGCAGTATTGAAGTATTTCTAGCAGGACTACCAGATTCTGTAACAGCTTTGTTCCCTATGCCATCTGTCTGGTAAACTCGCAAGGTTCATTTTTCTTGCCATATACATGTATACATCTGGACTAGACTGTGTTGTTTCTCTGTGTCATATAATATATGTGGATATATGCATAATTATGCATGTATGTCTGTATGTATTTTGTCATGCTTATGTAGTGTATAATGGAGGGGGTGACCTTTTGAGAGCTGTATGCAACGAAATTTCATTTGAATGTATGCCGATTAGTGAACATTCAAAGTGACAATACAAATTATTCTATTCCTATTCTATTCCTAACCCATTGTAAATGCAAGCTGGTTGCCAAGCGCCCAAATTGCAATCATGTAACCATGGGTCTGTAGCAAAGATCATAAACGCTTCTTTCAGACTTCTTTCAACATTGTTGTACCTTGGAACAGTCACTAAATGAATGGTTGTAATTTGAGGACCACCTGTTATTAGTAACGCATGGATGAAAGGGTATGCATAATATCAGGGGTGGGTTCCACTTACCTTCGCCACCAGTTCGCATCACGACATTTCGCGCGCTCGATACGCTTGATACGCTCACGTGCATGTGCGCGTCCCTGCATGCAATTCTGCTTCTGCGCATGCTCAGTAGCTATAATCAGCTCAAAACACAGCTGATGAGCTGATCAGCTGTGCTTCGGGCGAAGGAATAAAGGTAAGTATAAACCCGGGGGTGGGCGGGCAGGCGGGCCCCTTTTCAAGCAGCAGCAGAGGAAAAAACTTCAACACAGTAAAAAATTCGGGGGAAAAAAAAAGATGGCGCCCACGGACTGGCACCGACAGAACCGGATCTGTGACGCCATTGTGACATCACCAGCGGGTCACTACCGGTTCAGGCGATCCGGTCCGAACCAGCAGGAACCCACCCCTGCATAATATTCTCTCAAATTCTGTTGCTTTCTCTGCACAAGTGTCTGCTCCAGGGCTCATCCACACAGCAATGATAATATACTTTGCTTCTGTCTTTCAAATGGAGAAAAGTATCATAATGTAAAAAAAAAAACCCAATGCTGCACTTAGTTTCTTTGAGACTAGTATGGGGGTTCTTTGATGACCAGAACCTGGGGGTCTGATTGTGTGTTCATTTGAACAGTTACTGAAAAATTGGATGTAAGCTGAGAACTACCTATAAACAGTTTTTACTTTTTTTTAAGGAATCTGAATTAGGCTTCCGTATTAATAATATGAGATCAGGGTTTGAATCGTATGCTACAGTGCATACAATGTCCTTCAACATGTATGGAGGAAGAACTCCCTTTGGGAGTTGGGCGGCATATAAATTTTATTAAAATAAATAAAATAAGACCTCATGCTGGCGAGAGAAAATGCCGCCGGCATGGCCCGATACTAGGCAAAAGTCATTTAGTTTTAATCCTATTTATTCTACATATTTTTACACGTGCTATATTTCAAAGACCTATTTTATATACCTGTTTTATTTGCTCAGTGTTGAATGTTATATGACTATAATTTGTAGGCGCCTCTGACATGAATAAAGAAGGGATTTGAATGATGGGGGAATATATCTAGACAAATTTCTTGGTTTCTACTTTAATCAGAATTTGGAATTGGCTTGCTGAAAGAGGAAAATAGCTAAGTTTATTTGTACAGAGGGAAGAATGACTGTTCATTCTTAGAAAAGGAGTGATTCATTCTTTCCTCTGTATCTCTTAACTGCTACTAAAATTTAATCTCCACTGTTTTTAAAGACAGGAATGGGAAAAATAAAAACGATCCTTTCGGGGTATTCCCCCCCTTCTTTTTTTTTTTTAAAAAAAGAAATTCTGGGTTTGCCTGTAGAGATGTCTTTAAACCCAGAACTTTCTGTGCAGTTTATCAACTTCAGGCTGTTGCTTTGGCAAAATGATTTCCATCTTAGTCTGTGGCAACTAATATTCTGGGAATGCAAACCAATTTCTTAAAACACATTGAGAATCTTGACTGAAAAGTCTGTGTATTGTCATTATCCTTGTTGGAGAGTTTACTCACTGTTTCCTCTCTCCTCTATGTGATTGACTGATTGTGTGCTATCCAAACTCTTAGCAACTACAGGTAGTCCTCGACTTATGACAGGTTGCTTACAACAACAGACATAGCCAGGGTTACTTAGTTCTGAAGTTCCAATGGCTGGACCAAGTTCCCCCTGGTCATGTGACTGCATATCGGGCATTCAGCAACTGGTCTACATTGATTTCTGTTTGCAGCATCCCATGGTCACATGACTGTGTTTATGATATTTTTGCCCAAATCTGACATTTACTTCTGGTTTTCTGCAAAACCGGCCCATAGTGAATAATTGGTTCACTTAATGACTCCTGCAAAAAAAGTCATAAAATCAAGTTGATCACATGTGTGTGACCTGCTTTATGTCTGTCACAACTTGTTCTGCCCCAGCTAAGAACGTAGCACCACACTCAGTTTGTATGAATTTATTTAATCCAATAACCACTACTAATAACTGTCTTAGCAGTGAATATGCACACACCAATCTACAAGCAGTAGATTTCTTGCAAGCAACCAACTGCTAATTAATCTTCATTAACAGCTGGTATCAGTTCAAAAAGTCTTAAAGCAAAGAGAGTAATTAGGTCTTGATATCTTACGAAGCTTCAAAGAGTTGGCAAAATGCCTAGAGGTAGTCCTTGATAACCAAACTGAAGCAGAGAAACAAAGCAGAAGTTTTTCAGACACGAAGACACACAATGACCAGATGGATTTCCAAACGTTGTTTCCTGCAGCCTTTCAGCTGCCTCTGATGTCCTTAAGCAGACTAGGGGAATGGCCAATTGGCCCCAAGTCCATTCCTGCCTCTTAGCAGCTCTGTATGCTCATGCATTAAAAAGAGCCTCTTCTCCCTCATCACTGCTATGAGGTGCTCGAGGTTCCAAAGGCCAGCCTCCTCACTGTCCAACTCAGGTGCCAGCTGCACAGGCCGCCGGCGCAACACCAAGGTTTCCTCTCGAACAGGATCCGCTATTAGCTGCACGGGCTGTTGGCGAGCCACAACACAACTTATGACTGTTACGGGCAGATTCCCTTACAGATGTAAGTTGAGGGCTTTACCTGTACATAGATAGATTTTCTCCCTGAGGATCTGTCCTTCACCTGGTCTTTGACCACTACCCTTCAAGTATTGATTTGCATTTTTTTAGACAATTCGTGCGGATTTATAAAATAATCCTTCTAACCTTGTGTTTGTTGCTGTTCACAGTTGGGTTTTTAATTAGGAGTAAAGAAATTATTTAGAATGTTTTAATATAAGGCTTTTTAAAACTACGTCATGTTCTTTTCCATTGGTTTGCATTCATATCTCTATGCCTTGTATATTTCAGAACATTGGCAAAAAGATGTCCTGTCAAGAATTCATCGCCAACCTTCAAGGAATGAATGAGGGTGCAGATTTCCCAAGAGAACTCCTGAAGGTGAGGCTCTCTTTTATTTCTTATTATTGGAATACAGTGTCAACTCCACTTTGCTGACTAACTGGAAGATATTGCTGTCAAACTGACTAAATTGCCTGTCATTTTCTGTTTCATGTTTTTTTCATGATGATGTGGAGACCGTAGTTTCAAAGAGCTATTTAATTCGCTAGTTCTAGGATAAAGGAACTTATAAAGGATTTTCTCTTAAAGCAAATATTCTCAAATTCTGTGCTGAAGAAGAGTTAAAGTTAGATTCATCTACATTTTCTTGGCAGTGGTCAACCAGGAAAGGACCATAATCTTGTAAGTTTTTCCTGCCAGTGTTTGCCTTAAATAAGTAAGAATGCACTATAACGTTCATTGATGAGGTCAGTACTGGGAGATCCCAGTGCCCAATATTATCCCTGAATCCTGACTTATTGAAAGAAAAGAAGAGCTTATGCAACGATTGTTGAAGACTACATAAGTGCAGCTTTTTAAATACAAAATGGAAGAGTTAAATGCATAGACTCTGAATATTTGCCTCATATAAACTATTGACAAATACCGTTCTGGTATCACACCATACACATACATTTGGGAATGGATCATAGATAGCTCTTTTTTCTTCCTTGGCATTGTTAACCACGAATGGAAACATACGTAGCATGGGTTGAAGTGAAACATGCCTTTAAATGCATCTTGTCGGGTTAAATTGGAGAAAAAGAATCGGGCTGCCTGAAGTTTTGATCCGCACTTCAGGTCCTCTGTGCAAACACTGGAACCTCAAGATTGTTAAGAATTGTGCACGTGGTTCAACAATCAACAGGGATTGCATAGGCAGTTTGCTTCTCCATATGAATTGCCTTGGTTGGATTGGAACAATTGTGTGCCTTGAGTGATAATTGAAGGCTAGAAACTGGCTAGGTTTTTTTTTAAAATCAGACTTCTGATAAAGCTGACTTCTCTCCTGAATATTTATGGTAATAGGTTATAAGAGTGCTTCAGGAGAAAGGTGCCTTTGGGTTTTTGTATTTGAATGGAAGATATAATTTAAGATCAAGAAATGTTATATGCACAGGTGCAGCTTTTGCCCTCTTGCCTATGTGCATTTCCTCAATATGTTCCAGTACCTGAATCTGAACAATTGGTAAAGTTTGGGCCTAGGGGACTCTGAACATTTTCCATTACTGGTGCTAATATGAGCATTTCTTTTTCTTTTGTCTGATTTGCTTGCTTAGGAAGCAAAGTGCTCATTGTTAGTGTGTTTGGTTTGCCATGAAAGAAAAAAAAATTAAATGAGATTTTGCTGTATAGAAAGCTATGGCCTAAAATTTTGTTAACATCAGCAAAAGCAGATACGTGCTGATTTTTTAAAATAATCTTTTTTAATGTGCCACCTCAATAAAATAACATATATAGTTAGAATAAGAGGGTACCTTGTATGCCTTCTATACTTGCTAGAAAATGGACTTCATTAAAATAAAATCTTATTGTTTCTGAGATTATTCTAATTCCAGCCTAGAGAACAGACTGGGAGAATAAAATGCTTGGAATTTCCCTGGAAGTTGGCTTGAACCTTCATGGATGATGGATGGGAAATGAATTCTACATAACTAATCTCAAAGATCTGTTTCTGTAATGAAATGGTTTTTAAGTTCTCCTCCTTGGACGAATAATTTTTTGCTTTATTTGCCTACTGGGCAGTCTCTGTGTCATATGCCCTTTTGTGTGATTCTGGACATATTCCAGGAGGTATACTTTGGTTGCACATATGTTGGATGTTCCAACAGTGAAGCCATGCGAATTAAGCAGTAATCATTTCCCCTTCTTATGTGGCAGGGTTGAATTTGATGATTTGTTGTGGCAGATTACCTGCCTTTGTTGGAAACTTGAATGCACTTCTAAAAAACCCCTCTGAAATCATGGTTTGAAAAACCTGCTTTAGACTGAGGATCTTTATGTTAGGCACTGTGGAAGTTCTATTGTACTTACCCTTATGAGCAGATCAAACTGCTTATACAAATGCATCTCCATAAATATATAGTACAGCCTGGTCACCATGGTCTGTTTACCAACAGTAACACCAAAAGGCTAAGTTTCTCATCTCAGAGCTATAAATGTATCCTGATTCTAAAAGCACAGTGGTACTTTGGTACTTGACTGCTTCAAGACTTGACAAATTTGGTACTTGATGCATTTTGACGTGAAAATGTTGTCCCAGTATTTGGTCTTTGTTTAATACTTGACACATTGCTGTAGGAAGAGGGGGACAGCTGTGGGGAATGGATAGGAAATCATGCATGCTGGGAAGGTTGTTGCAAAAGGAGGGGGACAGCCACAGAGGGCAGACAGGAAGTTGGCCATATTGGAAGGTTGGTGACATAGAAAAAGAGACAGACAGTTTTTCCTTTTCCTATCCATTCCATTCATTCCATTCCATTCCATTCCATTCCATTATTGTGAGTTTTTCATACACGGCCTGAGGTTTCTCACATTTTAGTTGTCACCAAAAATCCATAATCCAAATCCATAATCCAAATTCTCTTTGTTCCTCCCTCTTTTGTCCCTGTTGGCCACAATAGAATGGTCAATGTTCAGAATCAGATGAGTAAAGATTCAGGGAGAGAGATTGCATAGTGATCATACAGAGTATTGCTAATCTCTAGAATTCATCGTTAAAGGACTTGGTGATGGATATAAATTTTGACAGCTTGAAAAGGGAGTTAGATTTCATTACAACACACTTGTAAGTGGATCACAAGCTTCCTAACAGGCAGGAAGCAGCAGGTGAAGCTAGGCAAACTCACATCAGATACCTGTACAATTAGCACAGGGGCCCCCCAAGGCTGTGTGCTCTCTCCACTTCTCTCTTTATACCAATGACTGCATCTCAAACAATCCATCTGTTAAACTATTGAAGTTTGCAGATGATAGAACAGTGATTAGTCTCATTCAAGACAACGATGAAACCGCATACAGATGGGAGGTTGAACAAATAGCTTCGTGGTACGACCGGAACAATCTGGAACTGAACAAACTCAAAATCGTAGAAATTGTGGTAGACTTTAGGAGAAACCCTCCCATTCTACCACCTCTTACAATACTAGACAACACAATATCAACAGTAGAGACCTTCAAATTTCTAGGTTCTATCATATCTCAAAGTCAAGACCTAAAATGGTCACCTAACATCAAAAACGTCATCAAAAAAGCACAACAAAGAATGTTCTTTCTGCACCAACTCAGGAAGCTCAAACTTCCCAAGGAGCTGCTGATACAGTTCTACAGAGGAATTGTTGAGTCTGTCATCTGCACCTCTATAACTGTCTGGTTTGGTTCTGCAACCCATCAAGACAGACACAGACTTCAGAGGATAATCAGAACTGCAGAAAAAACAATTATTGCCAACTTGCCTTCCATTGAGTACCTGTGTACTGCACGAGTCAAAAAGAGGACTGTGAAAATATTTACTGACCCCTCGCATCCTGGACATAAATTGTTTCAACTCCTACCCTCAAAACGATGCTATAGAGCAGGGGTCTCCAACCTTGGCAGCTTTAAGACTTGTGGACTTCAACTTCCAGAATTCCTCAGCCAGCTGGCTGAGGAATTCTGGGAGTTGAAGTCCACAAGTCTTAAAGTTGCCAAGGTGGGAGACCCCTGCTATAGAGCACTGCACACCAAGACAACTAGACACAAGAACAGTTTTTTCCCCGAACGCCATCATTCTGCTAAACAAATAATTCCCTCACCACTGTCAAACTATTCACTAAGGCTGCATTACTATTACTATTGGTCTTCTCATCGTTCTATCACCCATCTCCTCCCACTTAATGACTGTATGACTGTAACTTGTTGCTTGTATCCTTACGATTTAGATTAATATTGATTGTTTCCTGATTGCTTATTTGTACCCTATGACAATCATTAAGTGTTGTACCTCATGATTCTTGACAAATGTATCTTTTCTTTTATGTACACTGAGAGCATATGCAACCAAAGACAAATTCCTGTGTGTCCAATCACACTTAGCCAATAAAGAATTCTATTCTATTCTAATTCTATTCTATTGAAGAGAAGACTTTTCTCTTAGTTCTGCAAGCTATCTGCTCCCTCTAGGATCAGATGGAATATGTGGTCTAAGTATTAGCAGCTGGAAGACAATGGTGGGAAAGGACTGTTGCCCTCATAACCTTACTTGTAGGCTCCCAAGGAGTTGGCCATGTAGGAAACACAGTGTGGGTCTGATCTATTTTAAGTATACATTGTATACCTAATCCAGCTGCAATGCTTTTAAATTCTCTTGAGGTATGTGTGCAAATGGTTTGCTAACAGATGTGTATTACCTCTTCTGAGAGGCATTTTTCACAAAGCTTAATAGAAGCAAGTTCATCAATCACGATTTCCTTAAAAAAAGATGGGAAAGGGGCTCCAAAATTTGTGCCAGGCTTTCAATTTCTACTTTCCCCATCGATGCAGTGATTCATATTGGATTCACTTTATCATCGGACCACTAGATGGCATCACTGCTGTGATAATGGCAGACTTTTTACTTGAACTGTGTTCATTCCTCCGGGACCAGAAGAATCTCTGAATACTAGTTTGTTCTGCTTTTCTCTTTGGGAGTTTTTCACCTAGCTAGGTTACATCGAAATGAAAATATCATCTACGGTTCCTCCCCAAATTAATAACGCAAGGTTGTCCTAGTCATATTGAGAAGCTATGAACACTATAGCCATTGAGAGAAAAATGGAGGAGCCTCTTCTAAAGTTAATTAGGTATAATGACATTTGCTATATCAAAGCAGCTCAATAGGTTATAATGAAATAAACATCAAACCCATATAGCTGAGCACTTTTAATCCCGCCCCCCCCCCGCCCCCGCAATACAGTAAAGGGAAGTAAAGTTGTTGCAACTGTTTATTTTCTAGCTGGGTTGATTTTCCCCCACCACTCCTCATTTTGATATTTTTTGTTCCTGAATGGCAGATGTGTATATGTCAGTGTTTCTCAACTTTGGCAGCTTGAAGATGTGTGGACTTCAACTCCCAGAATTCCCCAGCCAGCAAAGCTGGCTGGGGAATTCTGGGAGTTGAAGTCCACACATCTTCAAACTGCCAAGGTTGAGAAACACTGGTATATGTGTGTGCTTCTCAATAGATTTTGGTTCTCTGCTAGATGGATGGGATCCTTCTGCTTTTGGACCCAACCTAACCTAAAGTTAGTAGGCTCTAATGGTTCTGTAGTTGGGAGAGTGTCTGGAAATTGTGCATGTGCTACTTGGAAGACAGAACAAAAACAGTCAGTCCAGTACAACAACTCATATCATCAGGATGATTAACTTAAGATATACAGTGTGTGGTAGTTGAATAACAGTCCAGTCTTTACTTTGGGGGATCATATTTACTGATAAAAAGGTTCCATATTACAGGTAGTCCTCCACTTACAACAGTTCATTTAGTGACCGTTCAAAGTTACCACGGTACTGAAAAATGTGACTTACGACCATTTTTCACAGTTACGAAAACTCTGCAGCATCTCAAGATCACGTGATCAAAATCCAGATGCTTGGCAGCTGGTCCATATTTATGACGGTTGCTGTGTCCCAGGGGCATCAGATCCCCTTTTCTGACCTTGTGATGAGCAAAGTCAATGGGGAAGCCAGATTCAGTTAACGACCGGGATACTAACTTATCCACTGCAGTGATTCACTTAACAACTGTGGCAAGAAAGGTCTTAAAATGGGCCAAAAGTCACTTAACAAATGTTTCACTTAACAACAGAAATTTTGGGCTCAATTGTGGTCATAAGTCGAGGACTACCTGTATTATATATTTATGGAAGCATCCCTTCTTTGTAGCTATGAAATGAACTTGATCTAGATAGCACCATGAACGTCCAGGGTAAAGAAGTCAGTGGCAAAGATCTACTATATTGTTGCTAAACCAAAGTCTGTAGACATTTCCATGTAGTCACCTGGAATGGATTTGCAGGAGTCTTTACCTGGATGAGGCAGCATGATTGATCAGTGTTTAAAGACACCGAGCTTGTCAGCTGGAAAGCTGACAGCCTGGGTTCAAGAGCCGAGGGTGACCCAACGGGGTGAGCTCCACCTCCTGCCCAATCTAGTAGTTTGAAAGTATGCAAATGCAAGTAGATTGATAGGTATACCTCTTTGATGGGAAGGTAACAGCATTCTGTGCACCTTTGGCATATAGCCATGCTGGCCACAAGATCACGGAAAACATCTTCAGACAATGCTGGCTCCCTCAGCCAAGAAACAAAGTTGAGCACTGTTCCCTAAAGTCATACAAGACTGGTCAGGGAAATCTTTAGCTGGATGATTGGTGATTGTTTTTTTTTTTAAACTGTTTTACACATGTTAGTATTAGAGCCAGTTTTATGTAGCGGTTAAGGCACCCAGCTAAAAACTGGGAGATTGTGAGTTCCAGTCCTGCTTAGTCATAAAGTCAGCTAGGTGACCTGGGGCCAGTCTTACCTCTCTCAGTCCTAGAGGAAGCAAGCAATGACAAAACAACTTCCAATATTGTTACTGAGGATACTTCATGGATATTTGTATTTGTATTTGTATTTGTATTTGTTTATTTGTCAAGCATATATGATTATAAGCAAAGTATAAACAGTAAAAATATGATTGAATATATATGTAATAGTACAAGCATGAATAAGAGTAAAAGAGGTCACCAGAAGTAAGTTTAACTTGAACACACACACACACACACACACACACACACACACACACACACACACACACACACACCTTAAATCATCTGTAGCCTTTCCCTCTCTCCCATTTATATTCCATGGACTGGACAGTGCTGTAATGAAAATGTGAAACAAAAGAAAAAAAGCAGCAGGAGAGATGATATAATGATTTTTTTAAAAAACCCAGTGCAATTCTAATCGTCTTTCTAAAAGCAGGAAGAGAGAAGCATTTTGCAACTACAATACCAAGAGGAAGATATGTGCCAGCTGTATGTGTCTGTGAGACACACACAGCTGGCACATATATGAGAGCATTGTTAAACTTTGGAAGTTTATAATGGCTTGTAAAGGTCTCCTATCAGTCAGGGTGAATTCTTGGTCTTTTCAAACTTAGGCAGAAATGAGAGAGGGATGATCCTGTATGTTCAGTGATCCATGAAGTGAATATTTGGAAGTTGTTTTTACGTGCGTGTGTGTGTGGGGGGGTGTTTCCCATGCTGTAGGCTTGGCAAAAATGATTGTTTTTTTTTAATTTGGAAAGGAAGTTTGTTGGGGAACCAGGATAAATTTTTCCAGCTAGAAATTGGGCCAGAGGGAAGGACTGATTGTGACGTCATGGGCATATGTCTTTTCTGAAAATGATTTGTGAGTGGGGAGAGAAGGGTTTAGTCAGTGTTGACATCTCTGCGACTATTGTGAGATACAAATGAAGTATCTATAACAAATGCCCTTCTCTCCCCCTCCTGATCTGCTTACAGTATTCTTCTGCAATATTTGTACATGTTACTGTTTTGGTGGGCTTGCTTGTTTCTTATTTGAATAGTGTGTTTTGAATCATGGTTTGATATCTTGCCAGCTGTGTTTCTGTCTCTCTGTGTGTGTTTGTGTGGAGAGAAAGAGAGAGAGAGAGAGGGAGAGGGGGAGAGAGAGGAGGGGGGGAGGGAGGGAGGGAGGGAGGGAGAGAGAGAGAGGAGAGAGAGAGAGAGAGAGAGAGAGAGAGAGAGAGAGAGAGAGAGAGAGAGAGAGAGAGAGAGAGAGAGAGAGAGAGAGAGAGAGACTGACTGACTGAAAGGGCATATGAGAGCCAATTTGGTGCAGTGGTTGAAGGCACCAGCCTAGAAACCAGGAGAATGAGTTCTAGTTTTTCCATAGGCACAAAACCAGCTGGGTGACCTTGGGCCGGTCACTCTCTTTCAAGAAGAAGGCAATGGCAAGCCACATCTGAAAATGCTGCCAATAAAATTTCATGGTTATATCTATGTAGTCCCCGACTTGGGGAGACACCCCCCCCACACACATACATATACACATGCATGCATACACAAACCTATTCTTAAAAATGCCCCACACTATCCCATTTCCAAAATCTGAAAATAATCTCCTTTTTGTACTTTTGCATTCAGCCTCTCTGTTTTATTTCTGTGCTTTTAAAATTAGCTCTCATTAGAACAGTAGAATTTTTTCAGTGGATTCAGGATGAGTACATCTAGTACTTCAGGAAGTTGTCTCAAACCATATGCTACGAGTGGCATATGCCTGGCAAGTGTAATGCACATACGCTTGTGACAAAGCTACACAGCATATAATATGTGTAGGTAGCTCTGAATACTCTACCGTACACTCATATGACATTTTTATTTTCAGAAACAGTCCTAAAATCTTAAGAGACGGGCAAATATTGCCTTTTATTAAGCAATAAAAATAAAATTTGCTTTAATATACCAAAAAAGACCAAAAAAGTAAATTGTTTTAACATTTGTATTCTTGAAAAAACTCAGTAGGACTTTTAACCATCTGTTTATATTGATTTTTCTCTGAGATAAAAAAGTTGATGGACTTACATCCAGAAATAAAAATATTTCCTTGTAATAATTGTTTTTTAAATATGCAATTGCCTCTCTCCCTTTCCCTCTCTCCCTCCCCCCTCCCCCTCCCCCCCTCTCTATGTCATATATACAGTAGATATGTGAATGTTAGCACTACCATGAGCAATAGCATATTTGTGTCCTTCCTAAGGCTAGATTTCACATTCTTCTTTGTGGCGTATGCAAACCACATGCTTCAAGGCCTCTGTACATTTTATAGACCTGCACAGAACATGGCAGGCAATTTTTTCCCCCAAAGAGCAAGAATCCATTGCACTAGTGGGGTGAAAGAGTTTAGTTTATATTAAGGCACAAACTGAGAGGAAAGGAACATCCTCTGTCTAAAATGGAAGGCATGTGATGGCAGTCTTGTGAGAAAAATGAAAATGTTTATACCTAAACTCTAAGCTATATGTCTGCTGGTGAGAGACAGAGCAACTGTGAAACTAATTATGTGTAATTTAAATGCATATGTATGAACTGGTGCAGATACAAAATCCGAATTATTTCCAACGGTTTCTTAAAAGCTACCTCGCCGTTTTTCTTACTTAAATAATAGGGAACGTAAGGGAATCATGTTCTCACTTGCCTCTACTCACGGTATAATTTCCTTTCTCCCAGTCATAGTCGAAAATAGGTGTTGGTACTAATATGAACTCTGGTTAAAGGCAGGGTTCTTGTTGTTGAACTGCAGACCTTGTTCGTGTGAAGAAACGTCAGCTTCATCATGTTTATTGTTGTCATTAATTATCCTTAAAACATCAGATTTGTCTAAACGTGCGGGCTTTAGGATTACCAAAAGCATAATTTGACCATCTACACTTAAGTGCATCCTTGGAGGGGCCAGAATGATATCATACCAGCATGCGCTTCTTTCTGTGTTTGGATTTCTTGGTGCTATTTGTACCCAGACATATCTAGGCGGAAATTGTTGTTTATTATTGAAACAGTGCCCTCACTGCTCAGGCCATTTTGCCAAGTTTTGTAAGCAAACAAGCCAAGATAGAGCTATGTTCTAATAGGGAGGAATACAGTAAGGGATGCTGGAGGGGGAGGGAAAGAGGATTTGGGAAAGGGAGGCTACTATGGGATAAAGGCTTCACGAAAAACGTGAACAGAGGAGATCTTTAATTCAACATAGCTGATCTGCAGGGGAATTCCAGATAACTGGGAGCAACGGAGCGGAACTGCTGCCTGTATCCTATTATGTGAAGCAAGAACCATTTAGGATGTTGGAATGACTATAATACCCTATTTAGATGAATTTCCGTTCAGCGCCTGCATTGGGGGCTGAGATGAGCTGTTCTTCACAACTTTTACCCTTGACTTTGGAGGGCTGCATTCCCCTCCCCCCCACCCCTTGTATTGAGAGATGGTTTAATGGGCTTGGCAGTTGCGGGAGGCAACTGTTTTCAGAAGCGGTGGCTGAAGTAGCACAGCTTGCAAGAACAGAAATAAAAAGCAGCCAGCTAGGACGTGCTATAGCAGCCGGATCCTCTCTTGGTCTTAAAACCAATTAACTCTTTGCTGCTCCTGTTCAGGAGCATGAAGGAACAATGGCAAAACGTGGCAAAATGTCCATTAAATATACACTCGGCTGTAAATTCATATTTGATAAATGGCATTCCAGTGACCGATTTTCTGCAGTAGAGCATAATTTGCAAAGGCCGGGTTCTTTACCGATGATTGCTTGCAACATGTACTCTTGAGGGAATCAACTTCATTGTCTGCCACCTTATGCCACTGGTTTAAGACTTCATTATTCATTAGGGTTCTATTTTTTTTTACTAATTATAGTTAGCTGTTGCTATAACACTGCTCTGTATTTATTCCAATTATTCTCTATTTACACGAGACTCCTAATTATTCTATTGTGCTTGTCATATTGTAATTGGATTATTTTTATCCCATTTGTTATATGGTTTGCTTGGGTTTGCTGACTTAGGTAAACCTAAGTAAGTAAATATTCTAAATAAATAAATAGTTCCACCCTATTGACATATACACACACCAATTTCAGACTAATAGTACTGTATACCTATTTTTCCATTTAAAATATGGAATTTGTTTGTTTGTTTGATACCAAAGTACATAGATAGTGTATAAATTGAACAAGGCCATTTATGAGCTGAAGCAGTCAGCCAAGAATTGGAATATATGTCTAGATAAGGCATTGAAGGGTCTTGGGTTCAAGAGTTGCAAGGCTGATGGTTGCATATACACTGGAAAGTTACAAGGTGGGGACAGGGGCGGTTTCCTCTCGAAGTTGCTACCGGTGCGCTGCGCGCACATCTCCATGTTTTATGCATGCGTGCGCATGTTTCATGCGCGCATGCGCACATCCCCTCATGCGATTTTGCTTCCACGCATGCGCAGGAAGCAAAAGAAGCTAAAAAATTCTGAAAAAAAGATGGCGATGCGTGACGGACCGGTGAAGACGATGGACCGGTGTCACGCGCAAATTACATCATCGGCCGGCCGCTACCGGTGCGGTAGAGTGGACCATACCGGTAGGAACCCACCACTGGGTGGGGATTGTCAACTATTAGCATTTGTGAATGGTCTTTGTTTCATTGCAAAGGATATATTGTAGTAAAAGGGATACTTGGGTATTTGGAGGGAACTGTGAATGTGGGTCTTCAAATACAAGTATCTGAAGAATATTAAATTATTTGTTTCTTCCAGTCATGAAGGGAGGAGTGTTAAGATATTCATGAACTGGGAGAGCCATGTTAACAAGCTCAGCCAATGAATAGGCATAGCAACTAAGTCAGCCAATGGGAGTTAAACACTTCTGAGTCTGTGCAGAGAATAGAAACTGAAAACTTAAGCTTAAGGCTTAAGTCCACTCTCTGGGCTCTGCTGAAATGAAACTAACTCTTCCGCTTGTGTTTTACTTTTAACTGTTGCTACATTGAAGAAGAACTCTGCTAATGGTATTGTAAATATATATATATATATATATATATATATATATATATATATATATATATATATATATATATATATATATATATATATATATATATATATATATATATATATATATATATATATATATATATATATATATATATATATATATTATATTACTATGTTTATAAAGAAGTTTATGAATCCAGCTGAATCAGTCATCTGTGTGTGCTTCTGGAAATTGATTTTTCTGCAACAAACTCTGATAAATTTCAATACTAATTTTTATATAGAGAGAGTAATGCTTGAAAGGCATTGACTAGGAAAGTATTGGTAGGCATCACTATGTTTTTGTAGGAAGCAACAAAGGACTGAATGAGAATTTAGACCAGGGGTCCCCAAACTTGGCAACTTTAAGACTTATGGACTTCAACTCCAGCTATGCTGGCTGGAGAATTCTGGGAGTTGAAGTCCATAAGTCTTAAAATTGCCAAGTTTGAAGACCTCTGATTTAGACTATACTGCCTCTGTTTTGATCTAAAATAAAGATTCTCAATATTTTCTCCCCAAATTAGCATTTAGATTCCCATTTTCCTACTGCTTACTTCAGTTAAGTCAAATAATTTAGTCTGTTAACACAAATGCTAAATTTAAAAAAATAATTTAAGCAGTTTCCATATGTTTATACTATGTTAACATGAGGATTTTGTACATTAGTTATAGTTCTAAGCCTTTTTTAAAATAAAAGACCTTGCTTTTAGTTTTGTAATATACGTAGTGTTTTTCCCAGTTTCCTTCTTCTGTTTTTTTTAAGTACCAGTTTCCTTACAGGTTTTGAAAAATTCTAAAAATTCTAGTTATTCATCTAGCATTAACTTCACACATACCAGAGGAAGCTATTTTAAAATTTCCCATCTGAAATGGAATTGAATCATTTGAAATGTTCAAAACATTTACAAATCTTTTACTCACCTGAGCAGGAATCATACTGCTGAACATGAACAGCTGAACATGAAATAGAAACAGCTTTGAAAATTCATAGATATTTCAAGTCCCTGAAGTCTCAGAGTCTGCCAACATTACATCTGACTGAAATCATGAGCTTCAAACAGATGAAAAATACAATACAAAGCATTGGGATCAGACATATTCACTCTTAAGTCTTTAATGTTATTTTAAAAATCAACTTATGACTCAGAGAAAAAGTTTGCCCAGCTTATTGTTAAATTTGGAGAAACACCAAGAAGTGTTTCCATAAAGACACTGACCTTGTCGATCAGAAAAGTCGGCAGTTTGGCGGTTCGAATCCCTAGTATAGGTCTCCTGCGTGAGCAGGGGGTTGGACTAGATGACCTCCAAGGTCCCTTCCAACTCTGTTACTGTTACTGTAAACCCACATGGATGTCCATTGAAGATGTCATGACACAAAGTGTGATTTATATCCTTGGGACGCAAGTACAAAACACTGGGATTTGGTTTGTGACATTGCAGTGCATGTTTTGTTACTATTACTATGTTGGTCATTGTAATTTGTAGCAAACGGCTGTGAATTTTTCAGTGATTCTCTCTGAATCCAAATGTCCTTAAGGGGGGGACATATGTCCTCTTCACTCTTAACACCTATTACTTGCTATCAGAATGACTGGGATTGTCGCTACTTATTAGAATATGCTGTGACATTGGGGCACACGTTATTCCCCCTGCCCAGTCTAAATTTTCAAGACCAGCCATTGCAACAAGTTTAAAGCAAATTTAAAAAAAAAACATTAAGGGTTCCCGTTGTTCGTTTTGCTTGTCAAAATACATCTGGCATGGAAAGAACCTCAGAGATGCTAAAATATATTTTAGCATATGAGAGATAAAGATGTAATGCAAACAGATAGGAGATGGAGGTGGTACCAGCAGTGAGTTATACTGTCCAAACCTTTAAATTCTTGGTTTCCAGTGGAATGCAGATCCTATTTTGAAGCAAATTATTGTTAGCCAATTCTTCATTTTCTTAACTGATACGAGAGCTTGCTCTTGCTGTTTTTCCTCACCAGCAATTTCCTTTTGGATACAACAGACAGGCATTTATCTCATCTTGCTGTCATTCCCTAGCATTTTAATTAAAGATTTCTTTGGCTTCTCGTTTTATACCTTCATGGTCCTCTCCTTCTCCCAGACGCTGAAAAGCAAACCATTGATTAAAGTGATATTAGTAACAGTGTGTTTGATACGGTCCATTTATTTTAGATGCCTAATGGAAGAAGTGAGCAAGATGCAGTCATAAACCTGCTGTATTGCAGTCCTCAATGGGAAGGCTGCTGTGCAGACACCTGTTTTAGAAAGCAGCCTTTTCAATGGGGCATACATAGTCCTATGTGGGCAAGAACATCTTTGGAAAATCTGGTTTTGTATCTACAAATGTCCAAACCCAAGAAAGGGGTTTTTTACTGGATTGTAGACCATGGAACCATAGAGATCACCACCTATCTCTTGTAAGTTTGCTGGGATCAACTGGCTAATAGGGAGCACAAAGCTAGGTGTTACTAACAGTAGTAGGAATCAGGCCTGGGAGGGAAAAAGGATTTAACAATCCAACTATACTGCTCAAAATCTACAGTTTTCCACAATGGAAAACACAGAGCTCTACAAGCAGGATTTGTTGAGGTAAGGAATGACAAACACGTATTGCTGTTTCCTTCTACTGTAACACTGTACTATTCAGGTTTGTGTGGATGGAGAAAGATGTGTGTGTCTGAGAATCCCTGAGTGCCCACGCATGAGCATCCCCCACCACAGCAATTTATACCATTCTCCGTTAAAAGGTCACTTATCTCTGCGCTGAAGAATAGCAGAGGGCCTTAGAGTTTCTGATCTAGGATAAACATTAATTAGAAAGGTCTTTGATGTATCAAATTAATTTCTGGAGCAAGTTATTAATTTAGTTACATTGCGGTATTAAGTATAATTCTGGATACGGAGCTTGGTTTTCCAATGTCATTGTGACTAATTTTTTAAAAAGATGTTCATTTATCCCTTTTTTAATTCTTCGTGTTATGGTTTTAGTCTTATTTTTAAGGAATTGCCCCCCCCAAAAAACCTGTTTTACTGTTCCTTATGGTGGATGTCATGGGTTAGTTTGCTGAAATTGGTGGTATCTTAAGTTAAATACTTAATATTTTAATTAAGTTCAAGTAATTTTAAAATAAATAAATAAATACATCTTCAATAAATAGAAGTCAGGTTAAAAACTAGTGGCCATCTATGTAGATACTTTATAGCTGGGGTCCCCAACTTCCGGTCCATGGACCGGCACCGGTCCGCAGTAAGCCCAGAAACCGGTCTGCACAGACAATTGAAGCCCCATCCGCAGGATGCAGGCAGCATGTGAAACCACGCCCCCTCTGGTCTGCAGAAAAAACTTCTCTCCACGGAACCGGTCCCTGGTGCCCCAAAAGGTTGGGGGCCACTGCTTTATGGGACTTGCATAATAATGGAGATGAACCCAATCCTATGCTTTCACTAGAGTTCTATCAAGTGCTATTCTGGATATGTGATATGTTTTGTAAACCGTCTCTGGAAGCCCAGTGTAGTCATGGCGAGTGTTAGCTGCAAATGCTCTCTGAGCTTTGTAGAAGACTATAATGACTAAGTAGCATTTTACGTTCTAATTCCTAATCAACCCAGAATTCTCAGTTGTAGCACAAATGACTAAAGCCTAAATTATTATACTTGGACACATTATGTGAAGTTCTACATCTCCGGACAACTCTGTTGTGATAGAAAAGGTGGAAGAAAAGAAACCAACTTCAAAGTAGATGTGGACAGTTAAAGGTAGCGAAAGGTGATTGTTGGAAGACCTGAGCAATCAAATTGTGGATATTAATGGTCCACAAACATCTGGACTGCCATTTGAGCACCACCAGCATTGACAAAAATCATCACCAATCAATTGCGAAAAGCAACTTTTATTTGAAACAGTTGACATTTTGTGGCAATGCCTTTAACACCATCAAACAGCATCTGCCTGTCCCAGGTCCTTGAGAAGGATTCAATAGGTGGACAAAAAAATGCCAAATCCAATCTAAAGATCTGGCTGTTGCTGTGTGACCAATCATAATACTTCATTAAACTTACATGCCATCCACCACTCAGCAACTCTGCGTATCTCGCAGTCCAATGAAAAAAATCATAATCAAATTAATAAAAGATAAAGATAAAAGAGGGCAATGAAGCAAGGGGTCTCATTTTCCCTTACTTAAGGGTGAAGAGACATGTTTTCACTGCTCTTCTAAACAACAACGAAGCAGGGGGCCATCTGAATCTTGGGGGGGGGGACCTCATTTCAGCAAGTGCTGCTACAGAAAAGGCACCCCAGTCCTGCAGGATCAAAACAGTCTGCGGATGTTATGGGAGACAGGCAGACCCTCAAGTAACCAGGCCCTATGTGCCATGTGGGACTTTTGTAGAAAACAACCAGCAAATCTATAGCAATAGCAATAGCACTTTTCTTATATACCACTTCATAGTGCTTTACAGCACCCTCTAAGCGGTTTACAGAGTTCAGCAATTGCCCCCAACAATCTGGGTCCTCATTTTACCGACCTCGGAAGGATGGAAGGCTGAGTCAACCTTGAGCCTAGTGAGATTTGAACAGCTGAACTGTTGAACTAGCAGTCAGCCTGCAATGGCTGCATTTAACCACTGCACCACTTCAGCTCTATATAACAAATCTTATCTTTATAGATAGATAAAAATCATGCTCAGAAGCAAACTGGCAACCAGTGCAGCTTGCAAGACAGAGATGTTTATGGGCATAGTCACATCTTGAACCGGTTGAAGCGTCTGGGTAGACTACTTCAAGGGCAGTCCCTTGTAGCGCATGTTGCAGTAATCAAACTGCACTTGGATAGTGATGACACTGCATTTCGAACTGGTTGAAGCATCTGGGTAGTCTTCAAGGGCAGTCCCATGTAGCACATGTTGCAGCAATCAAACTGTGAGGTGGCTAGGGTATGAGTGACTGTTTGAAGCCTCTCCCCACTAGATCTATGAAAACGCATACCAAACAGAATTGGATAGTGAAGACACCAAACCCTCAACCAGCAGATGCCCTCACCTAGCAGTTTCAGTACAACTATCTCACTGTTAAATCCTGGCCTGAAACCAGACTGACCATCTTCTCAATAACGTTCACCCAAAAGAGAGAGGGGTGAGAGCCGCAAGCTAGACAACAGTCTGATAAGACAAATCTGAGTCCAAAGGAGGTATAGGGTGGAGAGAAAGCATCTCAGACAGGGGTCCTCTCTAGGTCTTTGGAATGTAAATTCAGCAGAGATTCTGATATAGGAAAAACATTAATTAGAAAAGTCTTTGATGTACCAAATTAATTTCTGAAGCAAGTCAAGAGTTACAAGAGTCAGAATTACAAGATTATGTTGTTGTTGCTTTACAATAAAGGTAGCATTAGTATTTTTGGTTTTGGTTTCCTGATCAGGACCACTTTGAACATCTGACATGGTTGGTCAGAGAGATTGGTTGATAATTATCAAAAACCATTGAGTTCAAGGATGACTTCTTGAGAAGGGGCTGCAACACTGTCATAATAAATTATCATGGGGAATAATATATGTAGTTCCTAACAGTCAACATTTGGCTGAATTAATGGATCCAAGCATTGTAACCGAACGTTTGGATTCTTTTAGAAAGGTACATTTGCAAAAGTTAAGTGGAATCTTATCAAAAAGAGCTTTAATTGAGGAAAAAGTCCAATTTAGCTTATGGGTCCAAAGGTTTAATTGTTGTATTGAAGAAGCCATTATAGAACAGTAGTTTAACTATTTAGGAATACTGTTTAATGATATATTATCTTGGATAGCTCATGCAGAGTATGATATATTAAAATAACAGCAATTAAGGTAATTGGGGCAGTCATGAAACAGATATCATATGGAAGGTGTCAGATTAATATTCATTAAAATGTTCTATGGGAAAATCATCCCACAAATGCTGTTTGGAGAAGAAATTATGTAAGATATCTAGAAATGATACAAAATCAGTTCTGATATCAGATATACAAAAGTCACACTTTTGAAAATGGAACTTTCGGAGTTCCTCGATAGTGAGATGGATGGCATATAAATTAAATAAATAAAAAAAATGTTCCATTCCTCCTCTGAGCCTTGCTGAATCTCCTCCCAGACCATAAAATGTTTTGGTGGTTTCTGGAACCCAAAGTGAAACTTCACTGCTCTTCTTGAATGGAATGGCCATTAGGAGGTTTTACTTTGGAGATGGGGCACAGAACATTCTGGAATCAGTGAGTTTTGCACTTCCCTAGCTAGTGTTTTGTCACGTAGTGAATATTGTCAGTTGTATGTATATGCAGGGTGATGCATCCCTATCCTAATATTATGGTACATTCCAATACAAGCAGGACACGTGATGTGATCTTATGTGCATGTGTGCATTCCTGATTCTCCATTATTTTCTTCTGCCTTTTGATTCTGACCGGAGCAGCCACAATTTATTAGCAAGATGTAACTATATGATTTATTGTTTTGTACCGAAATAAATATTTTCTATTAGACTTTTAATCTCGGCTTTATTTTCTAAATGTCTGAATTCCAAGAAAAGATCCACTTCGCCTCTATGAGATTTATTCTCACCTTAACATGTTTCTTGAATTGCCTGTCCCTCTTTTAAATCTGACTGTGTTGGTGATCTTAATGACATCAATCAGAATAAAGCTGGAAGGGACTTTGGAGGTCTTCTAGTCCAACCCCCTCCTCAAGCATGAGAACCTATACCAGTGATGGCTAACCTTTTCCGGACCAAGTGCCCAAAGCGTGCATGCCCAAACCTTCAAAATGCAATGCGTGTGCGCCCCCCGTGTGCACCCCACCCCCACGCATGCATGGCAGAGACCCGAAGACCAGCTGGCCAGCAGGAATGTGCATGCGCAGCGGAGCTGAGCTGGGGTGGTGGCTTGCATGCCCACAGAGAGGGCACTGCGTGCCACCTCTGGCACGCATGCCATATGTTCGCCATCACGGCCCTATGCCATTTCAGAAAAGTGACTGTCCAGTCTCTTTTTGAAACCTCCAGTGATGAAGCACCCACAACTTCTGAAGGCAAGCTGTTCCATTGGTTAATTGTTCTCACTGTTAGGAAGTTTTTTCTTAATTCCAGGTTGCTTCTCTCCTTGATTAGTTTCCATCCATTGTTTCTTGTCCTGCCTTCTGGTGCTTTGGAAAATAAGTCGACCTACTCCTCTTTGTGGCAGCCCCTCAAATATTGGAATACGGCTACCCCCCCCAATCCTTCTTTTCTCTAAACTAGCCAAAGCCAAATCCTGCAACCGTTCTTCATATGTTTTAGTCTCCAGGTTTCATAGTATGAAGAATTCCACAGCTATAAGAATTGCCCATTTCTATCATCGTAACTATGCCAAATACTTTTAGAGCTACATCAAAGTCCATTCCATGATGGTTCTGAAGTGTTTTCCTATCATACCTTTCCTATGACAGCCATTACTGTGGTATATGTGGAAAGCAGATTTGTAGACATTTTTCACTTAAACAGAAAGCCTGGGAGGAATAGACATTTGCTCTTGTTTAAAACTTCTTATTCCCTGAAAGGAAAAAGCTGGAGCTACCCTAAACTTATCTGATTCTTCTGTTGTTCACAGTGTTTCAGCTAGTGGTGAAGCATGCAAGCCATTTTCTGTTTCCTGTTGCTCAGATATTAAATGAAACCCACTTATTAGAATCCACTTAAAATTTGTAAGAGATGGTAATTGCCAAATTGCAAACTAGGAAAGTGCATAATAGAAACTACATAACTTGCATGCCATTTCTTAGTCTTCTCCCAGATCTTCTGATTTAAGTATACCAATCTTACTCAAGCACAGCATGAAGTAAAATACCGCCCAAATCTGGTTCTTATGTAACATAAGAATAAGATGGTTACCTCAGACAGATGAGTCTGAGTGGATAAATAAATACCGGTAGCCCTCAATTCATGGAAATTGCAATTCCTAGGTGAAAGCGCTTGTGAGATTTTTTTTATTTCTTTTCCCTCCAGTTACTCAAATGACTTGACAAAGCCATTATCTTCCAGATCTGCAGTCCAGAAGAGCTGGCGGTGAACATGGATCTCTATGATGACTCTTTCTGACAACTCACTAAGTTACAGCTTGAAGTCCTTGGTGCTCTCTGAGCTTGGTTGTTTTCTTGCAGATGATTCATTTCCCACCCAGTGCTACCGGTAGTGAGTGTGGGCTTTGCTCTCTGTTTATATACAGGAGCTTTCCCTGCCAGTGTTGGTGGGAGTGCGGTTTTGTCATTGGTACTTCCTTGATTAGGTCATTGTTTTCTGCTCATGCTATGAAGAACACATAATTGAGCCTTGAGTTTGACATCATGCACACAATCACTTTTCAATCACATAGGATCCGAGGTGGCGCAGTGGTTAAAAGCAGCACTACTTCAGCTGATTGCTAGTTCAGCAGTTCAGCTGTTCAAATCTCACCAGGCTCAAGGTTGACTCAGCCTTCCATCCTTCTGAGGTGGGTAAAATGAGGACCCAGATTGTTGGGGGCAATACGCTGAACTCTGTAAACCGCTTAGAGAGGACTGTAAAGCACTATGAAGCGGTATATAAGTCTAAGTGCTATTGCTATTGCTATTGCTATTGCTATTCTACAGAAATAGGGCCTGATGTGGATCTCTGGAAAGCACAACCAGCCCAAATAATGTTTACATAAATAATGTTTTAAATAACATTTTGAGCAATTATAATTTTGTGTGCTTTTTTAAAATGTGTGTGTGTGTGTGTGTGTGTGTGTGTGTGTGTGTGTGTGTGTGTGTGTGTGTGTTTTAAATATTGGGATAAATTTTGCATTCCTGAAGATTGCAAATCTTGCTTTGGAACTGGGAATTCTTTAATACAATGTCTCAAACATTCTACCGTAGTCCCTATGTGACATATAATTTTCACTTCTATTTGGGAAGAAAACGAATTTCTGAAACATATTCTTTGATAATCCATCCCCTGATTTCTGCTAGATCTTTAATCCTCTTCTCCCCGTCCAACTAACATTCGTTTAGGAGAAGAAAACCCCCAAAAAATGATATACTGTAACTGGTTGGTATTTGGATGTTGCCTTTTGTTGACTAGTGTAATTGTTACCCAATAGGTATCTATCATAGCACAATTAACCCCATATTGATACAATCGAGCAATCATTAAATCAGAAAGAATAGAGCAAAATTTCAGTGGTTACATGATTAGGTTTATTGTCTCTTGATTCAGGAATTGTTCCTTCTCTGTGGTTGGTCTGCGGGATAGAAAGATCGTCTCCCTTGTGCAGTGCAGTATGTTTGTTTTATGACTTGTATTAATAGTGAAGCTGTTTAGTTTTTGATTTTACTGCAGGTGAAATAAGGGTAATGCAGTCTTTTCCAGTCTGGTATCCTTCAAATGCAGGGTTGTAATTCCCTGAATCCCTTACCAATAGGAGTGCTGAGATTTGCAATTCCAGTGTACCGAAAGCATTTTAGATTGAAGAATAACAGAGTTGGAAGGGACCTTGGAGGTTTTCTAGCCCAACCCTCTGCTCAAGCAGGAAACTCTATACCAGTGTTGGTGAAACTTTTCGGCACCGAGTGCCGAAACGGGAGTGTGCGTGTGCACGCAGGGGAGCACCAAAAACCGGAAGAGTAGTTCCCTGGCCCGCATGCGCGGGAGCGCCGGAAACCGGAAGAGCTGAGCTTCCGGTTTCCGGCACACCTGGACTTCCGGTTTCTGGTGTGCATGCGTGCGCAAAGACCAGCTGGCTGGCACGCATGCGCACACTGGAAACCAGAAGCTCAGCTTCCCGGTGTGCACATGCGTACCGTGGAACTGCCCTTCCAGTTTCCTGCACTCCCGCGTGCACGAAGACCAGCTGACGGAACCCGGAAGAGCTCGGGCCATGGCTGGCATGCCCGGAGAGATGGCTCCGTGTGCCACTTCCGACACGAGTGCCATAGGTTCGCCATCACGGCCCTATACCATTCCAGACAAATGGTTGTCCAATCGCTTCTTAAAAAGCTCCAGCTTTGGAACACCCACAACTTTTGGAGGCAAGTTGTTCCACTGATTAATTGTTCTAACTGTCAGGAAATTTCTCCTTAGTTCTAGGTTGCTTCTGTCCTTGATTAGTTTCCATCCATTGCTTCTTGTTCTGCCTTCAAGGGCTTTGCAGAATAGGTTGACTTCCTCTTCTTTGTGGCAGCCCCTTAGATATTGGAACATTATCATATCAACCCTAGTCCTTTAAAAAAAATTAAATTAGACATACCCAATTCCTGGAATTGTTCTTCATATATTTCATCCTGATTCTTCACAAGAAAACTGTTATACAGTTATCTGTATTGCAGAAACTCTGTAGAAATTGAAACTGCCTTGGAATTGGGGGATTGGAATCTCTTCCTTCACTTCTTTACACACACACACACACAAACACACACACTTTTTTTTTACTGTGCTTCCCTTTTCTTAAATTTGTTCATTTTGCTCATTTAAGTAGAATGGCCTCTGGATTTGGCAATAGTGTAGGTGAAGTAACTATGGTAGAAGTGTAGATGAGAATCTTTAAAAGAATACCATCTTTCATCGTGTCCATAAATATGTGGGTGGATGTGACCTTGTTGATATTTTAAACTTGGACTTTCAAAATACTTTTTAACAACATTCCTCATTAAAAGTAACAATGAGTACTTGCTTAGCAACCATGGAATTGCAGAGGACTCCTCCGCTATATTGGTAATTGGTTGAGCAAAAACAGGAGGCATAAATGGGCAATTGGAGAAATTAAGAAGAGGAGTACTGCAAGGATTTTTACTGGATCCAATATTATTCAACTTTTTATACACTTCTAGCTGATACCCTTGCTTCGCTACGAAACTATGTGATGGGGCTTGATAAATTGATACTTAAAGCTTGAAAATTAATGAGTAGTTAAAAAAGGGACTGTATTATTTTATTAGAGACAGTAAAGTAAGTTTCTGTTACAGGTGAAGACATTATTGTAAGTGTAACAACAATGAAATAGATGGTCTTAAGCCATTTACCATATTTTTCGGAGTATAAGACGCACAGAAGTATAAGACGCACCTTAGTTTTGCGGGAGGAAAACAAGGAAAAAAGGCCTCTGCCTCCAAGCAATTTGCCAAACAGCAAACAGCACAGATGATATACACTGTTTGCTGTGTATTTCTGTGCATGTGTGCCTGACCCATAGAAATAGCAAAGAATTGGAGAAATGTACATTATGCCAGAAAGTTTTGTTAAATGTAGGCACACTAACTCTTCCCAATTATTTAAATAGATCTACTCTAAGGTAACTAAACTCTAATACTAAACAAGACACTGTTACATTTCAGACTATACTTGTACAGAGCTGTTAAAATTAATTAAAATTTCTGGAAGTATACATTATTTTCTAATATTTAAAAGAAGATACAATAGCATTGGGCCTCTTCAGAGCAAGCATTTATTTTAAAAAGCTTCTTTATTTTGTTAAGTTGTCTAGATTTACAGGGATCTCCAACCTTGGCAACTTTAAGACTTGTGGACTTCAACTCCCAGAATTCCACAGTCAGCAAAGCTAACAAAGCTGGCTGTGGAATTCTGGGAGTTGAAGTCCACAAGTCTTAAAGTTGCCAAGGTTGGAGACCCCTGGCTCTAGAACAATAATAAAGCAGTATTTAAAAAATAAGTCTAATAATTTGAACATTCTACAGACATTTATAGTTATTCATTTACCCCTTTGCAGCCAGTTCAGCAAAAATAAAAGCCTGCATCTCTCCCAGCTATTTGCCTCTTTGCAGTTAGTTTCACTTTCATTTTCCCACGTGGCAAACCTAATCAGCTGTTCGTCGGGAAACTGCTACTGACTTGCTTGGCTTTAGAGGCTCTTCCCTCTTTCCTGCAAGCAGGTAAATTGCTGGAAGACAGAGGCCAAAGGGTGGGTGGAGCTACATTCGGTGTATAAGACGCACCCAAGTTTTCACCCTCTTTTTGGGGGTAAAAAGGTGCGTCTTATACTCCGAAAAATACGGTAATCCCAGCAGCAACCATGGCTGTTTTGTCTATGTAGCCAGGCTAATAAGTTGTATAGCATAGACCAGGGGTCGGCAACTCCGGAGCTGCATGCGGCTCTTTGGGCCCCTGCTGTGGCTCCCTGTCCCATCACTGGCTGGCCTCGCCCTCCCTTCCCTCACCTGGCCTGAGAAGGTAAGGGCAATGGCGGGAATGGAGAAGCGGCCGGGGCTGATTCTCCAGCGCTGGTTGAGGAACATAGCCACCCCCGGCGGAGGCTTCCCTTTGGGCGACCCTCCTCCCCCTCTCGGGACTCCCTGGCTAGCTGTGGCAGGGCCAGGAGGGTGGACATGCGCGGGGAGACCCTCAAGCGAGCGCCAAAGCGCAACAAAGGCGCGCGCAGAGGGCGGGCGGTTGCTTGCTTAAGGAGGGTGTTTGGACGCGGCTTCTCTCGTGCCCTAAGGACCTGGCCAATTGCCTTGCCGTGTCCTGTCCCCCCTCCCCGTAGCAAGAAATAGATCTTCGAATCAATGTAAAATGTAGATAGTTCAGAGAAATAATCTACACAGTATGCAACAATTCTAAAGGCCAGTTGCTGAGTGCCCAAAATAATGGTTACATTATCACGGGGGGGGGGGATATCAAAACTTCGAAACCAGGTCATAAGTAGTTTTTGGGAAGGGAGTCCATCGTTCACTAAGTGACCAGTCATAAGTCAAGGACTACCTGTATGTAATCAATAGATAGAGTCAGCTATCGCAAGATGTGTTCTATTACTTTAGTTGGCTTGAAAGGGAAGTATTCCTAGAAGACAAGTTTATTAGTGGCTACTAGCCTCAATAACTGACTGCTACTTTCAGGCATGGGTATGGTCCACCTTTACACACTAAGTCTATGAGACCAGCAATGGAAGAGGAGCAATATTTGGATTTCCTACTTGTAGAGGCATCTGGAAAGTTTCATGAGATAGACTGATGACTAGATGGGCCTAAACCTGATTCACCAAATATTCTCATTTCTCATGTTTTCCAATGAACTCTTAACATCTTCTGTGGAAAAATATTTTATTTGAGGGGAACCAGAGGCAGTATCTTTTCATTTGTATAGTAGTTATAGAACATTTCCGTCAAGGCAATCAGTCAAATTAGCAGCCTTCCAATATTATTGACTTCTAAATTAGCAAGACAAATTCTCTAATTTCAAATAAAATATGTTTTTTGCTATTAAACTAGAAATTACTAGATTTAAAGCAAAGAAATGCATTTCCTTGGGGAATTCATAAACCCAATGATGATCCTTTTCTGTGTTCATAGTTAGAACTTGGAATAGCTCTATTATTTGGCCTGTAAAGTGTATTGGAGTGTACTTTTGTGTGTGTCACTTGATTGTGTAACTGTAATGGATTCTGCTTCTTTTGTTTTCATAGAAAGGAGAGCTCTTCTGAAACTATAGGTAGAATTTCTCCAACTCTATATCACAAAGGCCATCTAAGATTTCTTTCAACTATGCAGGGCAGATCTTTAGACCACTGCCATAAGTTGACAACTTTGAGTATAGGATTCCATTCATCTACGCTAATTTAGATATCCAATTCAGCCTAATTTATACAAATGGCTTGGGAGACTTTCAAAGCATAGAGAAGACCTGGAGTGTGGCTTACACAGAGCCATTTCAGTATCTTTAACCCTGCAAGGTTAAAGATCTGTTCATCTCAGTAAGTGCCTCTCCCTAGGGTTATGGGAAACCCTATTGATATGAGAAACCCTTTTACCTTCCTATTTCATATTTCAGAGGGAAATGTATATGGTTGGGTTATATCCCATGCATTTAAATGGATATGGAATAAGGGTTCTTTTGACTTAGTGTTGAAATATTTGAATAGATTTAAAAATATATAAAGCAGATTAAACTGAACTGAATTGTTCTTTACAGTATTATTTTACCGCAGGGGTCTCCAACCTTGGCAACTTTATGACTTGTGGACTTCAACTCCCAGAATCCCTCAGCCAGCGCATGCTGGCTGAGGAATTCTGGGAGTTGAAGTCCACAAGTCGTAAAGTTGCCAAGGTTGGAGAGCCCTGTTTTACAGGACTCCCTGAATCCTTAGGGAGTAGGGCGGCATAGAAGAACCTAATAATAAATAAATAAATAAATATATTTTTGAATCTATCAATTCCTGTTCACAATCTATACATACTTTTGGATCCAAAAAAGGACATGTTTAATACACTCTTACCCTTATGTCATTTATATGACCCCTTTAGTTGATGCCCATTGTTATAATGTTGGCATCTTTTTTTTTTAAACATATCACATATCATGCCTTGAAAGGCCTCAGTCTATTTGTACATTTTGTAATTTAGCTTTCAAAACAAGAGTTTTCTCTCCTCTTAAAAACTGAGCCTTTGGCTTGGTGTGGCTGATTCCAAAATAGCCTCATAGATTCAAATTTGTACTTTTTGAAGAATTTGCTCTTTTGAGAAGCACTTGAAAATGAATTGTATGAAAACCAGGACACAGTAAAAATGTATTATTTGTACGTCATTAATTACAACTATGAAATTTGCTGCCACCACATGTAATGATGATTACAAACTAGGTTAGTTTTGAAGTTAGACAAATTCATGGGAGGAGGGAACTAGATTAGTGGCTACTAATGGTTATGCCTAGAGGTAGAGCTCTTGCCTCACAATCAGGAGGTTGTGAGTTCAATCCTAGGTAGAGGCAGATGTAGGGTCTCCTGCTTGGGCAGGGGGTTGGACTAGATGACCTGTAAGGTCCCTTCCAACTCTGGTAATCTGTAATCTGATTCTAATAGCTGAGTAGAATCCTTCTGAATATCAACTACCCCCCCCAAAAAAAGACAAGAAAATCAGTAAAAGAATGGCTTTTCTGTCACGTTTCAGGCTTCCTGCTAATGGATTTTCCATAGGAATCTACATTGGCCACTATGGGATTCAATCGCCTTGGTTGAAGCAGAAGTGTAATAATGTTTTTATAAGACTAAATCCAGCTCTTGTATCTGTGTGTGCAAAAGCCTGTATTAGTTTGCAGGTCAGTAGGCTGCTACTAAAAAAAATTATAACTATAGCATAAAAAGGTTATTAATA
Organism: Diadophis punctatus similis; assembly: GCA_023053685.1. Taxonomy (NCBI): domain Eukaryota; kingdom Metazoa; phylum Chordata; class Lepidosauria; order Squamata; family Dipsadidae; genus Diadophis; species Diadophis punctatus. Next base: position 89,131,249 of record JALIGW010000002.1, read on the forward strand.
AAGTAAGGATGCACTTACTTTAAATTATTTATTTTACGTGGACAAATCCACGGATTTGTATTTATTTTAATGCCATGATTTTAATCCATTATGTGGTTACATGTGGGATTCTGTGGACAATTCTGGTGATCTTGCCTTAAAAACATAGTTGTCATGATTCTGGCATTAGCCCAAGAGAGTATTTGGATAATGTACATGTAAGTAGAAGTTAAACTGTTGGTGAGAAGGCAAGAGAGTGATTTAGCGAGGTAGGGAAGGTGATAATAACAAAGCCAGAACAAAATTTTATTGATCTGCAAATGCACCCAGTAGCAACTTTTCTGATTTGCTTGGCTGCAAATCACCCATCCATGGTTTCCTTTAAGGAAGCTCTTAAGTGAATTCAGTTGTAACCGTTGCTTCCAGCTGGGAATGAATCTGTAAATGGCTTTATTTAACAGACTTAAAGCAATCCATAACCTAATACTTTGCCGCCATGCTGCATAGGGAGAAGTGTTATTGGTTTTGTCTTTGGATAAGCCAGATTTTGTCTTAACCATGATGTGAAAATCTGTTGTAAGTTTTCATTCCGATGCATGCATTAGCAGTGGTTTCTGGGGAGACAAAAATAAGTTCCACATAATACATTGGTTTTGGAATTCATTCACATAGGATGTTTTGATAGCAATAATGTGGATATTTTTAAAAGAGAAGTAGGTATTATCTTGGAAAAGAGATTTAGCTCTCTAAATAGACATCTTGTGTTTAAAGGCATGGTTGTTGGTTTCTGTTGATGTCCTTCTTAGAAGGATGCTATGTACACAAATACTGGTCTTGAGATGATTTAACAAGATTCCCCCTCCCTTTATTTTAGAATGGAGTCCTATTCTGGACTTTTATTTTCTATGAAAGAAACATAATCAGCTCTTAAGTTGAAAAATATAATGACCAAATAAACCTGTATGCACGAACTACCGTAGAATTATTTCAAACCAAAGGCAAAGAAAATAATGAATTATTTTTTGTATATCAACTAAGTGCTTATCAGGACTTTTTAGTGTAATTTAGCTGAAACTATCTGGTTTGCATTATAAACCTCTTTGACTGCGTATGCTTCAAACAGTAGGATTGAAAGATGTTTGCTTAATTATAAACTAATTCATAATTAATTGAAAGCAAATCTGTTTAATTATTTATATCCTGCCTTTTAGAATAACTGTCCTCCCAAAATGATGTACAAGCATTGTAAACAGTGGTAAATAAAAGTGCCTCAGCAGGTGGCAGCACTTGGCTTATTTTGGTCTTAAAAGCTCATCCTAGGGGCCTGTAGGTTAGTCTGGAAAGGCAAAACCAACCAGGAACCAGGCAGTTGCAAATCATTATATACAACTGCCAAGAAAACTTTATAGGTGACTAGAAGATGAGTTTAACTCAAAGGTGATTTTGCCTTTTAAAATAAGAATGTAATAAATCTGATTTGTAAAGGCCTCGAGAAACTTTTATGATCTTTCCACAATAGCAATAGCGCTTAGATGTATATACCACTCCATAGTGCTTTACAGCACACTCTGAGTGGTTTACAAATGTCAGCATATTGCCCCCAACAATCATTTTACCAACCTCGGAAGGACCTCGAGCCCATCAGGATCAAACGCCAGACTGTGGGCAGAGTTAGCCTGCAATACTGCATTCTAACCTCTGTGCCTCCACGGTGGTAGTAGCTATGGGGGGGAAGAAGCTATCTGAAAACATTTTTGTAATGATGGTTGCCTGACTTCCATAGCTATCAAATGTTATTCTGTACATTTACACAATTACAACTATCTTTAATGTCTTCCAAATGATCCTTGGACTTCTGCCTTGAGTACGAACTATCTCTTTATCCCTCCTAATGCCCCCTGTTAAAAGCAGGTGTTGTAAATTACCATAGGCATTACTGAAGATTTGAATGGATGATGCAACAAGTAATTATGGCAATCAGGGACTATTAGAGCAATCCTTATCTAATGACATCTAGTTGGTCTAGAGTCAATTAGCCATTGCCCTTGATAGACAATTCAGAGTGGGAAATTGGACCCATTGTCAGGATGTGAATCATCTTAATGGTTAAAGGAATGGTAAACAGGCACTGTTAGGTATATGAAATGGTAACTTTTAATAAATGGAAAATGGGAATGCAAAAAGCCCACTAAAATAGAGACCATTGGTACAGATGTAGAGAAGATTGATTGACCCCTGCTTTCTCACAAAAAGATGACATTTTAGTCCGAATGCATTCCTTCTCTGTCAGTTTAAAAGACAGCCTGGTTACAAGCTGTCAAAGACTGAGTACAACATTCTCGCCTCTGTGTTTGCAACAGGACACTCTTCTCATGGGAAAATCTGGCCCTCAGGTTCCTTGTTCTACTCTAAAGATGATGATAGATCAATAAGGTACCAATTTCTGCAACAAATCAAGATACCTACCTCCAATGTGACTATAAACAACTGGTTGTGAGTAAGAGAAAATATTGACTAGCCAAATTTTAACTTAGTTTGATGCTGATAGAAGAAACTTAGGTTCTTGACTACCAGTACAGACTTTCTTAAACCCATCTTCCCCTTTCATTTAAAACAGTTCTCCAAGCAACTTATGCACCAGTAAAGATAGAATAATTCCTGTGTGGGAGATAGCCGATCAAGTTACCAGTGGGAAGTTGAGCCTTAAAAAGCTCAAGTAGGATATGATTCCAGGAGAACATTTATTGCATCTCATGAAAAGTTTACCTTGTGTTGGTTTTTTTTTCTAGCTCTGCGAGTTATTCAGAGGTGGTTCTCAATGCATTTTTAGGAAGCTCATTTAGTTTGATCTTCAAACACGAGCACTTGATGATCATTTATTTTGTTTGTTTCTAGTCTCCAATACCCAAATGCTGTGTCTAAATATTGAGATTCCTAACTTCCATGTTCATGCACTGCATCATTGCTGTTACAATGTCCAAAATTTGATGATGTGGTTTAGCCATTGATATTTTTCTACCACTAAACCCGGGGGAATAGCACCATTGATAATTAGCTTCAAATCTCAGAATAGTTTGTTTCCACTGTTGAAAATGGAAAGAACTATCCCTTGTGTCCTTGTAAACAGTAGGAAAAAGATTACATCTGGCTTTTCCATATAACTATAGATAGATATGCTGGTTGCAATATAACACTTTTTTGTTAACACCTGTCACAATGAGGTTCTTAGGGGGGCAATTGTTTTTTGCAATTAGAATAGGAAGTAAATATAGCCTGGAAGTTTTCTTCGACTAAAAAACTTTCCAGTGATGGAACATTATAGCCATTAAAATACAGAATACATTTTATAGACGTAGGTATAGAATCCCAGTCTAGCAAAAATCTTTTATAATCCCAAAGACTTCATAGAAATATTTAGCTTGTGTGTGCCAGGGGTTCTAACTTACCTCGCTGCCGGTTTGCTTCCTCCTGCACCGTGTGGGTGCACCTCATGGCACGCGCTCGCTTCGCACGTGCACACATGCACAGTGCCGAAAAATTTAAAAATATATTTTTTTTAAAAGCCAAAAACAAGATGGTGACCGCATGCACAGTGCCGGAAACTCGGCTTCTGCACATGCTCAGAAAAAAAATTCAAAAAAATAATTAAAAAAGATGGCGGCGCCCACGGGCTGGCACCGACTGAACTGGTTCCATGACATCACCAGTGGGTTGCTACCGGTTCGGGCGAATCTGTCCGAACTGGGAGGAACCCATCTCTGGAGTATGCCCTGTTGGGCTGTAGTCTCATTTTATTCTAGAAATATCAATTCAGCAAGGAATTTATTATTAGGTTTTAATCCCACCTTTTTATGTCTGGGTATACAGTATACAGTATTTTTCCTCCTCAAAAATCCATATTTATTTGTATGAAATAGGAATAATGAACTCAAAGCATATGTAAGCCCAAAGATACAAAAGTAGATTTGAAGTTCCAGTGTTTCTTAATTTGAAAAAAAAATGCTGATTTTGGAAGATAGGGTTATACTTGGAAGAGTTAAATTAGATAGCAAAGTGGAAGAGGTGAAGGATGGAATATGAGGGATCTAAGCAACAGAAATGAAGATTTTGCCAATGAAGGAGCAAGACAACAACAACAAAAAACCTCTGGCCCTGCAGAGGTGAAAAATGCATTCATATATTTTAGAATTAGTAGGATGTCTAGTGAAGAAAAGGGTAGGCTATTGGCCGTAGGCTGAAAAATTCTGGATGTCCACTAACAGCAGCAAGAATGGGTTATTTGAATTGTTGCAGCCTTTGGATTACTACAAAACAGTGTTTTTCAACTTTGGCAACTTTAAAATGTGTTGGACACTTTAAAATGGACCTCAACTCTTAAAATTCCTCATCTAGTCTTGCTAGCTGAGGAATTCTGGGAGCTAAGTTCACAAATGTAGAAGTTGCCAAGGTTGGGAAACAGTGCAGTTGAAAGACCGATGCCGCTTAAGTTTGACACAATAAATTGGGAGTGATAAAGAAATTCTGAAAGCATATTCATTTCTGTACAAGAAGAAAAACTACCTCTTTGCTCTGTACTTATCAGGCCTTGCACTTGGAGGTTTTAAAAGAAGACACACAAACAGAGCCGCCATATGCAAGTGCATAAGAAAAAGTGCCCTCTTGTCAGCTTCACTAGATAGATCAGATTAAGAAATCAACTCCACAGAAGGCTAAAATGACTTCTGTTGAAATTGATTTTAATAACAGAATCTTGAAAGTTTCATAGTGGTGTATTTCTCCTTTCTTCTTATAGCCCAATGACATAGCCTGGTGTCTGCCTCAGACACTTACGGTAGTTAGTCTGGACTTTAAAAATGCTTTTTTTGCCTAGGTAATTTTTGCCTAGGTTCCTGCATGTTTCTGTCAAAGTCATCTTCCTTGCTCTCTATACCTTGGGCACCACTTCTTTTATCAGGAGCTGGACTGAGGCATCATCATTATTTGATATTGACTCTTTAATTTCACAGCATACGAACAGATGTAATCATAGTTTCAACTGGGAAATCATGACCATCCTAGATCAAGGCAATTCTCAAAACTCTAGAAAAACACATCTGCAAGAAAAGCTCAGAGAGCACCAAGGACCCCCTCCTTATTTATTTCTTGTTTTGTCAGGTCAGGCAAAGTTGCAGTGAATTTTCTGAAGACTGGCAAAAGCATAGTTTAATTGATTCAGTTGATGAGTCTGCAAAGCAGCTTTAGTTGACCTTTCAGTTTAGGTGCTCAAAGAAACAGCTTGTTTTCCAAAAGATTTATCTTTCACCTAAATGAAAAGTGTATTTCTTTTTGTGCATTTAAATCTCTAAGATCCATAAGTGCTCTTTCTTCTCCTTTCTAAGGCATATAATTCTTTCACTTTCATCTTAGAAATATCACTGATTTATTGAAAATCAAATATCTAATCCTATTTCTATATCTATATTTTAAGCAACTTAATCATATCTTAAAACATCCTTTCAAAGTAAGTTGCCCACCGTATGTATTAGGATTGCAACTTCTAGTATTCTCAGCCAGCGTAGCTAATTGTTGTTGTAATCCCAACCAATTTGAAGATTTGGAGAAAGTTAACTTTAGCATTGCACTGAAGAGTCCATCCTTGCTGAAATGAATGCTGATGAAATCTTTTGAATGAGATTTCAGAATTCAACAAATATCTCTTATTTTTGTACTCAATCATTCTTTGGTTTGCTTGATTTGGGGTTGGTGTATTATACGAACCCCATAATTTTGGTTTATGTCATAATTAATCTTTGGAATATGAATGTGACTACTATAACTTGTTCAGAGGATGTGTGAATTCAACACTGATAAACTTACATTTTCATTTTTGACTCACAAAGAAAAATATGGAAACTATTGTTGGTATGCTGAAAATATTCCTGTCCACATAGTAAAACACTGAAAACCAACTTTGTACTTAGTCTTCATTATTCTTATCCTTATTTTCAGCTCAAATCCACTCACTACAGAATAATTCAAGGACTAATCTACCATACTGGTTCAGTACCAGTTGGGAGATGTATGCTTATCAGTCTGGTGTTGAGAAAGCATGCTAAGAGAAGTCTAGTATCAGTGTCTCCTTATCCTAGACTAGCATCTTAATCACTATACCATGCTAGTATCCTTGCCTAGTTAATGCAGAAGGGCAATCAGTGTACAATGAAACAATGGGTTTGTTCTTCAGCTGACTTCTTTTAGAGCTTGATGCTGTTTTGGAGCAAGAAAGAATGACTGGCCCAAGGGTACCCACCTGGCTTTCATGCCTAAGGGAAGTCTTCATACTTCTAATAGAGCTTCTTAACCATTGCATCTCATTTATCTCATAAGAGCTGTGGTGGAATAGTGGTTAGAATGCAGTACTTCAGGCTAATTCTGCCGACTGCCAGCAGTTTGATTCTCACCGGCTCAAGGTTGACTCAACCTTCCATCCTTCCGAGGTTGGTAAAACGAGGACCCAGTTTGCTGGGGGCAATATGTTGACTCTATAAACTGCTTTACAGAGGACTGTAAAGCACTGTGAAGCGGTATATAAGTTTAAGTGCTATTGCTATTTGTATAGGCTCCCATTTATTCTATTATTAATAGTCTTAGATATCTACAGATATTATTTCAAATGTAACCAGGTATCTGAACGTCTAAGCTATATAAAGGTGCCTGTTTTTATATTCCAGAGGTTAATTCATGTTCTCATCTGTGTGTTACCACATGACACACATATACACAGGCAAATGTATGTAGCAAAATCTACTTGTCTGGAAAGATGCTTTTGGGTAATAGATGACTATTACATAGCACTGGGATGAAAATATCATTCCCATCTCTTCCCCTCCTACATTTTAACTTCTAGAAAGCCAGGCATGGTGGGCTGAATCTGGAAGAACTCAAATCAAAATAATTTTAATGAATCTGTTAGTGCACACTAACCAAAAGAGGAAGAGGGAGAAAGAAGAAAATACCAAGAGCCTCCACAGAAGATACAAACAAATCCATTGATTTGGCAATTAATCTTAACTGGAACCCACCGAGGCAGTGAAGGGTAACTCTGAGCACCTGTCCTTCCTGGTTGTGGGGATTGTATTCCTGCAGACTAACTTTCTTCCTTTACCTATTTCAACCAGTGCTGCCAGCTGACTCTCCTTCTGTGCGCAGGCAGGGCGTAGTAGAGACGGTTCTCATCTGAGTTTGGTTGCTATGGTTACATGCAATCTGCTATGTTCTGGGTCTCTAGGAACTAGAAATGATTGAGGGGAGGCGGACATGAGAACCTTTAGATAAACATCACCCATCCCTTTGATGGAAGAGCTCTCGATCAAATTCAATTCTCCTCTCGTGCAGGAGTTTGCCGCCGGTAGCAGCCACTGGCAAAAGAGAACCAGAGTTGTAGAAGCAGCATGCACCTGCACCTCGCAGCTTTGTCACGGACTGCTGATTGGAAGACAGAATTGACGGGGCTTCCCCCCCCCCCCCTTATTCTCTGAAGTTAACTTTGAGAACAAGAGTTGCCAAGAATGCAACTTTTGCTGGCTGGACTGAGATGAAACGCTGTTGGATTTTGTGTGTTTGTGTACGTGGCATGTGTGAGAACGACCTGATGTCTCAGCTAATGAATCTAAAGAAATGAGAACCAGTCTAATTAATATTTTTTGCACAATTTATTAATCCTTGCAAATCAAACTTTGAAATGGTATAAAGGTAGAGAGAGTAAATTAACTTAGCTAGACTCCCTTTTTCTTTTCTCTTAATTTCTACTTTAGTTTAATTTTAATTTTGCTTATTACTACTTACTCTTTTTCTGTACTTTGCATAAACTTCCTCCCCTAAGTGGGATGGCGGGATGAAGGCACATATTCTTTTCCACACATGTGATGGATACATACGTATGTATGTATCTACGTTAATAACTTTTCACCTCACCTCAAAGCTAAAACATTAAGAATCTGCTATAGACACCAAATCCATTGTTTTATGCGAGGTGATCTGAGAGTAAATCCCAATGAGAGCAGTAGGACTTTAGTATTCAGCACAATGATGCCAGGATGGGGTCCCCCAGCTACGTGGGAAGGCAACTCTCGTAATTCTCATGCAGCATGCCAAATTGGAAATTATGTCTGAAATACGCATCTGGTTGAGGAAGGCGGTTACTTCTTGGTAATCCCTACAAATGAGGTAAAACAATCTATCTCATTTTGCAAACCTGTCCCAGTAGTAAGCTCTTAGGATATATTTTAGCAAAAATGAGATTTGAACTGGTGACTTTCCAATTGGTAGATTGCTCAGTTTGCCGCTGTGCTACACAATCCCTCCATGCTTATTTCCAGAAAAAAAGAAAAACCTTGCCTCTCCTTCTAATAAAGGATAGCATGGAAAATCCTCAGGATCATTTTTTTCCCCACAAGCTCACCTCTCCTAAGCTGTTTAGAAAACCATTTAGCAGATGGGTTTTTTATATTATTATTATTATTATTTCTTTCAATCCTTGAGGCTTTTCTTTGATTCATCTCTATTTTACTTGAGCTCAGTTAATGCACTTTAACACGGCATTGCTGGAATTACAAGTGTAGCCTGTCTTTAGTCCAAAATGAATTACTTTTTACTTGGCTTTTCGCCATCTGCTCTGCTGTTTGAAACAGACACTCTTGAGTCCTCGGTGTGTGTGTGTGTGTGTGTGTGTGTGTGTGTGTGTGTGTGTTGGAGCCGGATGGCGATATCTGCTGAGCAGTAAGGGAGCGTGGAGGGGTGGGGTTTCCACCCTTTTATATTTTTCAGCCAGTGACGTGAGCAGTGCCTTGAACAATCACGCTGCCTCAAAACACTGTAGTTGAAGATGCTTTGTGTGAGAGAGACTGTGTGTTTGTGTGTGTGGGTATGTGTGGTGGTGGTGGGGGGGGAACCAGCTTGGTGCATCTTTAAGCAAATTGCTACAGCCTGAGCTTCACGGAGATTCCTCTCTTTCTAAAATTATCCTGAAGAGAATTTTTTTTAAAAGGGTTCCTTATTACTCTCAGTCTCCCCTGATACTTTTATAGATACCAAATTCTATAAAGATCGTTTATTTACTTTGCCGAAATGATTGGAGTTAATAGTGTGCAGAGTACCAGCAAAGTCCGGGTGAGAGCTACAGGTTCAGTCAAATATCCACGAGAAGACCCCGTCTGGCGGCAAACCCACCGCTCAAAGTCTATGAAAATTTCCAACTCCACGGAGTTTTCTGCTAAGGATGCTAAGGTAAATGAATAGATTGTATGGATGCATGGACGTATGGATGCATATAGATTGCCTCCATATTTGTGGCAATTGTAGAAGGGGAGGGTCAGGAGTATTATCTGTAATTCCAAGTTGATAGTATCTCTTTTTGTGTTTTTTTTAACTCGAAAGCATTCCTTAAAAATTGCTTTGGGGAAGGAATCACCTGGAAGGGGAGGGGGGGGTCAGATTTTTAAAAAAGGTATTAGATAGATTTTCAGAGTGTTTCACAAAACATACCTGCATTGCACTGGTAGGTAGATGGGTGGGTGGGCGACAGAGAGAGGGAAATAAATCTCTTCCGGCACGTATATACCAAAATCTTCCATATATTGACTGGAGATTCCTTTCCCTTCTCCCCTGGTATGGCTCTGTGTGAGTGGGTTGTATGATTCAGGTGGCATTTTTATAGATAGCAGAGAGCTCAATATTGCTATGAAACATTCATTTTTACATTTGGTGTGTTTTCATATGAATGGAGATTATTGTTTTTTTTAATTTGTCATCTCTGTATTGTGTTTGTCATTGTAGATATTATCAAGCTGGCTCCATCTACCTGCCTCAGGAGCTACTTGATGTGCTTTTAAAGTGCCGTAGTGTGTTCATTTTAGCTTGTGCGTGTGTATGTTGTTCCCTTTTAAAAGCAACAATATACGGTTTTAAGAGTTCAGTCCATATAACTGGGATACCTTTAAAGAGATTGATTCTCAGTTTGACCATTTCCCCATCTGTCTCTTCCCTTTCGCTGCAACATGCTACTAATGTTTCACAAGTATGCTAGTACGGAGGTGCCACATAACCTGTGAATCTGCAACATTGCGAGTAAGATGCAAAGAGGCTCGTAATGCTCTCTAAATATGCAGGAGGGTTTATGCACCTGTTCTCTTTTCTCATTTGCTCCCTCCTTCTGGGTTTGATACTACCATCCGAGTGCCATTTTCTAAAAGGTCCATTCACATCAGAAGCCAACAAATTGGGATAAGATAGGTGTCAAAATCTTGGAGAACTGCAAGCATTTGTAACATTGCTGTAATCATTCTATTGTAATTCTCCAAGAAATACATTAAACCTTCCTTGCTACCTTGCAGGGAGGGGAAAGGAATGGAATTCTCAAAGTTCCTTACATGTTCGTAGATGTTCAGTTTGCTGGTGAATTCCTCACCCTCAAAGCAGTGAAATTAGGATAAAAACAAATGGTACGGTAACGTCTGCATCTTGTGGCAGGATCTAATTAGTTTGCAGCAACTGAATAGTTTAATCAGGTGAATCTTATTGATAACTGAAGCTTAGCACGTTTGCTTGGATGACTGAAACCCCACCACCACCAGAGGATTTCAAATGATTCCACTCAAATTTTAGAAGTACTCCTAGCAAAAAGGCAGTATGTGTTAATGACAGATCAAATGTTGTGAAGGCAAAAGGGTCTCACTCTAGTTTCTGGGATCTCCAAGTAAAACTGGAAGGACTTTTGTTCTGAAACTCTGCAGCGTGTTTGCCAGTGAACATCAGAACAGTGGGCTGGATGGATCAAAGATCTGACAAAATAAGGCAGTTTCCTTCAGTAATAATACACTTTAATTAAGAGCCACCAGATATGGCCCCACCCCTTTTTCTGAGAGAAGACCAAAGCTGGCTGATTGTGATGCTGATCTTGTTGCTTAACCCGACTCACACATGCTTATCACTCTCTGTCATAAGAACATCAGAGGTTATTCCTCACAGATGAAACTTTCATATCATTTGACGTCATTTCAAAGAGGGACTTTTTAATCCAGCAGATTAACTCCGTATGGGTATATCTGGATGCTACTTTTTTTTTCTTCCTACATGAAACATTATCAAGTCTATGATTAAAAAGTATAGAAAATAAAACCCAGAAGAATTAAAGTCTAGATAAAATCTAAAATAAAATAATGAAACAATTAAATCATTGAGCCAATATAAAATATCAACTGGTAGAATATATAAGTTGAATTCGGGAGGGAATGACAATTGACCTTCAATATACTCTGGTGAAAGTCATTTAAACATTCGGTGACATAGTTTCTTTTTTATCCCTGTCCACCTGGGCCATCTATATTACTCTTTATATTTATTTATTTATTTATTTTGTGAGATTTATATACCGCCTCACAGTGCAAGCACTCTCTAAGCGGTTTACACCAGTAAGCAATGTATATTTATATTGTCCCCAACAATTTGGGTCTTCATTTTACCTACCTCGGAAGGATGGAAGGCTGAGTCAACCTTGAGCTGGTGAGATTTGAACCGCTGACCTGCGGATCAGTCAGCTAAAGTGACCTGCAGTACTGCCTCTAACCGCTGCACCACCTCGGCTCTTTATACTTTGAGAGTGGATAAGAAATAAATGACTAAAGGGGAGGGAGAAATGAAATAAGAAGAAATGGCTTCTAAATAATAACTCCTTCCCAATCTCCATACCTGTCTCATGTTAGTAATATATATTAAGAACAGGATGGGATATACCAGTGTGAGTGCTTAACCACTGGAATTTGGGATTATTGTTCTATATCCTGAAGAAAACAAGAAAATATACCCTGTTTCCCCCAAAATAAGACATCCCCTGATAATAAGCCCAATCGGGCTTTTGAGTGCATGGCATTAAGGCCAACCACTTATTTCAGGGTTCAAAAAAATATAAGACAGGGTCTTATTTTTGGGAAAACACAGTATTAATACAGGATCAATTTATTATTGCTATTGCGCAAACTTTCATTGATCAGTCTATTTCAACAAATGAATGGAGCATAGTGTAATTCTAAAAAAACAAGTGATAAGGAAACAAAGCTTTGGAATCTCACTTTTTCATATAAATCAGGGGTATCCAATCTTGGCAACTTTAAGATTTGTGGATTTCAACTCCCAGAATTCCCCAGTCAGAATGGGTAATTCTGGGAGCTGAAATCCACAAGTCTAGTGGTTAACATATCAGGCTAGAAACCAGGAATCTGTGAATTCTAATCTTGCCTTGGCCATGAAAGCTGGGTGGATGATTTTGGGCCTGTTACTTTCTCTCAGTCCAACTCCTCTTGCAGGGTTGTGTTGTGGGGAAAATAGAAAGTATGTTGGATATATTTGCCGCCTTGAATTATTTGTAAAAATAATAAAGGTGGGATACAAATAAATAAATAAAAATCATAACGTACTACTCATTCATTTCCTACCTGATCCAATACAGGATGGTAGATAGTTGATTGTCTATTTCCCATTTTAGGCTGAAAGTGACTGGCCCAAAATTATCTAGCTGACTTCAGTTCCTAAGGGAAGAAGACAATTTGGGTCTTCCTGCTTTTATTCCAACACTTTAACCATTACACCAAAATGGCTTGTTTTCTCATTCATCCACCCACACATTTTCTTAGTTCCACAATTCCCAATCCTGTACTGACACTGCAGAAAATTCTAGAGTGGAAGCCCAAGTATCTGGAAGATACTGTGGTTGAAAAGGTGGTTATCAGAAAAGTTTTTTTCCAACCTGATGCTCTCTGGAACGTTGGTTCTTAAACTGGGGTTAATTACCTAAGGGGTAATTTGGGCATATCCTGGGAGTAATGGTAATGGAGCAATTAGCAACTGTTTGTGAATTGAGGATTCAGTTTGGGACTGCCTCTGTTATACAAAACAATCTGTTTTTGTTTTTAAAAGGCAGTAATAATATTATTTGAACTCGGAAAATGGTAATTGGGTCTTGATTTAAATGCTCTAAAAATATTGGTACTACCATTTTTGGAATTCCCCGACACAGTGCTGTTGCCTGGGGTAAGCTGGAAAGTTTGACAGCTGCAGACCAACAGCCTAGGGCAGACTGAGGAATCTATTAACCCCTGCCTCCATTTTCTATATTTATTTTGACAGCCAATGTTCCATACATCTGAAAAACTGAGCTAGATAACTATGGAATTCCCTTGGTCATCGCCAGAGTTTTGGGCAGATTGCCCATTTCTTAGAATAGTATTTTATTTTTCTGCAAATCTTTTGATTCTTTCTAGCATGTTGATTTCTTCACGGTCCCTCTGTGGAACCTAGGTCATTATTTAAAGGAGTACAAGAAAACAGATTCAGATGCATTTTTTCATGTGCTATTTATCAGGGCTGCTATATTTTGCTTCTGATATTTCCCGATATGTTGGCCAGAATATCTGGGCATCCACATCATTATTTTCCCTACTGAATCAAAATGGTTGAAGTGTATATATTTAAAGACTGAAGGGTTAAACCTGTATTTGAGCATGTACAAAATGGTTCCCCTCCCCTTTCTGGAAACATCTTTTTAATGGCAACAGCAGAACATTAATGTGAAAGGGTGCTGCCTTTTTTTTTTTAAAGGAATCCACCTAAGGAAATATAGTATCATAAAAATTCTGTCTTTCCTTTTGGTTTATATATTTTCGTCTTCTAGCCAAGAGCATGATGGCTAGACATTTGGAAGTCTCCTACTTTCCCAGACTTTATATTTGACCTCTGCAATTCAGTATTGTTCTGAATGTATTTAAACCTAAGATTCTTCTTGAGCTTTCATTAACATGATAGATTGTATAAATATTATCTTTTTCAAGAGGTGGGAGAGGTATATGACTTAAATCAAGAATGCCTAAAGAATTCGTGCAGAGCAAGTTAGGGTGGAGCTGGAAACAGACGACAACTATCTCAATTCCCCTTCATTTCATTAAAACTGCCAAAATATCAATGGGGGGGGGGGGAAACGCCTCCCTTCTGCCTTCATTTTTCTGACACATATGCTTAACTTCAGTTTAGCTAAACCAATGGTAGTACTTAATTCATCACTACTGTTCCTCAGAGACTAGTACTGCTAAAATTGCTCTCCTCATGGCTAAGAACAGAATCTGCTGAGGGAAAGATCTCTGCACATGACTACAGGGATTATTTATGAAGATCTGATAGAGATAATCTCCACCAAAGCCTTCGGTGAAGGAAGGAAAATAGGGTGACATTCAACATCGCCAGTTGAATTGAGTTCTATGAGGCAACAATAGGTCAGAATAGGGCATATCTGTCGCGTAGGGAATATTGTCAGTTGTATGTCTATGCAGGGTGATGCACCCCTATCCTAATATTATGGTACATTCCAATATAAGCAGAACACGTGATATGATGAGTGCGCATGTGTGCATTCCTAAACCACCATTAATTCTCTTCTGCCTTAGCTGTTGACCTGAACGGTCGTGTTACTCAGCAAAATGTAGTTTATTCAGGATTTATTGTTTTTGTACTGAAATAAATATTTCTATTAGACTTTTAATCTCGGCTTTATTTCTAACTGTCTGAATTCCAAGAAAAGATCTAAATCGCCTCTATGAGATATTATTCTCACCCCAACAATATCTTACATCTGCAATGCTTTTATTTTTCTATTTACTAATCACACACTGTTCAGGACTCAGATTTGCCTAAGTCAAAGTCCTGAATTGCCAGCAAAGTCTCTATTTTGTCTCTGTTCATGACTGACTTTTCAATGCTGAGACTGGAATTCCAGCCTGTTCTTTGTGAACACCGTGTGACCTTCACATGGTATGGACCAAAGTATGCAGGAGGTGGGGACCACGTCCATTGAGTGTCCTACTCTCTCACTCACATACCAACCCAACCGACGAGGCAATTTGATGCCTCTGCCTGTTAGAAAGTATTCGATGTTTTATTCTATGAATCATCACATATGTAGGCTCTTGGTTGGTAAAATGCTCAAACTTCTAAAAGAAAGAAACCCAGTGCCTCCTTAAAATGTAAATATCTAAAGCTCCCCTACTCTTTTACGAGGGTGAGTCAAAACGTAATGCCATTTTCTTTAGGACAGGTATAATTACCAACACAGGAACATGTAGCATACATCAAAATGAAGCTGGTCCTCTGTGGATCACATCCCTACTTCTCAACATAGTCACCGTTTCTCTCAATAGCAATGTTCCACCTTCGAATGAGAGCATGTATCCCTGCCTCGTAAAATTTTGTTGACTGTTCTTTGAGCCACTTCTTCACTGCAGTTTTCACTTCCTCGTCACTGGAACAATAATCCTCCATATTCACCAGATTTAGCGCCTTCAGACTATCATCTCTTTGGCCCCATGAAAGAGGGTTTGAGAGGCAAACATTATTCCAGTGACGAGGAAGTGAAAACTGCAGTGAAGAAGTGGCTCAAAGAACAGTCAACAGAATTTTACGAGGCAGGGATACATGCTCTCATTCGAAGCTGGAACATTGCTATTGAGAGAAACGGTGACTATGTTGAGAAGTAGGGATGTGATCCACAGAGGACCAGCTTCATTTTGATGTATGCTACATGTTCCTGTGTTGGTAATTATACCTGTCCTAAAGAAAATGGCATTACTTTTTGACTCACCCTCGTATATCAATTTTAATATTACTACAAATATGGTTAATTTCATACATCACCGGTCACTTGCTCTATCCTCCTGTTGGATTAATTAATTCATTGCCTTTGGTCACGACTGTCTGTACTGTGATTCGATAAAAGTCTTGTAGAAAAGATATTTTCAGAATTTACTTTTCTTTAAACAACTTTGATCTCTTCTACCTCCTCCTCCTCCTCCTGTCTATTTAGTTGCTAAGAAATGTTGGAAAATACTTAGGTAATATCCAGTGAAATCTCAGAAACCAGAGAGCTGATTAAGATTTAATGTGATGGGCCACAAGTAAACCTTTGTTGTTTTGCTAAACAGCAAAAACTGTAGAAAGTAAAGAAATTTTAATTATTATTTGTAACACGACAAAATTTGCAAAACCTTAGAGATTTTTAAAAGTAGCAGCCCTATAGAAAGATACATGCCAGTTTACAATCTGATTTTTTTTTAAAAATGTGCAATTTAAGAAGCATATGCAGGGAAAGGAAGGTGATCATAGAGACTGTTCCAACTATCACACAATTGCATTGATTTCTCATGCAACCAAGATTCTGTTAAAAAAAACATTAAAGAGAGCTACAGAATGTCATCAATCAAGAGTTACCTGATGTACAATCTGGCTTTAGAAAGGGGAGTGGCACTCAAGAGCACTTTGTCAATATTAGATGGATTATGGAAAAGATACATGAATATCAAAAGCAACTTTATATGTGCTTTATCAATTACAGAAACACTTTTGACTGTGTAGAACACAATAAGCTATGGGCAGCTTTGCATGATCTCAGTGTCCCAGCTCATGTGATCAACTGTACGGAACACTGTACACTGAATCAGGAGGCAACAGTGAGAACACTTTATGGTGACACCTTTTTTGTTCAATCTGTATGCTGAAGTGATCTTGTGGAAATTAGATCTGGGACTGCCTGATGTTGGAGTGAATATCGGGCGAAGATCCATAAATAATTTGAGGTATGCATGCAGATGATATACTACTATCCTACTTTTTCACTTTTATCCTTGATTTTTCAGATCATTTTTCCCAAGTCTTCCTTAGTTTCAGCTGAAACTAAGGAAGATTGGGAAAAAATGATCTGAAAAATCAAGGACAAAAGGGAAAAAGTAGGATTGAGTCTTAACATCAGAAAAACAAATATAATGACAAGAGCTGCAATGGACATTAGATGTTGAAAATCAACGAGGAGATTGAATTAGTTCCAGAATTTATCTTTCTTGGATCCAAAATTGTTCACAATGGCATTTCTACTCCTGAAATCAAACACAGCATAATCCTAGGCCGTAGTGAACATGAATAAGATCTGGAAAACAGAGGTATTAAATACAAAAAGCAGGCTAGTTAGAGCAACAGTCTTCCCTATAATAATGTATGGATGTGAGAGTTGGACACTAAGAATGGCTGATCGAAGAAGAATCGACGTCTTTGAATTGTGCTGCTGATGTAAATTATTGCATATACCATGGACAGCCAGAGTAGTTAACAGAAAGGTGTTAAATCATATAAAACCAGACACATCACTAGAAGCTAAAATCATAAGACTACATCTGATTTACTTTGGCCATGTCGTGCGTGGAAATTCATTGGAGAAGGCAATGATGCTAGGAATGGTTAATGGAACAAGAAGGGACAAACAAAGAAAACGCTGGCTTGATAATATCATATCTGAAAGTTGAACATCCAACAATTGAAAGAAGCTGTGCTTGACAAGATAGCATGGAGGGACACGACTGAATGATTAAAACAACAACATAGATTATAACAAACTGCCATTGCAGCTGAGTATAATACACAAATAGATCTGATAGGATGATGTCTGGATATCTGTATGACTTGTTATTAAATATACCAAATTATAAATTAGGGATTTCTACTACCTGCCAGGTAGATAACAGCACCCTATATAGCTGACATTGGGTGATAATGAAAAAATCTATCCAGATTTTTCCAAGATGGCATGGATTTGGTTAGTGTTTGAATGAGAGATCATTAGGAAACCCCAGGCTCCAAAATCAGTGAAAATACAGCTTGCCTCAAAAGGCAACAGCCGACCGTTTGTGGCTGATAAAACTACAGAGACTGCCTATAAATTCATCCAAGATTGAGCTTGACCTAAAGGATTGTTTGCATCATCTCAATGTAGCCCTCTCACCCATTGTGACAGGTAACAGTTTAATCACCACTGCCAATGCAGCCTTAGCTATCCTTTTTGTATTAAAAATAATTTTGAGGTAAAGTTGTTTTGACCTCAGTAGAACTATGATTAGAGCAATGCTGAGATTTCACCTATCTAAGTATTTCTCTCATATCCCTCCAGGGTGTCAGGGTATAAAAGCCAAACATAAAAAATGAATGATCAACAGCTTCCTCTTCCTTCAAACAGCAACAACAGAAAGAGCTCCCTGGGCCTTAAGAATCCATCTACATATTTGTCAGCAAAAGCCATTCTCTGGGGCTTAAAGTAGCAACGCCAGCCGTTTACGATTCCAATTAAAAATAATTAATTTTCTTGTCCAATTTTAGGCAATGCTTACTTCAAGCTTTTAGCGCTTACCATCAGTTCCACTTCCTTTAAAACAGATCATATTTTTAAAGAGGTGAGCTTCCTCCAAAAAATATTTTAGGAGCTCAAAAGAGCTTAGAATCCATAAATGAACGATGCTTAATACTTTGGAGGATTTTCACTCAAATCTCAGCACCATCCCTGTTAAAAAGCAATTGGTTCTGTTGGTTCAACCGGGAAAGCACACAATGTTACTTCAAAAATGATGTAGACTTGTGTTAAAGATTCTCTTACAAGGTTTGGCCTGCAGCCACAGCATGGATTAATGTTTTGCATATATGAAAAACATAGGGAACAGCTGTCCTGAGTGTGGGCTCTAACTTATCTTAAACCATAGAAATAAAATACAGACGAGAACCCTGAAGCTTGCCTCTCAGAAAGGGTATATTTGAATAGTAGCAGGACCACTCATATAAAGGAAATTGCTTTATCTTTATAAATTTTAATAACCTGACAGCCTCATTGGGTAGAACAAATGTGGAAATCAATTCCACAGGAAGGTTAAAACTGTTTTCATTGAGATTGACTATAGTAGAAAGTTGAACTTCATTGTGCTATTCTTCTTCCTTCTTATATACTTGAGTGAATTAGGGAGTTATCTGTCTAAGCCACTTCCTCATGTTATGTGATTGTTCTGGACTTTAATGTTTCAGCCCCTTTTGCATATTTGCATCTTGTTTACTATCTACAATATTGCAGTCCATGTCTTCCTGGTCTTGGTTGGTAGCCCACAAGTAGTAGTTAGTTTCGAATAAAGGCTCCCCCTTTGATTGCTCTATACTGGTCATTGTTGGTCGAAGTTCTAACTTATTGTTTGACACAGATGTTTATGTAGCTATGGCAGTGGTGTATTTTGCCAATGCATTAATTTGAGCCACTTGCTAATTTGCACACTGTATTTACTTCCAAGACCTGGTGCCATGATTCGTATCCCAGGCTGGCTAAAATGTGGATACAATTTTAATGGCGGGAATGGGCAGTTACTCAACTAGAAAGGTATTTGTATAATTTATGGAGCTGGGTGTTGAGGGAATGCTTGTTTATTTCTCAGGCTAGTGTAATTTCAGTGCAGTAACTTTTCTCATTTACACTGAGGCACACATGTTCCATGCAAATTAAATAAGAAAAATGCCACTCTCTTTATCAGAATCTTGCTTGCTGCCCAGGATATTGTCTTTTAATCATCTCCAGGTAAGTATGCTAATAGTGCTCCAAGTTTGTAACTAATCTAGCTACAAATGTCCCTAAAACATTTGTAAATAGTCTTGTAATTATATTTTTAAACATTACATGTAGTCCTCGACTTATAACCACAATTGGGTTCAGAATTTCAGTCGCTATAGGATGGCAGTTATTAATTTACGGTAGTTATCATGTGACCAGACCTAATTTTACAACACTTTAATTGTGGCCATTAAGGGAATCATGCAGTCATTTAGTGAACCACATGATTATTAAACAAATGTGGCTTCCCCAATAACTTTGCTTATCAGAAACTGGCTGAGAAAGTTGCAAATTGTGATCATGTGATAAGCAGCACTCTATAACCATTGTAAATGTGAGCTGGTTCCCAAGTGCTCAAATTGCAATCATGTGACCGTAGGAGTCATGCAACTGTCATAACTTCAAATATGGATGTTAAGCTGCTTTTTTTCAGCACTGTTTAAAGACCAAACTTCTGTTAAATGAATGGTTGAGAACTACCTGTAACATTGCTTTTTTTTTTTTGCTGTTGTAAACTATCAAAAAGCTTTGCTAGTCACCAGTATCACAAGTTTAATAGTGCTTAAGAATAATAACTAACAGATACTGCTGCCTGAAGGGAGAGGGCGGTCAAAAAAGCCAAGATGGCAGACATACATGATATAATCCATGTCCATTTCATATATGTGCTTGAAGAAAGGGGCAGGTTTATTGTGTGACACTGCATCCACTATGCAGTGTCATATTCACTATGCAGTGTCATATCCACTATCTTGCCTTTTTTGGTATAAACACACACATTATAGATGAGCTGTGGTGGCACAGTGGTTAGAATGCAGTATTGCAGGCTAACTCTGCCCACGGCCCGGAGTTTGATCCTGACTGGCTCAAAGTTGACTCAGTCTTCCACTGAGGCAGCTGATTTGTAAACTATAAAAAGGAAATCTTTTGTGATATAGCAATGCATTCTTTTTAAACAAGAAAAAAAGCCAGATATCAAAATTTTGGGAAATTGCTGGATTCTTATCTTTTATATTTATTAGATGTCCCCGTTTTCATTTAGCACAGTTGAAGATCAGTTCACTAGCTTTAGAATGTTCCTTTTAGTAGCATCTTTCTATTTAAAAACATTAGGAGAACTCAGTTAAAATCAGTGCATAGGAACGAACAATAAATTAAAACTGCAAATGAAATGTTAGTTGATCACTGATATTAATAATAATTATTCAGGGAAATAATTCAGGGAAAGCCAGATGTGCTTAAGGTCCATCTATTTGAATTAAATCTCTAAGAGAATGCAACGTGAGCTTGAAATTTTTTTGCACATCATGCTCGGCTTGACAGTTCATAATTCTTCGTTCCAACTGAAGTCAAGTATTATGACCCCAAAGCTTTCTTTATCTCAGATTTCATTCCCAGTCATAGAACTCCTTTCTTACTACCCCAAACACAGTTAAAACATTTATAGATATTACAGATGAGTCCTTGGCTTACAAAGACAATTGGGACCAGAATCTCTGTCACTAAATGAGGCAGTTGTTAAGTTAATCACACCGAATTTTACAACCTTTTTTGGAGTGGTTCTTGGTGCTCTCTGAGCTTGGCTGTGTTTTCTTGCAGACATTTCATTATCGATACTAGGCAACATCATCAGTGCAGTATTGATGATGTTACCTACCGTATTTTTCGGAGTATAAGACGCACCTTTTTCCTCCCTAAAAGAGCTGAAAATTTGGGTGTGTCTTATACACTGAATGTAGCTTTTTCGAAGTTTTTTTTCCAGCCTTAACGAGGTGCTAATGATCTTCCCGGCTTCCTACTCCGTCCGAAAAAGTTTTTTTCCAGCCCTAAGTCTTTGCAGGCTTGTTTTCATTCCTACTCTCTTTGGAGAATTTTTTTTCAGCCCTAACCAGGGGGTAAAATAATGTGCTGAAGCTCAACAGATTAAGGACGCTAACCAGATGAATACCTGGTAGGTAGATTTTTTTCCTCTATTTTCTTCTCCCAAAACTAAGGTGCGTCTTATACTCCGAAAAATACGGTATTTTGGGCAAGAAAAGACATTTCATTTTCACCCCGAGCTACAAATATTCTCTTTTTATTGGTGCAACCATTTTTGCCACAGTCATTAAAATGAATCACTGCGGTCAATAAGCGAATCATACAGTTGTTAACCAAATCAAGCTTTCCCCACTGACTTTGCTTGATGGAAGTCTGCAGGGAACATCTCAAATGCCAGTCATGTGAACTTGGGACACTGCAGCCATTGTAAATGCATGCTGGTTGCCAAGTGCCCAAATCCTGATCATGTGGGGACGTTGCAAAAGTACAATCGTAAGAAATCCACTGATTGAAAATTTACATATATAAAACCCTACAAAGGGAGGGGACACACATACAAAAAGGTAGAATCCCTCAAGTTTGACTTGACATCTGGCCATCTTAGTAATAGTAACAGAGTTGGAAGGGACCTTGGAGGTCTTCTAGTCCAACCCCCTGCTTAGGCAGGAAACCCTACACTACTTCAGACAAATGGTTATCCAACATCTTCTTAAAAACTTCCAGTGTTGGAGCGTTCACAACTTCTGGAGGCAAGCTGTTACTTCATGGCAAGTATAGAGAAATAGGTTTCTGTTGCTTTTTCCATTTTTATTTTTTATTTTTTAAATTCAGAATCTTGACTACAGCTCTGCGATGTCCTAGTAATTTTCCGTCCAAGCAGGGATGGGTTTTGTTTATTGAATTGTTTGTTTCATCTGTCCAATTTATGTAGTGGCCTATCTCCTGACGGGTGACTCAATGTACTTCTGATTGCTTTGTTAATGAGAAATCTTTTAATATTCTATCAGAAAACAGTGTGTTGGGGGTTAATGTTTATCCTAGCTCAAGCTATCAGGGTCTTTATTGATGGAAACAATTAAACTGCACAGAGTCGTCAGGAGTTGGGCAGAATATAAAAATAAAATAAATTCTCTTAGTAGTACTAATAAAAGGATAGTGATAATTTAGTGCTGGTTTAAGTAAGACATGGAACAAAACCTTGTTTTGCCTGCAGCTTAATGCTTTTTTGCACTCCCCAGTGTTTTACAGTTTGCACATCCATTATCTCAGTAATCCTTAAAACACCTCTATGTGATGGTCATTAATATTATTATCCCACCTCTAACACAGAGTTTATGGGGACATAGTTTTCATAAGCTTTTCATTCAGAGGTGAGAGATTTGTTATACTGAAATACAATCTAGTGTACTCATGGTGTAATTAACACATGACAATACTTAATGATTGTATGGGGGCATTTTCCAGCCTGCTTGATGAATAATTCTGTCCAAATTAGCCCAAACCATTCTAAGGTGTCATTTGGTTCTGTTGCATAAGCTGAGAATGCTTGGTTCTTTAAGACGTAGGACAATTATTACCAAGGTATTTAGAATTATTTGGAAGAAGAACAATTCCAAGTGTTCCATATTAAATTAAATAAATTGTTTATGGGATAGATAGATAGATAGATTGATTGATTGATTGATTGATTGCAAAGAAGGACAGCTACTTGGCTGGCTCAGGAATTCTGGGAGTTGAAGTCCACAGATCCTCAAAAAGCCATAGTTTGCCTAACCCTGAGCTAGGGCAACATTAAATGCTAAAGTACAGGTAATCCTCAATTTACAACCACAGTGGAGCCCAAAATTTATGTTGCTAAGTGCGACAGATGTGAAGTGAATTTGGCCCCATTTTACAACCATTCTTGCCACAGTTGTTAACTGAGCCACAGCAGTTGTTACATCACTAACAGGTTGTTAAGTGAATCTGGCTTCCCCATTGACTTTCTTTGTCAGAAGGTCTCAAGAGGTGCTCACATGACTCCAGGACACTGCAACCGTCATAAATATGAGTCAGTTGCCAAGAGTCTGAATTTTGATCACATGACCATGAGGCTGTGGCAATGGTCGTAAGTGTGAAAAATGGTCATAAGTTACTTTTTCAGTGCTGCTGTAACTTTGAACAGTCACTAAATGAATTGTTACAAGTCAAGGGTTACCTGTACCGCAGTCTGATCAGGAGATGGACTACTGAAGAGCAGTGTTTTTCCTTGCAATTTGTGTTTGTAGTTTTGGCAACCAGGGACTCCCGAGGCGGTACAGTGCGTTCGGATGGCAGCTGTTGGGAAGGATATAGCTTGCTCGCAGAATTAAACTCTGAATGGATTTGATTTGCATGTTTATTCCCTTGTTAGATGACTTGCAGAAGAATATGGTTGTGAAAGACAGGTGAACCTTTGGATAGTTTTATTTAGCTGAATTATTTTGGAGTCATGGAAGTGGCAGACTGTGCCAGAAAGATTCTGTATCATTAGCAAGAGCATGTTATTGCTGTCAGAACGAGTTCATTTAAAAAAAAAAAATACCCCACAAAAAAACCAACTTGAAAATTGGTTAGAGCTTCAAGTCAGAGTCTTCTGTCATATCAGATCAGTTAAATGCAGCTTTTTCATCTTTATTTCGTGAAATGTATACCGTTCAGAACAAAAAGCTTCAGGCCCTTGAGATTGTTTGCTTTTACATCATATTGTATTTATATATTTAAAAGGAAAGGCTGGTCTTAGAGTATATATATATATATATATATATATATATATATATATATATATATATATATATATATATATATATATATATATATATATATATATATATATATATACTCTGTGTGTGTGTGTGTGTGTGTGTATGTGTATATATATAATAGATCTATAATAATAGATAATAGATAATATATATTATTAATATTATTATTTATATATAATATATATATAATATAATAGATCTATAATAGTCTCCCTTTATTTTCATTTATCAGCAAAAAATGCTACACACACACACACACATATATAATTAATAGAGACAGGTAGTTTTTGTTTTGTTTTAAATTCTACGATTATATTTAGAATGTTAATTCTAAAAGGTAAATACAGTAGCGGCACTTAGCAAATGTAACATATGTTGGACCCTTAGAAAATTGAAGGGCACGTATGACATCAGTTGGAAAAAGATACCAGTTGAGATGCCTTAGATGATTATCTGTTGCTGTAAACAAAGGATGTAGAGAGAAGGTATTGCTGTTTTTAGAGGCAGTGCTATTAGCAGTGCTATAAGTAAATAACCTTTGAGGGTTTGTGAGGGTACTTTCCTCTCCAAGGACTGGACACAACACAGCCTGGCAAAATTGTACGCAATGCTTTATTACTTCCCCAACAAAAGGCTATTTTTCTGGGTCAACTGCACCCTTCTAGGACTTTGCAAAGTGATATTACCACATAAATATGTGTCTAGTACTTCTTTTACTATAAGTTTTACAATTTCAAAGAAAAATCCCCAAGCCTTACAAGTACAGCTACTCCTCAACGTACAACCACAATTGAGCCCAAAAAACTATGTTGTTAAGTGAGAAATTGGTTAAGTGAGCTTTGCTCCATTTTACGACTCTTCTTGCCACATTTGTTAAGCGAATCACTGCAGTTGATAAATTAATAATATGGTTGTTAAGTGAATCTGGTTTCCCCATTGACTTTGCTTGTCAGAAGATCGCAAAAGGTGATCCACATGACCCCGGGACACTGCAACTGTCGTAAATTTGAGTCAGTTATCAAGCATCCGAATGTAAATCATGTGACCATGAGGATGCTACAACGGTTGTAAGCGTGAAAAATGGTCATAAGCCACTTTTTTCAGTGATGTTGTAACTTTGAATGGTCACTAAATGAACTGTTGTAAGTCAAGGACTACCTGTAATACAACCTTTGCCTTTTTTCCAAAAGTTTCTTGAACTAGTTGGGATGAAGTCCTGTTTCTGCGTGGTTGCTCCTTGTGGTCTAGTTGCTACTGGTCTCCCAGCAAAGCTTCACACTCCAGCCAGGACTCTCACCAGGATTTGCTACTCAACATAGCTTGTAGTTCAGGCAGTTGAATGATAATCATCTCGCCTGCTTGTAATAGCTGCCAGTCTCCAGACATTGCCTCGGCTTCCTTGTGTGTAGGCCATTTGCTTTCATCTTCTGTACTACAACCCCCCCCCCCTCATTCCCACTCCTGCTTAGCATTTGCATTTGTATGCTCAATAGACTGGGCTGGGTGAGGCTGCCTCTGGATGAGAATACGTCCTTGAAAACATCAGTGTGTGGCTCAGTTAGTACAGGCAACTACAACATGGCTTGGATGCCTATGAGTAAATCAGGGGTGAAATCCAGCAGGTTCTGACAGGTTCTGGAGAACCGGTAGCAGAAATTTTGAGTAGTTCGGAGAACCGGTAGCGGAAATTTAGAGTAGTTCGGAGAATCAGCAAATACTACCTCTGGCTGGCCCCAGAGTGGGGTGGGAATGGAGATTTTGCAGTATCCTTCCCCTGCCACGCCCACCAAGCCACGCCTACCAAGCCACACCATACCCGCCATGCCACACCCACAGAACCGGTAGTAAAAAAAATGGATTTCACCATTGAACTAGATGAATGCCTGTCTGAATGCATAAGGGAAGTGAGATATCTGCCTGGCTGCAGCTGCTTTTCCAAACTACAGACTTTACTCCCTCTCAGGATTTCTGTCATGACCAAATTTCTGCTCAAACTTAAGCAGAAGAATCTGTTTTCCAGCCCACATTCAAAGAGTTCAGCTGTTAGAAGCTGAAGCTGTGAGCTGGATCTGGAATTAGATATTGGAAAGTTGTAATCTGAGGAGCAGATGTCAAAACAATGTTGGCCTGAGGTGTTCCCCAAAATAGTTCTTCAAATTATCAGGCAACATGTCCTTCAGCCATGCTAGCTGGGAACCCTAGACCGAGTTTTGGAAGGCTGGCTTTTGTGCACAATTGGGAGCGCTGATCTTCGGGCTTCCTCATGTATTTTTAAATACGATGTCTTTGTCTGTGATGAAAGCTCCCTATTAGTGATAACATCTAAACAGTACATTACAGAAACAGAAGCAAGGGATATCAAAATATGTGTCTGATAATAGCAAGAGACAGACTGAATGAAATAACAACTGATAAAAAAAGAGAGCAAAATGATGCAATTGGAATCCATGGGGAAAGCAGAGCAAGATTTAGCACCCCTCAAAGAATTTTGAAAGTCCAGTTTGAAATAAAATCACAGTTCTTTTTACAAGGTATATTTTCAAAACATATCAACAAGAACTATCCCAGTTGATTAGGATACGTGTTTATAACGATAAGGATACATTTTAGCACAATATTGAAAAAGAAATACATTCTGAAGATGTCAGATTGGGAACTAAAACTTGGAGAATATGTAGGAATGGTAAAATTAATAGCATGTGTTCACAACAGATTTATAATCAAATGGCTTCCATACATATTTTTCGGCGTATAAGACACACCTTTTTCCTCCCTAAAAGAGGCTGAAAATTTGGGTGTGTCTTATACTCCAAATGTAGCTTTTCCGAAGTTTCTTTTCCCAGCCCTAAGAAGGTGCTAACGATCTTCCCGGCTTCCTACTCTGCAGGCTTGTTTTCATTCCTACTCCC
Organism: Diadophis punctatus similis; assembly: GCA_023053685.1. Lineage (NCBI taxonomy): Eukaryota > Metazoa > Chordata > Lepidosauria > Squamata > Dipsadidae > Diadophis > Diadophis punctatus. The sequence goes on from JALIGW010000002.1 coordinate 89,158,221, forward strand.
TCTGAAAAAGGTCTTTTCAGCCCTAAGTCTTTGCAGGCTTGTTTTCATTCCTACTCCTCTGAAAAAGGTCTTTTCAGCCCTAACCAGGGGATAAAATAATGTGCTGAAGCTGAACAGACTAAGGACGCTAGCCAGATAAATACCTGGTAGGTAGATTTTTTCCCCAATTTTCCTCCCCCAAAACTAAGGTGCGTCTTATACTCCGAAAAATACGGTATATTATGCAACAAGGCAAATATAAATACCTAGAGTACCGTATAGTTTCTAAGGGACAAAAGAGCTGACAAATACTTAACAGACACAAAAACATTTTAAATGTCTGTAAATGATATATATCAGAGTATGACAAAGGAGAAGTTAGAAATTAATATTTATAATGTAGTTTGTTTTTTTCTTTGCATTTTCAAACAACAAATAATGGAGATTATGACACCTTGGTCAAAGATTTAAATTCTTACATTGCTAAAATAATTCAATGTACTTAAATAAAATTTAATGTTTTATGGCTCATTTCTATTAGTAATATACTGAACACTAACTGTGCAATCTTGGTAATTCTTTTGTCCACTTATACATATTTCTGTACTATTCTTTTCTCCTTTTGCTTGCTTGCTTATTTGCTTTCTTTTCTTTTAAAGATGATTAAGAAATGATGGTGGGTTTTTTTTTTTTTTAGAAAAAGAACCTAATGGTTTGGTGCAGTGATTCTGGAACGAAGTGCACAGAATACATAATGTGGCTCACTAATAATGATTTAAAAGAACTGTATGGGCTTCTTTAAGAAGCCTGTAGCCCTATGTAGTAGGAAATTATATGCAGAAATATTTTCACAAAGACAATGACCTTGTTTGTGCATAATATTAAGTGTAGCATGGTTTATAAAACCCAGCCATTGTGATTTAGCATTATGTGAATCCCTGCTCCCAATGAATGTCAGCAGGAGATGGACCCAGGACATGGAGATGTACTTGAGTCATCTTGTAGTTGGCAATATTTAAATCAATTCATTCTGTCTCTCCAATATGTTGGAAGTGCTGCCATTTACTATGGGTATGCAAAGTCAGCAAATTGTAATTACGGTAGTCAAACTTAGCATCGAATAATATCTCTAGGCACTTTTATAAAGAGAATATATAACAATCTTTTAATTCCATTGATCATCTAAGCCACATACATTGTGATTATATAACCTCTAATCTCAATTTAATCCTCATTTTTTTAAAAAAAAACATGCTTTCAAGAAACACTTGTGACTACCTATGGAGCATTCAACAGTTCTAACAGAAACTGAAATCATAGTTCATGTAACAGAGACAAAATTTCCAATTATCAAATAGCTTTTTATCTTCTTCTCAAGAAAACTGGTGAAGTGACCAGGGGAGAGCATGAATATGCATTGATTTTATCATATCATCTACATGGGAAAACTGTTCCTCTTTTTGGGGTTCTCACTATTTAAATCCGAATTACTGTCCCTCGTTGGGGAAATAGTTTGCATGTAATGGGATACCTTATATGAAAAATGAACTGTCATCTCCAAATGTACTATTGATCTTTTTAAAGATTTAACATGCGGTGCCTAATAGGAAGCAATTCATGGTGGTTGGAGGTTCATGCTATCTTCATTAATAACAGAATGTTAGCGTAATGTCTAAACTTAGAACTTCCTAAACTCAGTATTTAGTACTTGGACATTATATCCATTAGTTTGCTGAATCTTGCCAGCATACCAGGATTTGGATGTGGATATTACTTGGAGCTGGATAAAATATGGCATAAAAAGATTCTGCAGTCTTGAAGTCAACAAGTGTTGAAGGAAACATAAAACTGGAATAAATATCAATATTTTGATTGCAACATGTTATTATCTTACAATACTAATAGATGTAAAACTACTAGTCAAGCTCTCACACATACCCACAAATTTACGTATTCTTCTACAATGAAGTTGAAGGTAGTGTACATCTAACACTCTAGTCTGACTCAGATTTAGAATTATACCTAAAATGAAATATTTACCCCACTCAGATTCAAAGCAGATGGTTTCAGAAATTCCTGCCGTATTTTGTTATGCTTCAGTTTCCTAGAGCAAAGAAAGAAAGAAAGAAAGAGCTGGCTAGAGAGGATTACTAACTGCTTTTTCTGACTTAATGATCAAATCTTTGAGTACTGACTTGTTGGGCAATTAAAAATAAGAATCTTTTGGAAATGAGGAAGCCTATGATGGTGAAATGCATGCCATTAATTGTGAATTTTTAACATGGTGATGATGATTTCATGAGGTTTCCTGATTTGAATCAGCCAAGCAGGAAGATCACACAAACTCGGAGTAATCTGGCTGTCACTGAAGGAACCTCTTTTCTGCCATAATGCCCACCTTGTGGAACATCATCCCCTCTGAGATTAGATTCACCCCTCCCTGGTAAACTTTCAAGGGACTTGAAAACTTGGGGGTTTTTTTAACCTATGTCTTGGGTCCTAGGTGTGTAATGGATTCCATCTGCTGGCTAAGTTGATAGTTGTTTGAATGATGCTTGGCTGTTATGTGTTTTATTTTTTACATTATGTATTTTATCTATTTTATTGTAAGCTACCTAGATATCTCAAATATGTGAGATGAATGAATGAATGAATGAATAAATGAATGAATGATTGATTTAAACTTTCTTGAAGCTGGTGTGCTAGAAAGAGAAACAACTGCATAAGCAATCTAGGCACATTTTTCTTCCTTTGAAATTGATTTCTTATAGTTGATATTTCTGGTGGATGAATGTGACATAATAAAGGATTTGATCTGTAGTTACAAACCTAATCATTGTTCTGCATATATGAAATATATCCACCGTCGTGATACTATTAAAGGCAGAACTCTCAACTAAGCAGCCTGCAGCCTGGTAATCTCCTGATGTGTCGCTGTTGCAGACAATAATCCATGCTCTAGCAACGTTTAGAATTTTCTCTTCAGGTTTATTTTATTTATTTATTATTTATTTTTATTTATTTGTTTGTCAAACATGTACAAGATAGCAGGTATTTGTATAAACATAAACATAAGCAAAGTAAGTACAGATAAATGAGGACAATAGGACAGTAAGACAGGGACGGTAGGCATAATGGTTGTGTTGTGTTGTATGTGTTGTGTTTCCCCCTGGAGATCTTTGGCTCTTTTGGAAGGCTTTAGTGATGGGATGGAAGGATGTCCATCAGGCAGTGCCTGTCAATCACTGCCATGTCAGGCAGTGATTTTATATTGCCTGTTACATGTATATGCTGGGAGAAGCATCCCTATCTAATATAATGGTTTATTCCTGAGCACGTGATTGATATGTTCCTAGTACGCATGTGCACATTCCTTTCTCCATTCTATCCTTCTGTTCCTAGCTTCTATCGAAGCAAGACGTGCCTTTTTATATCAGAGATGTAGACTAATGAGGATTTATTGTTTTTGTACCAAATACATATTTTTACTTAGAACTTTAAACTGCGGTTTCATTTCTAATGTCAGAATTCCGGGCAAAGATCCATTTTCGCCTCTAGTGAGAGTTATTCTCATCTTGACAGACACTACCCCCAGGAGTATAGAGACTACAGACTGATGCCTTTGAAGTATTTGTTTATCATTGATTATTTTTGGTTTTGTTATATTTCTAAAACTTACAGGAGCTGTAAGACATTCAGTTTTCAGTCACACAGCTTAGACACTTGAATCACTCACACACTCACTCACTCACTCACTCACTCACTCACTCTCACACACACACACACACACACACACACACACACACACACACACACACCCCTTTTGAAGGCTGTCATGAATTTACACTTAGCTCAGAATACAGCTGCTAGGACCAGATGGGAAGCTGGTGCTACATGTTAGGGACTATATTGAGGTATTTCAGTTGTTAAGTAACTGGATGGGCTTCATATTTCAAAGCGCAGATGTTGGTGTCATGTTTATGGAATTCCTTTTCTAGAGAGGCTCATCTAATGAGATACTGTTATTTTTTGGAAACCAGGTGTTTTTATTTTCCCAAGATTACATGACTTTGCATTCATTTTAGGAAGGATTCTGTATAAACGACTTTAAATAAATGCAGAAAATATATAAAGGTTGCATTCTATTTGTATATCGGAAAATGTTGAAGAGCAAACTGGTACTAATACTCAATCTTTTAAAGGCTACCTGACCTGCTGTTTAATGATACGGTTGAACAATATTACCAATCATACTATTCCCACCTTGTCTGGGCTTTCTACCATGTTATATTTAATAGTAATAGATAAAATAGTAGGTGAAATGGCTTTTATATGTCTGATATGTGTCATTTTAACAGCTCTTATCAGTGTGATTTGCAGCAGGAGGGTAGAAATTCAGAATATGTATGAATTTAATGTAATTTTATTTGGACACTTTAATTACAGAATGCCAAATATCAAGTGCAGTGGGCATGATGAAAGCATCGAGCTTTAAATCCCTTGACAAAAAACAAATATGTCGGCATTGATGTAGCATATTCCTTTCCTTTTATCTCCCTTATTTGTGCATTCTTGATCTATATAGTTCACCTCTCATTCTAAAGAGAGGTACCAGAAGCTATGATTCCAAATTTTAAATATTAAAAAAATGGTCTAAGGGGCATAATATTAAAAATGACCTTAGAAACTAGAGTTTCTATAAGGATTCAAAGGGAGAGTTCTGTTAAGTTCGGAATCAGCTTTGTGGGCTGTCATTGGCTTAGCTTTTCTAAAACAATATATGAGCAAAATGTACCTCATCTTAAGCCTCAATATCATTGTTCAGGACATGTTTTTGGTCTCTGTTAATTTGAAATTAATCCTATGAGTGGATGGGTGGGTTGGTGTTTTTTCTTCTTCTTCAGCATTGAGAACTGAGATCTCTAAACCAGGCCCTGTGCTTGTTCTCAAAGGACCACGTAGGTTTTATCTGTAATAAAATACTAAATATGAGCCCACTCATCCTCTCCAACTCTGTGCTAGAGCAAAGGCACTTGAGCTTCTGTGTGTAACAAGCTCTTAACTTTTGGAACCTCTCCAAAGTTAGCGAAGGGTTGTTAAAAGCCTTTCCTCGTCTCCAGGCTTAAAGGGGAAAAAAAATAAAGAGTTCAGCAATGTTAAAACACGACAAAGACTTTTATGCAGCCCAGGCTAAGGAATAATGTTTTAATCCTTAGTGCAACATGTATGTGGTAATTTGTGACGTTTAGATTTTTTTAAAAAAAGTTGCCTTCTATATATGGTCATTCAAATCCACTTAATTTTTTTTTATTTCTTTCCTTTTCCAGGCTCTTTACAATTCAATCAAAAACGAAAAGCTTGAGTGGGCAGTGTAAGTATCTTATGTTGAACTAATAAGCTTCAAATGATTCCTTTTATGGTATTCCATTTTATGTACCTGCAGTCTATGGAATAGATTCTAGAAATTGCAGAGATCTACTCCAACAGTTCAGGAGAGAGAACCTCTTACATTTATTTATAGGTAGTCCTCGCCTTGCGAACACAATTGATCCCCAGATTTCCCTTGCTAACCAAGACAGTTGTTAAGTGAGTTTTGCCCCATTTTACGACTTTTCTTGCCTCCATGGTTAAGGGAATCACTACAGTTGTTAAGTTAGAAACACAGATGTTAAGGGGATCTGATCACAGGACACTTCAACCGTCATAAATATGAGTCAGTTGCCAAGCAACTGAATTTTGATCACGTGGCCACGGGGATGCTGCAATGGTCACAAGTGTGAAAAACGGTCATAGGTCACTTTTTTCCAGTGCTGTTGTAACTCGGAATAGTCACTAAATGAATGGTTGTAAGTCGAGGACCATCTGTATTTATTTTTATTCTGACTTTGTTGTCTTTATATATCAGACATCTTTCATTTTTCATTAGGCAGTCTTCATTCATTCATGGTAACTAAACTGGTATGGCCCCTGAAAAGGACTGATTTAACCTATTAAATACTGTATGTAGATCAATTCCATTTGCAATGTGAGGATAATAACTTGAAGAGTATATCTGGTTAGATTCCATAAAATAATGTTTCCAAGTTTCTTGTATGGAGATTTCTGAGCTTTGTTTTCTGCTAACAGATGTTTCATTACCCAACTAAGTTACAGCAGTACAAGATAACCAAATAGTGATGGGTAAAAAAACATCTGCAAGAATGTTTTTCTTTTGGAATCTTTTTACTTATTAAAAATTGTGCCATCTGTTATTCATATTCTCAATATGGCGTACCTCCATTTAACATATAGCATTTGAAAGTGAAGTTGCCTGAGAATGGATTGCAGCACAAGTCCAAAAGCCCGGAAGAGTAAAACCTCTGGTCCTGGTGATTGGATCCTGCAATAATTTTAAGTTGATGAACACTTGTAATTTCTTGGAGAACAGAAATTGGTGATGCCTGTTAGTTATATTCAAAAAGTTTGACACTCCTTGAGACGATATAATTGGCCATAGATTGACACAGAATGAGATAGGGTTACTGCATAGGCTGTTATTGTTCCAGAATTCAAAACATGCTGGAACATCGAAAATGGTGCTTTTTCAAGTCTACAACAGTCTTACTCATGGCATTATTTCTGTTACATGCTTAATAAATCTGGGCCCTGTATTCCGTAGAACCAGGGGTGGGCTGCTGGGGGTTTGCAGGGGTTCAGGCAACCTCTGGCTAAGATTCGGTGCAGTTCGGAGAACCCCCAAATCCCACTCCTGGCTGCTCCCCCTGCCCCCCTCCCAGGAGTCCCCCCATGGCCCGTTTTGGATGCAGGTTGCATGCGGAGGTTTCGGGAGGGCGAAAATTGGGCTTACTGGAAGTTTGGGAAGGCCAGAAACAGGCCCGTTTCTGGCCTCCGGAGACTGGGGAGGCCATTTTCGCCCTCCTGGAGGCTCGAGGAAAGCCTCCGGAGCCTGGGGAGGGCAAAAACACCCCCCCCATGGTGCAGGAGGCTGACGGCCACTCCCACCATGGCCATGCCCACCCAGCAACCGGGCAGAGAACCCCTTTACTAAATTTTTAAAATCGTGCGAGGGGTATGCGCGCATAGCGAGCGCGCGCACGCACCAAACGTGACAATGCGCGCGCAGAGCTCCGGTAGCAAGGTAAGTGAGCAACCCGCCCCTGAAGCACATATTCTCTATTGCAGCATCTGACCTTTGGTTTGAGGTTCCCCAAAAATCTGGATGGCCCCTTACTCTGCTGTTGTTTAGAAGAATAATGAAGTGTTTTGGCAAGGGAGTGTGAAACTGGTTTTTTTGCGCTTGCCAATTTTTATCTTTATCTTTTTACACTCCAACGATTTTACTGCAGTTTGTTTGGTTGTTGTGAGCTGTCCAAAGTAATTGAGTTGGGTAGCATACAGGTTTTATAAATTATGGTTGGTTGCACTGTCAGCCAGATATTTAGACAGGATTTGGGATTTTTATTCACCTATTGCAGGGGTGTCAAACTCGGGTCGTCATGGAGTTGTCACGTGATATATCGCAACTCCCCCCCCCCTTCGTTAAACCAGGCTTGGGCATGGGAGTTTGACAGCCCTGATCTATTGAGTCCTTCCCAAGGATCTGGGATTGGCAAATGTTGTTGTTTCATGGTGCTGAATATATCCTTACAGGATGTTAGCTGTTCCAGGTCAAATTGTCTTTTACAATTTACTAATGGTGATTTTGTTAATGCCAATGTGTTCAAGTAGTGCTCCAGATGTTTTAGGATTGCACCTATCACTCCCCATTGGGATTATTATTACTATTGGTAGTATCTTTGTTTTCTTTTGCCAAAGCCGGTCTACTTCTGTTTGCAGGTCTTTGTATTTTATGATTTTCTCCAGTTATTTCTCTTCTCTTCTGCTGTCTCTAGATACTACCACATCCACTACCCAGACTTTGTCTGTATTATCAACAATTAAGATTGGGATGCTGTGTCACAGGTGCTTCTCTGTTTGAATTCTAAAATCCCAGAGCACTTTAGCTTCCTCCTTTTCTGTTACATTGTCTATTTTGTGGGCCAGTTTTTGCTTGCAGGCAATTGGTACTTCTTGCAGATATTTCAGTGCACCATTGTTGTTACTTTGTTACGTCATTGTTAGTAATCAGTCTGGGCCAGGGGTGGGTTCCTCCCGGTTCAGACCAGATCGCCTGAACCAGTAGCGACCCGCTGGTGATGTCACGATGGCGTCATGGATCTGGTTCAGTTGGTGCCGGTCCATCGGCGCCGCCATCTTTTTTTCAGAATTTTTTCGGAATTTTTTACTGTTTGGAAGTTTTTTCCTCTGCTGCTGCTTGAAAAAGAGCCCTCCCGCCCGCCCCCAGGTTTATACTTACCTTTATTCCTTCGCCCGAAGCACAGCTGATCAGCTCCTCAGTTGTGTTTTGGGCTGATTATAGCTACTGAGCATGCGTGGAAGCAGAATTGCACGAGGGGACCAGTGGTGGGTTCCTACCGGTGCGGTCCACTCTATAGCACCGGTAGCGGCCCGCTGGTGACGTCACAGTACTGGTGCGGTCAGTTGCCGGTGCCTGGGCGCCATTTAAAAAAATTTTTTTTAAATTTTCTTCTGCGCATGCCCAGAAGCCGAGCTTCTACCCCACAGTGAGTCCAAGCAGGGGAGGATGGCTGAGGGAGCGCGTGAGATGCTGAAAGAACGGGTGGCAGGAGCTATCTCCATTCCCCTCCCTTCAGCAGTCCGAGAAGCCACGAACGCGCGGTGATGATTCCATGCATTTTCGCACGTTTGAGGCTTCTCAAGCTGCTGAGGGGAGGGGGAATGGGCGGCAGGACCTATCTCAGTTCCCCTCCCTTCAGCAGTCTGAGAAGCCACGCCCACCCGGTCACATGGCCAGCAAGCCACGCCCATCCAGTCACATGGCTGGCAAGCCACACCCACAAAATAAGCCATGCCCACAGAGTGGTAGTAAAAAAATTAGGAACCCGCCCCTGGAGGGGACGCGCCTCTGCAAGTGTAGCGATCGCACGTGCGTGAAATGTTGCGATGCGAACCGGTGGCGAAGGTAAGTGGAACCCACCCCTGGTCTGGGCAATCTTCTTGCAGTAGCAAAAACGAGATGGTCCTCTGTTTCTTTTGCTTCTTTGCAGAGGCAGCATTTGCTATCTGTCGTTGTCTTCTCAATTCTGGCTTTGTATGCATTTGTTCTTAAAGCTTGATCTTGTAAAGTCAAAATTAGCCCCTCCGTCTCTTTCTTCAATTTTCCTGCTCTTGGCCACTGTCAGGTCTGGTGTTTAGTGCTTTGCCTGCTATTTTCTTAAAAAATAGCTATGTAATACTTTGCCTTGCTATGTCTCCTTTCTATTCTTCATTTGGTCTTATAGGCCAGTTCAGTCTCTCCAGTACCGTCCAGTAAGCTTCATGGCATGCTAGCTTCGGTGTGTCTTCTTCATTTTCCTTCATATATTCTTTCAATGTCCTTTTTATTTCTTCTTCAACTGTCTGTTGTACCCTCACCTCTTTTTCTCGGTAAGAAGTGCCTGTCACCATCACTGCGTGGATAAAGGGAATTCATTGTCATTATTTTACTAGTCTTTACTCAATCTTTTATTCAGTTCTACTTGAGTCCAGTCCACTATCCCAACTGCGTATCTAATGACAGGGATCACCCAGGTGTTAATTTGCTTGATGCTATTTCCTACACTGAATGTGGACTTTAAAATCTTCTTCACTCTCATGATGTATTCTCATCTAGCCGTTCGTGACTTTGGTGTGCTTGATGTTGTCAGCTGCCCAGGTATTTATAGTGATCGCCTTCATCCAGACTCTTGATATTGTTTCTCTAGGGCATCTTCAGTTTTCATTATTTTTCCCCATTTGATGGTGAGTGTGGCACATTTCTCCTGTCCAAACTTCACTGCAATAGCTTGGGCTATAAATACAGTGTTGAGCAGCGATTCTATTTCAGATGTTGCATTTTCATACAGCATCAGATCATCGATGTAAAGGAGGTGTAATAGCCTGGCAGATGTCTTTTGATGTTTGATATAGCTCTGGCCTGAATTATTCAGTATGGTTTACTGAAGAATCAGTGCAATGACAAACAGTAATGGTGATACTGAGTCTCCTTGAAATATTCCTCTCTTGATATTATTCCACTCTATCACCATTGGCCAGAAACATTGTGCCATTCACTTTTGCACAAAGTCAGTGTTTCTACTGACTCCTGTTATTTCTAGGCACTTGATTATCCAATCATCTGGCAGGGAATTGAATGCCTTTTTGTAATCCATGCTACGTTCAAGTTGGTCTCCCTTCTGTTGCAGTTTTCCAAAATCAACTTGTCAATTAGAAACTGATCTTTTGTTTGTCTGTTGCTTTGGCAGTTCCCTTATTGTTGTTGTTATTTTAACTTTATTGAAATACAGTTTAATACAATGCAAGATGCTTGATAAGTCGGAGAATTTGGTGATGTGCCCATTTGGTCATCAGACTCAGTCCATGCAGTGGGGGGGGGACAGAATTTCCTGAATGTATAACAGAAGGATAGGTTGTCAAACCAAATTATCTCTTGCAAGCCAGGTGCCTGCTTGTTATTCTAGTAAGCAAAATGAGTTGTTAATGATGAAAGGCTGCTTGTAAGGTTGGAAGACTTTTTCAGTTGGGTTGGAAACATTATCTTAAAGATAGAAATCCAATCCTCAGTTAATCTGCGGCAGCATGAATAAACCCATGCTTAGCTTTCTCCCTTTTATCTTTCGAAGCATTGTGTCAGAACTGCTGGTAGAAGAAACACGGCTCAGGTCAAGTTTCTTTCTGTTGGCTTGATGTCTGAGGTTTGTCTTATGATTAACAGTGGATAGCTTGACAACAAACCAATATTAAAGATAATTCACTGCAAAAGGCGTGTGCGGTACTTCAGCTGCATTCGGGAAACTCACCACTTTATTTTATTTAATAGATTTTATATAGTCTCCTTTGTCATGAAACGAGACTCTGGGCAGCATACAATATATTCACAATTAAAACCATAAAATGATCAACGTAAATAAAGGATAAAAACCCAAGAAAGTGGGTGAGCTTGATCATTTAATCACCTTGCAGTCTCACCATGGGATCCCTATTGATATTCAAAGCTAAATATGAGGAGATGGGAGTTTGCCAGCACATTTTAAACACGCCTCGTCCTTTCTCTGCTCATCCTTGTTACTTGATTTCCTTTTCATGCTGAAGGGAGTCATGGCTGTTGGGTAGAGATCTTTTTTGAACAGAAAAGAAACCAAAAAATGCCTATATTAATATTGATAAAGACTGCTTTTATGGGGATTAACTTTGGCTATAGTATATACTTATAGTATATTAACTTATAGCTATAGGTATGCAAGTTCTCATCCTACACCAAGAAAGTCTTTAGAGGTATACTACCATATATTTTCCTGCACTGCTGGAAGCTGGTTGAATTAAGGATACCGTAATTATTTCTTGTCTCTTTCCAAGACACTTCTAGTCAGTAGCAAATTGCTCCTGGTGATAAGAGCAGTTAATTGTTATTATTATTATTTTAAAAAAATGTTATTACTTTTAAAGAAGTTCCTTATTAGGAAAACTTCACAGATCCTAGTCTTCAAAGAGTTTGAATTAGGGCTTATTAGCTATCAGATTATGCTTGGCTTATGAGAAAAAGAAGTAATTGGGACCAGTGGCAGTGAGAGAGTAGGCAGTAATGTCTCAATTGTGAAAGGCATGTGGAGGGAATCTAGAGGTAGACCTCAGGGAAGGCAGATTTGACATTTCCAACCCCCAATGTTTAGCCCTAATGCTAAGTCTTGCCTCTGAATCCTTAGTGTCACTGCCCTCCAGCTGCTGCTAAATGCTGGGTGAATTTGTAACAAAGCTGTCTCATCTATGATCTGGATGAGGCAGCCAACCAGGCATGTATGAGTCCAGAGTAAGGATGTTTCCCACCCAGAAGCCTGTCTGGGCCAAGCAGGGATGTTCCATTCTCAGAAATGTGTCCAGGCTAGGGGGCTTGGCTGTTATTGTCAGCCCTGCTAGATAGATCAGACTAGGAAATCCACTCCACAGGAATGCTAAAACTATGCTTGTTGAGAGTGGCTAGCAGAATGTTGAAAGTCAGATTGTATTGAGTCTCTTCCTTCTCATAGTTCAGTGAATGAGGGAGGTGTGTGTCCAAGCGTTTTCCGAATATTGTCCTCTCTGTTGTAGGCATATGTTTCATCCCTTGTTGCTTTGGTAACATAGCTTGCAGATCTCCATCAAGGTCATCCTCCTCACTCTCTACAGTTGTCATTCAAGGAGACTTAACAATTCTCTGAGGTATTGCATCAGAGATAATTGAATGTGATACTCTCTGGCTGAAATTGGGCTTGAGGAACAGTTGGATTTATTGCTGGTACCCTGGCCTTCTTACTGCTCAGTGATAGCTTTGCCTGAGTTGTTCAATTTCCATTGCTAGATTGGCAGTGAAGATAGGGAGGATATTAGTTCCTATCAATTTTAATCTATCCTAATGTAGCATTAAGTTCAGAGGTTTGTAGCCACCATTGTAAGACCCTAGCATGAAAAGTATGATTGCTTTTCAACTGACTGATAAGTTAATTATATTGACCCATATAATGGGCCCAGATGTATTCTACAGGGAATTTAGGGGTCTTAGTTGCCATCTGGAATAAATGGGTAGAAGGTACTTTGGTTTGGATTCTTCCTATATGCCTTCTCCCCATTTGTCAATGGAGATTTTTGGTTTTCCAAGGAGCTCTGAAAGATGAAACAACAGAAGAGACATGTAGAGTACCATCGGAGGACAATGAAGAGTGAATTATCCCATCTTTGTAAGAGTCCATATGAAATATGACATTGTCACAATAAAGCAATAGCTTGATTTAAGGTAATTTACTCAGGAGGGAGGAGTCACAGAAATATCTTCAAGGCCACTGTATGAATATTCTAGCTCCTGTCTTAAAAAGTCACTTGGATTCATTCAGAGTACAATTCTGAATGAGTGAGTCCATGTGAGTTGACCTAAGACATTAACTTGTTTCGTTACCTAGGAAACATTTGATTTTCTGGTTCCTGAGGAAATGGACAGAATCTTCATGATTGTTAACCCAGACATCTGTCCTTAGATTCATTTTTTTCCTGGTTCGTTAAGGTTGTCTGAAGGGGACACGTGACTGAGTTCATTTGGTGGGGAATATATCCTTGGGTGAATATATCATCAGATCAACAGTCCTAGACAATTTTCCTCCAGTCTTTAACCCTCCCATTTTAGGGAAGATTTTTGAGAAGGTGTTCAGGTTGCAACTTCAGAGGAGCAGAGATGAGGTGGATTATCTGAACTTCCTTCAGTTGAGTTTCAGAATGGGACTTATTATGCAACCAGTGTTGATCCTAGTTGCTGATAACTGAGGGTAGCATTTGTATCATAGCAGTGTATCTGTTCTGGTTTTCCTTTATCTCCCAGCAGCTTTGAGATAGTATCATTGATCATGGTATCCTTCTCGACTGTCTGTTAGAATTGGGGAGTAAGAGACAGTGTGTAGTGGTGGTTCTCCTTCTTCCTCTATGGATGGTTTCAGTTGGTATTGCCAACAAGTAAAGGTTGAGTTGGAGGCCTCCAATTTGTCGAGTGCCACTGAGATAATGTATATATATGGTGCTAATATCCATTTGTACATCTCAATCCCAGGCTGGCCAAGTGATTGTCCCAGTTCTTGAAGACTGTCAGAGTCTGGATGGGGAGCCTAAGCTCAGACTTAATCAGGACAAGACTGCATAGCTTTCTGTTTCTGGTTCTCCAATTCAGCTGCTCTTCTAGGTTTAGTTCTCAATGGAGTATTACTACCTTCAGGGGTGGGTTCCTCCCAGTTCGGACCGGATCACCTGAACCGGTAGCGACCCGCTGGTGACATCATGTAACTGGATTGGCCGGTGCCAGTCCATGCACACCGCCATCTTTTTTGTTGTTGTTGTTCAGCTGCTCGAAAAAGGGCCCTCCCACCCACCCCCGGGTTAATACTGACCTTTATTGCTTCATCCGAAGCACAGCTGATCAGCTCCTCAGCTGTCTTTCGGGCTGATTATAGCTACTGAGCATGCGCGGAAGCAGAATTGCATGAGTTGATGCGCACATGCACGTTTGCTACGCTCGCGTGTGTGCACACAAAACATCACGATGCGCACCGGTGGGGAAGGTAAGTGGAACCCACCCCTGACTACCTTAGACATTGGTGTGTAATTTGAGTGTCCTAGCTGTGCCTAGGGGCCTTTTGACCAGGTATGTCTAGAACTCCATCTGTGTGATTCCCTGTACTGGGAATCCCTTCTCATTGTCCCTCATACCTTAATCACTTCATATGTGGACTACTGCAATATGGTCTACATAGGGCAGCCCTCGATGACCGCTTGGAAGTTGCAGCTGGCACAGAATATGGCAATGCAGGCAGTTACGGGTGCACCTCATTAGTTCATGTAACAATTCTGGTACATGAACTGCACTGGTTATCAGTGAACTGGGTACAACTCAAGATGCTGGTTGTAATCTATGAAGCTGTTCTTGGCATAAGGTCTGATCATGTGACTTGATTGTCCTTTTCCCATTGTTTCTGCCCATATAGTAAGTATTGGTGGGAGTAGGCACGGTCCAGGCCTCTTGTTTAAAACAGTGTCTTCTGATGGGACCTAGGCAGCTTGCCTTCTCCATAGCAGGGCCTTCTGAAACAGCATAGCATCTCCCCAGAGGTTGGAATTGCCCTGCCTTTCCATCCTTTAAACTGGTCTTGAAGACTGCGTTATTTCTGCAGGTAGTCCTTGTCTTATGAGCACAATTGAGGCCAAACTCAATCCAGCAATTCAGGAGAGGGAACCTCTAACATGTATCTACAGGTAACCCTCGATTAACAAGCAAAATTGAGCCACAAATTTCCTTTGCCAGCAAGACCGTTGTTAAGTGAGTTCTGCCCCATTTTGCGACCTTTCTTGCCATCGTTGTTAAGGGAATCAATGTAGTTATTATGTTTATATCACCATTGTAAAGTGAATCTGGCTTTCCCATCGACTTTGCTTGTCAGAAGGTAGCAAAAGGCGATCACATGACCCTGGAAACTGCAACCGTCATAAATATGAACCAGTTGCCGGGCACCGGAATTTTGATCACATTGCCAGTGTGAAAAACAGTTATAAGTCACTTTTTTCGGTGCCATTGTAACTTCAAATGGTCGCTAAACAAATGGTTGTAAGTAGAGGAATACCTGTAATATCTATTCTCTGCCCTGGAGGGAATTTTATTAAAGTTTTAGTTCCTAGGTTTTCACCGTTTTTGGATTTTTTACTAAAAAACAACGTTGTTTCAATGTATACGCTGCCCAGAATCATGACTAATGTAATTTATAAACATAAATAGTTATAAATATAGGGTGAATACAGTTACATTGCTATTTAGATAGAGATACTGTAACTATTGATCACATAATCCAATTGCCAATATCGCCTGATGCTCTTGAGAATATGGCATTTCTCGGCTATTGAAATTAGCTGACATACTGTGATGACTGAGTCCTGCCCCTACTCTATGATTAATCTTGGTATCTAAAGTCACTTTTTGTTTCACTGTCTTTTGCCACTACTTTCTCTCAATTAGCTGATGGAGCTGAGTGACGCTTCCAAGATGTTTATTAGTTTATTAAGGAGAAGCATTCTTTGGTTCATCATAACACCATCTAACAGAGCCTCCGCTATTTTTTGGACATTGGTGATATTATAAAGTGAGCCAGTTTGGTCTAGTGCAGGGGTGTCAAACTTAAGGCTCGGGGGCCGAATCCGGCCCATGGGGTGCTTAGATCTGCCCAAGGGGCTGCCCTGGAAACAGCGAAGGACTGGCCCGTGGTGCCTCCGCCAGCGAAAACGGAGCTCGGGAGGGCCGCACAAGCTCCATTTTTGGCAACAGAGGGTTGCAGGAGGCCCTTGCAGCTGAAAATGGAGCTCGGGAGCCTGTTTTTGCTGGCAGAGCGCTCGGGCCACCCCACAAGTGATGTTGAGCTGGCCATGCCCACGCTGGCTACACCTCCCACGGCCCCCCGAGATCAAACACAACCCTGATGCGGCCCTCAATGAAATCAAATTTGGTATCTAGTGATTAAGGCACCAGGCTAGAAACCAGGAGACTGTGAAATCTAGTCCCATTTTAGGCATGAAAGCAAGGTGATTTGGGTCAGTCATTCTCTCTTGGCCCACAATGTCAGGTTCAGACAAGTCAGTTGATCATTTCTGGATACAACCAATGAATCAACACTCAGCTGATATTCATTCAAAAAGTAGAAAAGCATAGAATATTCTATGGTGGGACAGAAAACAGGGCATATTATGCTGGATAGCTAGTAGAAGATGACAAAAGACGGATAAAATTTAGTGATCACCTAAATACATCTTTGTAACAAACTAGAAGGAAAGTGGCTCCTTCCATTATTCACTACTGCTGTTCTACAAAGGAGAACCACAAAAAAGCTATTCTGGCTGGATAGCTTTTTTGTGGGTCTCCTTTGTAGAACAGCACTAGTGAATAATGGAAAGAACCACTTTCCTACTAGTTCAGTATTACTGTAGTTGGCATGTCAATGAAACTTGTAGGTGCCTTTAGGGGGACTTACATTTAAGCAATATCATGGAAAGCTGTGGAGGAGCCTGAGATTGTATAGGTCCATGATGGCAAACCTATGGCATGCGTGCCAGAAGTGGCACGCAGCGCCCTCTCTGTGGACACGCAAGACGTCGCCCCAGTTCAGCTCCGCCGCACATACGTGCGCGCCTCCCACCGTCCAGCTGGTCTTTGGGTCTCTGCTGTGCATGAGCGGGGTGGCGGGGGGCATGTGGGGGGCACACATGCATGCGTGGGGAGCTGGGCACGGGCGGGGGCTGCACATGCATGCGGGGGGCGGGGTGCATGCGGGGGCCCGACAGAAGTTGAATTACGTAGCTGCTCCTTGGTTTTAGTTTTGAAAGAAAAGTTAAGATGCAGAGGAATTATTGCACGGTAGAGTGTTGATTTAGAACGCTTCCATCTGAGGATACTGACAGATAATCTGTATCCGAGGGTACGATCCAAAAATAAAGCAGAGACCAGTTCCATTAATTCATGCCTGGACTGTGACAGATTTCAGCAGAGAGGAAAGGAGAAAAGCTTGCTTTGTGCAGCTGCGTCAAAGCTGCATGCGGTGGTAGCAGTATGCATGTGATAGTGGGATAGGATGCGCAGAGGGAGTCATAATTCAGAGGCAAAACAAATATACAATTTCCCCATTTCAATCTGTAGCACATTCTTTCATCTTGGTGCCATTGGTTGTATAGGGATTGCAGTATGCTAGATTGTGGGATCTAGCTGGATGCTAGATTCTGGGATCTAGTATGCTAAATACTTGGATTGTAGTCTCAGTAAATATGGAGGGTATTAGGTTGAAAAGGCTTACTCTATCATCTGCTGATTACAGGCTCATGAGTGTAAGGGCTGAGGAAATATCTGGTTGTTTTTTATTGAATTAAACAGTATGGGCTTAATAGATTCTAGTATATGCAGGATATATAGGGAAAAATGGAGCAATAGCTAAATTTTAAATCAGAGGAAATTGCCTTCCAAGAAATAGTGAGTAATGGTAAATATGAACTAAGGCAGGGGTTCTCAACCTGTGGTCTGTGGACCCTTGGGAGGGGGACGCGATGTACTGTATTTTTCGGAGTATAAGATGCACCGGAGTATAAGACGCACCTTAGTTTTTGGGGAGGAAAATAGGGGAGGAAATCTACCTACCAGGTATTCATCTGGCTAGCGTCCTTAGTCTGGTCAGCTTCAGCACATTATTTTATCGCCTGGTTAGGGCTGAAAAAAATCTTCTTTGGAGGGAATAGCAATTAAAACAAGCCTGCAAAGACTTAGGGCTGGAAAAAAAACTTCTTCGGAGGGAGTAGCAATGAAAAAATCCTACAAGTCAGGAAGATCTTTAGCACCTTGTTAGGGCTGAAAAAACCTTTTTCGGAGGGAATAGCAATGAAAACAAGCCGGGAAGAGCCAGGAAGATCGTTAGCACCTCGTTAGGGCTGGAAAAAACAGCTTCGAAAAAGCTACATTTGGAGTATAAGACGCACCCAAATTTTCAGCCTCTTTTAGGGGGGTGCATCTTATACTCCAAAAAATACGGTAATCACAGGGGGTCCATGAAGGCTTGAAGAAATGCTATGATTTAAATCTTGAGTTAAGTTTTGGGGGTCTGTGTCTATGGTCCGTGGCTGCAAAAAGTATTTAAAGGGGGGTCCATGGTGAAGAAAAAAAGTTTTGAGAATCACTGAACTAATTTGTGTAGGAAGCCAGGGAGATGACCTTGGAGAAGGAATTCATAAGCTTTCAGGTGCAGAAGGAATATCTTATGTTTAGAGAGACAGAAGAGTATTATAAAGTCTCAGACATAATCTCCCCTGGAGTACAAGGAGGAAGGAGGGGGGAGAGATGGACAAGGCTTGCAAGGTTCTGTTACTAAGGCTTGTATCAATAAAATATAGTTACTGTCCTGCGGAGTCTGTTTTCTGATCTGCCCTAGATTGAAGGGCTGACAATTTCCTTGTTACTGATTGTAAGAGAAAAAGGACAGAAGGACTCTGGGGTACAATAGGGACATTAGGTCAGAACAGTTTATCCACTGGGCAGGATGGCAATTTCCCGTAGGTTGAAGCTCCAGGGCTCAATTACAAGAGTCTTTGCCAAGTCTTTTTGAACTTTGATCAATAATGTCCAGCTGTTGCAAGCTGCTCTTGCCAGAAAATAAGGAACTGCAAGGTCCTCATCCCACCCCCTGCAATTTAAAATACAAAACTTTTGAAATAGCACATTAAAATGCACAAAGCCTCAACACGAACCACCTTGTTGCTGAATGTAATTCCACCAAGTCGTGAAATGAGAATGGTATAACCAAGGTTTCTGTCCCGATTCCTATCCCCAAAGATAAATCTAAGCCATCCCACTGAAACGAATCAGATTTTCTTGCGGTTTAATGTAAGACGTACACGAAATGTCTCTGCTCATTTTGGAACCACAGGTCCTAGCGTGAAATCAAGCTTTCCAGCTACTCAGTAAATAAAGGCGATCGTAGCAACATATGCCACCTTTGCTTAATCTGATCAGTAAAATAAAATGTGCGTCTCGGTGAATGTGAAGTTTGTGTTTGAATTTGCTTTAGAGATGACGAAGAGAAGAAAAAATCCCCTTCTGATGGCACTGATGAGAAGGATAATGGGAACCAGTCCAAGTCTGTCAGTCGCATCGGCAATTCCAATAACCCCTTCCTGGATATTCCTCATGATCCCAACGCTGCTGTGTACAAATCCGGATTCCTGGCACGTAAAATCCATGCTGATATGGATGGAAAGAAGAGTGAGTGTCTTTCAGGGGGGAGCTGCTCTTTCAAGAAAAAGAGAGAACTGTGGGAGGGAGGGAGGGAAGTGGTAAATACAGAAACTTGAATATGCACCATTGTGTGTGCCTGTTCACATGTTACTGGGAATGTAAATGAAAGGTGCTACTGGAAGAGTAACTGGGAATCTGGCAGCCCAGAAGGAAAAGCTGAGAAAATGCCTTGTGCAAATATTTAGGAAGGTTAAGAAAGAGAAAAAGCTCCAGCAACCCATCTGAGAATCGGTCCAGGAGATGGGGAGAGGGAATCAGCACGCATGTTCTTTCTAATGGCTAGGCTTTGCTATTATTATTCCCTTCCAGTCATTTCACTTGCCACAGATACACGGGAAGATTTCTCTGTGACAAGAGCTCAAAGGATGAGATTGCTCTTCTGCTTAGCCTCTTCTTGGTTCAAGCCCGGGAGAGCCAGTTTGGTGTAGTGGTTAAGGCAGCCGTCCCCAAGCTCTCTGGCTTGATGGAGTGATGGGGCGGCGGGGGGGGAGGGGAGGAAGAGAGGGGATGGTTCCCTTAGAGCAGGGGTGGCCAAACTATGGTTCTTTGAGGACCTGTGGACTTCAACTCCCAGAATTCCTGAGCCAGCCATGCATGCATGGCTGGCTCAGGAATTCTGGGAGTTGAAATCCACAGGTCCTCAAAGAACCATAGTTTGCCCACCCCTGCCTTAGAGCGGCAGGCGCACGCCCTTGCATGCGCAGGTGGAGCTGCGTGTGCAGCCCGGTTCTGAACGAGCCGCAGCTGTGTACCAGGCCACAGCCCGGGGGTTGGGGACCCCTGATTTAAGGAATTAAGCTCGAAACCAGGAGGAATTCTAGTTCCTCTCCTTAGGCACAATGCCAGCTGAGTGACCTTGGCCATCCTTCCCTCTCAGTCTTAGGAAGGAGGCAATGGCAAACCACTTCTGAAATCTTGCTGAGAAAACTGGGACGAGACCAAGAGCCAGTTCCCTCCCCCCCCCCCAAACACTCCCCCCAAGTCTTGAAATAGGCTGAAAAGCTTTCCCATTGCTTTATTTTTTTACACGTTTCTGTTCACTGCGACCACTTTTGTAGCAGGTAACTGCAATGAATACAGGGCTGGTAAATATAGGAAAAGGGGTGGTGGGTGGGGAGGAAAGAATATTAATAATTTTTCTTTCTGGAAGGGACAGATATCGAGTCCCTATTATGCACTGCTGCTTCTTTGGACTACCCTTCTCCTGCAATGCTTTTTTAAAAAATTACTTTATTATGATTTTTAAATAATATTTTCTTGCTTTTTTCTACCCTTTTGGCTTCCTCTTTTTTTAATTTCTTTTTTTCTAAATATTAGTTTTTATTAGTTTTTTTTAATTGTCAAAACTAGTTTTTAGAAGAAAGGGGGGGGGCTGAGAAAGGTTTCACAACCAAAAGAGCATATTATTTATGTAAGAGCTACTATATTTTAAACAGATTTTGTTTTTTGTGTGTTTGTGTTGCTTTCCTAGCTCCACGAGGAAAAAGAGGATGGAAAACCTTTTATGCTGTCCTTAAAGGAACTGTGCTTTATTTGCAGAAGGTAAAACTTTGTTTCTTTCAACTCTTCTTGGTTAAAAAGCGAAAGCCTTGTTGTTTGTCCTTCTTAGGATTGCTTTGTTGAGTAATGAACGCACCATGCCCACAAGATAACTAAGGACAATGTAGTCTATCTGAGGAACCGTCTCACCCTGATGGGACTAGCCTACTGCACTTGTTCCAGCAGAAGCGGTCTACTTTGGATCCCATCTGTCAAAGAATTTTGGCTGGCGGGGTTCAGGGGAAAAGCCTTTTCTGCTGTGGCCCCTGCTTTCTGGAATATTCTTCCACTGAAGATGAGGTCTTCCCCCACACTACTGACCTTCTGGAAGAACCTGAAAAACTTTACTCTTCCAACTGGCCTGGGGTCACAATCAGGGTGTGCTATATTGGGGATGGCTGATGGGGTAGAGAGAAGATCCCCACCTCCAGGCCATCCATTATCTTGGATTTTAGCTTTGCTGTTTAATTTTCTAATTTTATTTGTAATATCTTTTTTACTTTTTGTCATATTGTAAACCATCCAGAGTTGCTGCATCAGTGAGATAGGGAGGATAGACATTTAATAAATAAAGCATAGAACATATGCACCAAAGACAAATTCCTTGTTTGTACAATCAAACTTGGCCAGTAAAGAATTCTATCTTCTATCTTCTAAATAAATAAACTTTGGATGCTTACTGAATTGCTTTGGGTTGTTTCAAGAGCAGATGTGATTTGGATTTTTCCCCTTCGTACAGAATACATTTCTTCTTCCAAACTTAGGAGTTATATATTCTGTCATCATCCTGGAGAAATGTGAAGTTTTTTTCATAGGAGTTCCAAAATCTTACAAAAGCAGAGTTAGTGGAAGTCATAATCTGAATAATTCATCTTCTGTTGCTTCCTTGAAACACTCAAATATATTGTATATTTCTCTACTGAGGTGATGTTGTGCAGTGATCTATCACTTATCTACTTGTGGATTGGTTGATCTTAATAAGGTTACATTGATTGTATGTGTTCTGCATCTTGTGTTCTCCATAGTGGGTGGAGCTATCATCCATGATGGGTTGACCTCGTCCTTCAGCCAATGAGGACTGAGTCTGTTAAACAGAAAAACCGCCTCCGTCTCTAAGGCCTGCTTTTGACTCAGTCCTCGCCACTGACAGGACGCGTGGTCAAGTGCTTCTCTTCTTGGATCATAGCTCCACTTTTAGTGGGAGGTTTCAAGTTTCTTCAGCTCAGCTGTCACTATGACTTTTCCTCCCCCCAGCGTGTTCTCTGATCCATCTAATCGAGACACGGGGTAGAGGCAACGCAGCACAGGGAGCCTTGGCTCCAGCTGCCCGGCCGAGGCCTCCAGCCGCGGGTCTGATACACAAATGGGAGATTCCCTTCCTCGACCCAGGAGGAGCGCTCCTTCGCTATAGTAGCGGCTTGGCTTGGCGTTCCAATGCGGCATTGGCTGGGGAGAGTTATCTGCTCCCGACATTGTTACAGCAAGAAGACTCACTGGAGTGGCGATTGACTTTTCGCGCTTCCCACGCTCCCACCTGTCACTTATTCAGACGATCGAGCGACCAACGGCCACTGAGTGGGAGCTCTTTTTGCCACCCTTGGCCAGGGAAGCAGCCTTTGGCAAATTGCAACAGCGCATTTAAAATCCGTGATTCACTGACTCCCCTCTGGTTAAGGAGTCCCTCCTATTGCCAGCTTCAGCTCCCATGAAATCGGAGCTTCCTCCGGGCTGCCGGACTCTTGATATGCCCATTACCGGAGGTTTCGGGGCTTTCCTTAGCCGCGTTTATCACGCGACTTCAGTCTTCCGACCCTTGCGATCTCTGATTACGGCCTGACTGTCTGCAATTTTTTCCTGCCCAACAAAGCTTCTAGTCGGAGTTTCCCGCCTTCCTGAGGGAAGCCAAGATGGCGCCACAGCCTTTGTTGCCGAAAGCCTCAAAATAGGGGCAAAGGACCGAGCAACCAATGGAGGCCTCTCAGTCCCTGCCTGATCCCTGCCCCAGCACATCGGGGTATCATGTGAAGGAAAAGTATTGTAGGCATTCCAGTAAAGCACGCAATGGGAAGACAAAGCCCTCCAAGGCTGCTCAACGGAATGAATCCCAAAGGGACAGAGCGCTACAAAAGCTCTGTAATAAATCTGCCAGTGACTATGCTCATTCGGGAGCTTCTCCCTACCCACCTACCCAGGATGCCCTAACAAACTTAGATCCCATCTTGGGACCCTCCCGGGAGGGGGACCACAGGGAAAATGTCTTCCTGGACACACAAGACCTCCCATTGGCAGATACAGATATCTGGGGGCGGGCACAGCCCTCCACCAGCAGAGAGTGCCCGGTTGGCAAGACCCCAATTAGGCCCAGTACCACCTTTACCCCGACAGCCACCGCAGAGAGCCTCCAGGATCCTACCAGTGTCCAGGTCATGATTTCAGTTGCCGTAAAGCAGGGCGTGGCAGAATGCCTGCAACAGCTGAAATTCCCTGCCACCTCCGCCCTGCCCTGAGGGTCTTCGGTTGATGTTGACCAGAAGTCACAAGAGGCATTCCATTCCCAGGAGTGGCATCATCATCTCCCTCCCTTTTAAAAAGTTTAGAAGGAAAGTTTGAGTGATATCTAGTGATCTCCCCTTAAAGATTAAAGTCAAAAGATTATTAATTGTAGCATCTTGAAAAACAATGATTCTAATATGCCCCCTTTCCTGGAAAATATATATATTGCTGAAAAGAAAACTCTGTTGAAGAAAAGGATACAAAATGGTCTTCAAATGCCATGTGGAATGTCACAAAGTTAGCTTTTAAATCCAGTTTTTACCTGGGAAAAATCAGAAAATGGAGGAGAAGCTAGAAAATGAGAGGACACTTATGACTGGTCATCAGAAATATTTTTAAAACCACACCAAAGAGAGAGAGAGAGATGGTGTGAGTGAAGCCAACAGTGAACATGAAGCAAACATTTGTGTGAACCAGCCTAAAAATGGGGGAATTGAGGAATGGAAAGGCCCTTAAATGGGGTGATTAAATACAATTTATCATTGTGCACTAGATTCTGCAACCAACCTGTGAGACAAGGAATGGCTTGGGCCCCTTGTTTGTTGGAACACACTATCTGTCTTCCTTCCATTTTTCAATTCTAGAAATTTTAAACGGCACAGGAGAAAAATATAAAACAGGACAAGAATATGCATTTCTTCAGTAGCATAGCTCAGAAATGGAAGAAACACAGAGAGAACACAAGATAGGTAATATATCAAAAAGCTGGCTTCCAATATTCTATTCTATTTGCCCAGCATTCCTTCACTAGTGATCTAGGAAACTAATAGAAGTAGCATTGATTCTTAACAATTGGAACCTTAATGATTGGAAATAGCTACAATGAATGGGAAGGATGGAAGTAAACCATGGCATCCTATTTAGGTTATAATGAGTAGAGCAGGTGTATGTTCAGAGTGATATTAGTGAGGATGTGCTTGGGAATATTAGTATTCCTTGTAAAAACTAATTCCATCAATCTAAGTCTGGGTCCCCCAAAATGGTCAGTATTGACCCCCCCCCCCAAGTCAATGGGACTATTCAAAAGATTGATAAATGGTTGGAGGTCAATATATTATGGAAAGTTGATTGGGATCAATTAATCTTTGGGGTTTCTGTCTCCACACCCATCCTTAATCCTGAAGATGAGGTAGCTAGAGACAATATTACTCCAGGTTGGTCGGCCAGCTACCAGTGAGAGCAGCCTTGAATTATCTCGTTTATAGCATTATTTAGTTATAGTCATATTTATAAGTTATTTTCATATAATGTTTCTGGCTTGATCAATATGAAATTTCATGAAGGGGTCAATGAGCTGAAGAGCTTTGGGACCACTGCTTTTTAAAGTGAAAAACCACACCATTGAAATGCCATGCAATAAAGTTTGTGGAAAGCTGTGTCTGAGGGACAAGTTTGGGAACTTTTCAGCCTGTCAGATTTTTCTGAACTAAGAGTTTTCAACTAGTCAGATAGCTAATGATACATGATGCTAGACGTTTTTATACAGCATAATCTGGAGAAACACCAGTCCTCATTCCTGTTTACCACCTTATACTGTATGTGATCAATCTGAAATCCTCTTTGTAGGAGAGTTAAAATGTTACAGATCTGTAGTTAATGGTCCCTGAGTTTCAGTGCTGAACCAATTAAATATTTAGAACTCCATTTATTCTGTTCAATAATGAAGGTTAATATTAAGGGTACAATGCGACAAGATCAGATTTAAAATTAATCTTGGCCTACACGTTGTGTACACATTCAAAGAATTACTAAAACTTATTCTTCTTAACTATTCTGTTGTTAAATTAAATTATTTGTAGATAAAATGAGGACCCAGATTGTTGGGGGCAATATAAATATACATTGCTTAATGGTGTAAACTTCTTAGAGAGTGCTTGCACTATGAGGCGATATATAAGCCTCACTAATAAATAAATAAATAAATTTCATAGATAAGGTTAGAGTTGCCAAACATGTAGTGGTGAAATTACTGGTGAAGATTACTTCAGATTACAGATTACTGGTACAGATTACTGGTGAAATCTAATGTTTGCTACATTTGTCTTTCTGATATCAAAATATATACCTGCATATACTGTATAATCAAGATGACCTGAAGTGCAGTGTAAATTTATTTACATTGAGTTGAATTCTGCTGACAAAATCCAAGATCTACTTGGGAAAAGTGAGGTTCAGCAAATAATATTACTTTATCCTAATGAGCTCTTTAGGAAAAATGCAAATCTTTTTTTTACAAGTTTTTCTTATTTCTTGTAATTTTGTAAATTTACTGAATACCTAGATTTTTTTTTCCTAGGTTGATGGTTCATGGCCTCTATGGCTTCCTCCCACCCTCATATGGAGGAACATTAAGTATGATGGATCATCTGAGCCATCTTGATAACTGCTAGTTATATTTGAATACAGCCAATGCAAATGGCTACAAATTTAGCAAAACTTAGTAAGAACAACACCCTCCAACATGTGAAACCTGTATTCAGTATTATTTAGTGCAGATGCTCTGTTGACATCTTCTCCTCTGTGCAGTCTATTTCGTTTTATAATATACTTTCATATATGGAAAGAGAAAATAAAAAGAAAACTACTTCTGAAAAAAATTGGCAAAAAGCAAGCTGAGAGCCTCAGTGGCAGTCTTAAACTACTTAAGTTGGCCTGCAAAACGCTATAATATATATAAAATAATTAAAAAGCCAATAATTTATTACTTTCCTTGTGAACACCTCTGGGCTCAGGTTCATTCTCTCTTCTTAGCAAGATGAAATGCAATAAAAAACAAACAAACAGTAGTGGACTTCTTAGAGTGAGAATAAACAGTTTTGAATTCTTGAGATAGTAGTTCCCCCCCCCCCAAAAAAAACAGGCTCGTACCTTCCAGGTGTGTTGGATTATAAGAGCCATTGGTTGAACAGATTGGTGATAATGGGACTTCGAGTTCCACACGTTTGGAGGGTACCTAATCTGTCTAAATCAACATTTTTCAGCCTTGGCAACTTTAAGATGGGTGGGCTTCCGCCCCCAGAATTCCCCAGCCAGCATGTAGTCTATACATTTTAAAGTTGCTAGGATTGAAAAACACTGATCTAGATAATGGTCCAAAGATCAGATGAGTGATATATTTCTGTAATGTGGTTTGTCCCTTTTATGACACATTCTTATATACTAGTGATGGCGAACCTATGGCACGCGTGCCACAGGTGGCACGTGGAGCCATATCTGCCGGCACGCGAGCCATTGCCTAGCTCAGCTCCAGCGTGCATGTGCGTGCCAGCCAGCTGATTTTTGGCTCGCACGGAGGCTCTGGGAAGGTGTTTTCGGCTTCCAGAGAGCCTCCGGGGGACGGGGGAGGGCATTTTTGCCTTCCCCAGGCTCCAGGGAAGCCTCTGGAGCCTGGGGAGGGCGAAAAATGGGCCTACCGGGCCCACCAGAAGTTGGGAAATGGGCCATTTCCGGCCTCCAGAGGGCCTCCGTGGGGGAGTGGGAGGCCGTTTTCGCCCTCCCCGGGCATTGAATTATGAGTGTGGGCACTCGCACATGTGCAATAGCGGATGCGCATGCACTTTTGGCACCCGAGGGAAAAAAGGTTCGCCATCACTGTTATATACAGACAGGTAGAACTTGAGAGGAGGATGTACCAAATCCATAAAAGTGCTGAAATGTTACAGTGTGGGCTAGCTCAGTTTTTTTAGAAATTGGAATTGATGTTCAGATCCATCCAAATGAAACTGCAGGCAAATGTACTGTCACCCTTTGATTAAAAGTTGATGGAATTTTATAGCTTCAGGCCCAGGATTCAACTCTAGAGGCAATACCTAGAGAGAGAGGGGGGGGAGAGGGAGAGGGAGAGAGAGAAACACTCTTTCCAAAGGTATGTTCATATAGTAATGTTGCAACTCAGTGTCGCAAAATGCCCATAATTATACTTGGGTTCGGTAGATGAAATGTGCTTTGCAGGAATTTCTGGCAGAAGTGCAAAATAAATAAATAAAATGCAGGGAGCAAAATTTTGATGCTTTCCTCAACTGAAACCATGCTGAAACCTGTTCTGTAGTATCCTCTGGCAATGCTTGAAAATGGAGCCCCTGTCTTCATCTCAATGTTCCTGCCCTCCAGTCTGCATTTTGATCACAAGATTTGGCTGAGTAATCCCTGGAATAGGTTTTTACATTATGCCTCGGGGTGTATGAAAAAGTCCTTCGTCTTGCCAAACGTAAGAAAGATGGAGTGATGTCTCTTTCGTCTGTCTGAAAATTTAGAGCAAATGTTGGCGCTGATACTTGACTGCATTCAAAACCATTTTTGCTTTGTGCGTAAAAGAGACTTTCAACCATGCATACATTTTCTGCTTTTTGTTTTTGTTTAGCCTAATCAGATGCCTGCTTGCTTTGAAATTGTCCCCCTACATTCAGTGAAAATTCAAGATAAACGTGTACAGAATTTCTAAGGCTTGTTCAGCAAAGTCTTAGGCACTAGTCGCAATTCAGAAATTGTGATAGAGCTTCTGTGGTTTTATTCTAAGTATGAGAAAGCATTCTGTTCCTAGGAACCAAGGGTTCCCACTCGAGGAAAGCCAGAACTGCTATCTTTTCTAACCTACTACTCTGCCCTCCCCATGCATATAGTAACCAGAATTCCCAACCATTTCTGACCCTTTTCTGTTGAGTTCTATTAGCACCAGAAGCTTTTCTTCCCTTCTCCAAAACCCCATCTTAAATGCAAATAAAGTGTCAGTTACTAATATTAGTACAGGATTGGGAAGTAAAAAGGTAAAGGAGTCCCTGCAGATTTTACTTCACTAGTCGTTGCTGACTTTAGGGGGCGGTGCTCATCTCTGTTTTCAAGGCCATTTAGCACCTAGACTTATATACCGCTTCACAGTGCTTTACAGCCCTCTCTAAGCGGTTTACAGAGCTCAGCATATTGCCCCCAACAATCTGGGTCCTCATTTAACCGACCTCGGAAGGATGGAAGGCTGAGTCAACCTTGAGCCGGTGAGATTTGAACAGATGAACTGCTGAACTAGCAGTCAGCTGAAGTAGCCTGCAGTGCTGCACTTTAACCACTGCGCCACCTCGGCTCTTTGGTCATGTGGCCAGCATGATATCATGGAGTGCTTTACCTTCCCAATGAAGTGGTACCTATTTATCTACTTGCATTTGCATGCTTTCGAACTGCTAGGTGGGCAGGAACTGGAGAGAGGGCGAGAGCTCACCCTGTCACGTGGAGCTCGGATCTCGAACATGGGCCACTAGCTTTCCAGCTGAAAAGCCCAACATCTTAATTACCACACCGCCCTAGTACAGGATTGTCTTTGCGAGAAATCCTCAACTGTTCAAAAAGAGCGTCAGTATTACTGCCATGCATAGTTTACTTGCAAGTTTTAACTTCCAGATAACTTCAAGATCAGATATGAAAGTGATAGTTCTCCAGCACTATTCCTGGTTCTGTAAAAGAGGCATGAAAAGGCTTAGGACCAAAAGAAGTCATACCTTTCACATTTGTTTTTCCTTCTGTACAGTGGCTAAAAGCACAGGCACCTGTCCTCAGTTGGCTTGGCTGAATTTCTGGCTTGCCCCATAACCATAATGGGCATCACTCTACCTGGATGATACATTTACTTGATTTTGTAGGCTTATTTCCAGCCCTTTTAAAAGCATTTCTCCCATTTGCTTTGACTTCTAATTTGCCACCCTCTCTGGATATTTAGCACATCATTCAAATTCATTGCTGAAGCCTGGCGGGGGGTGGATTTTTATTTATCTGGTTACAGATTTTGGCAGTGGACTGTTCTACAGTGAATTTGCCATGGATCAATGCTGTGTTGAAATGGATTTAATCAACAGCTGACCTGTTACAACTACACTGAAGACTTTGGGTTAATTAGACTAGCTGCTACTGGAAGTATTTTCATACATCAGTGCTGATTTGGAATTCTGCTGCACATTTTCTATGCCATTTACTGGCTTTTTTTTTTGCTCAGAGTTCTCCATGACATTTTATCTTAATGGTCTTTTTGTAATTGAAGATGTCAGCTGTACAGAACATTCGCCAGTTAGATGTAAGGGAGAAAAATCACCATGGCAAAATGAGGGGGATGCTGGCTTTGTTTTTATACAATAGACCTGTGCTAGATGCTTCTAGGATATTTCTTATAACTCATCTGAAGGTTTTGGAAGTGGGAGTATATCAGCCAATGTGCTTTAGTGGTTAAATGTTAGTTAATGTTATTCAGCCACAGAAATTGATTGGCTGACTTTGAGCCACTTACCCCTACCTTTGGAAAAATTGAGAAAAATAGGTATCTCACTTTGAGCACCTAGAGGAATGGTTGGAAGGAAGGGAAAGGAAAGGAAAGGAAAGAAGGAAAGTTTTCTAAGAATAGGTTGTATTGAACTCAGAGAATCTTATTTCTGAGTAGACATATGCTGAATTGGCTTTCTGGTCCATGAAGTGTCAATGTCCGAGACAGCGCGCCGTTCAAAGTTGCCACAATGCGCCATTTCGGAGTTGCCACACACGCGCAGGGGGAGGGGGATGCATGGGGTGCACAGATGGGTGTCGGGTGATGGGTCTCACGCTGGGAGAGGAGCCAGGAAGGCAAGCCAGCTTCGGTCAGTTCAGAAGCCATCCAGGCCTGAAGAGTACTTGCTAGAGCCAGCCAGGGAACAACTGGGCTTGAAGAGTTCTTGCTGGAGCCGGGCCCAAAGAGTACTTGCTGGAGCCAGCCCAGAGCAACCGGGAACAGGAAGACGGGGCATGATAAGTCCGTATAGCCAGCTGGCTAACAGAAGCCAGTAATGCTGGCTAGAAACCCTTTTACTTGTATTGTTCACCACGTGCCAAGCTGAGACTCCATTAAAGAGACCCGTTATGTATGTATGTATGTATGTATGTATGTATGTATGTATGTATGTATGTATGTGTGTGTGTGTGTGTGTGTATATATATATATATATATATATATATATATATATATATATATATATATATATATATATATATATATATATATATATATATATATATATATATATATATATATATTTCCAATTTGTACATTTAGTGCAACCAATGAGGCGTGATGGTTAAGGCAGTGGAAGAGGAGTGGAGAGATCTGAGTTCTAAATCCACCCTCAACCATTGAAACTCATTGAGTGACTGTGCCAGTTGCTCTTGATCAACCCAACCTACCTCACAAGGTTGCTGTTGCAGGGACAAATAGGAAGAAGCACTATTTATGCTATCTTAAGTTCCTATTCAAAAGGAAGGATATAAATCTAATAAAAATAGCGTACATGAAACTTCTCTCAACAGATTTCCATATTAATTTGCAATTTAAAAGAAAGAGTAAACTTTTGTTCACATATCTATCAGTCAGATGTACTGATGTTTTGAATCTTTTCTCTCTGCAAAATGTACTCTTTTGTGCACTCGTGGGTATTGTCACGTAGTGAATATTGTCAGTTGTATGTCTATGCAGGATCATGCACCCCTATCCTAATATTATGGTACATTCCAATATAAGCAGAACACGTGATATGATGAGTGCGCATGCATGCATTCCTAAACCACCATTAATTTTCTTCT
This sequence comes from Diadophis punctatus similis, assembly GCA_023053685.1. NCBI lineage: Eukaryota > Metazoa > Chordata > Lepidosauria > Squamata > Dipsadidae > Diadophis > Diadophis punctatus. Next base: position 89,189,320 of record JALIGW010000002.1, read on the forward strand.
GCCTTAGCCGTTGACCTGAATGGTCGTGTTTTCTTAGCAAAAATGTAATTATTCAGGATTTATTATTTTTGTACTGAAATAAATATTTTCTATTAGACTTTTAATATCGGCTTTATTTCTAACTGTCTGAATTCCAAGAAAAGATCTAAATCGCCTCTATGAGATATTATTCTCACCCCAACAGGTATATTAGGCTTTCCACTTTGAATATGTTTAATAAGAGTGCATGGGGTAATTTCATATTGTAAGATAAGCAAGATAAGTTACTTTCTCACCTATCCCTCATTTGCAGTAAACATGTATAAGATTGTAACAACATGCTCTTGCCTTTGTCATTTCTGGTGGTTGTTTACATCAAAGACAAGTTTGATGTCTTGCCTGCTGTTTGATTGCAGCCAGGGCTTAAAAGCACACACACACACTAAATTTACCCTTTTAATTTCCGCAGGACGAATACAAACCAGAGAAGGCTTTATCAGAGGACGACCTTAAGAATGCCGTCAGCGTGCACCATGCGCTAGCATCAAAGGCAACCGACTACGAGAAGAAGCCAAATGTCCTGAAACTGAAGACAGCTGACTGGAGAGTGTTGCTTTTCCAAGCTCAGTAGGTTCCAGTTTGGTGGCTTGCACGGCATGGTTCATGAAAAAAATAATAATCGTAGGAACATTGGGCGCCTCTCCAAAGACTTGTTTCAAGTTTGTTTTTCCCCTCTCCCTTTTTTCAAACTATATTTTCCAGTTCTGAGTATAAATTATAACAAAAGGGCTGCAGGCTCCATAAGTAAATGCTGAAGCTATTAGTGATCCATCCTTCACCTATAAAACGGTGTGCAGCTGAATAGAGGTTTCCATTGCCAATCTGGTGGTCTATGACAATTCGCCACGGCCAACTCACCATGGCCAACTCACCACATGACAATTAAACTGTGGGACAAGAGTTAACACTAATATCAAAGAAATGGTAGTATAGAATCATTAAAGAAAGGATGCAAAAGGAGGGACAGAATGAAATGTGAATGACAAAAATTAAAATAATTTTTAATTTATTTTAAATAATTTTGAATAATTAAATTGAATTGTTAAATTGTCCCATGGCGTGTTGTCCTGCGGTGAGTTGGCCATGGCGAGTTGTCCTGCAGCAAATTGTCCCATTCTGAATCAGGCAACCCAAGAAGGAGAATTATTCAGCAGTTGCAATGCTGTCTTGGCCTTAAATCTGTATTGCAGGTCTGCTATAATGTATATAAGGGTGGGGAAGAAAAAGCACACCTTAGCATATGTGGTAATATATAACATGCAGCTTTTAAGCCTACCTTAACAATCAAAGTTAAGGTCAGGACATGCTGCTCAAAGTAATATCTTTAAAAAATGAATCCTTTTAGTCATTTAAACTTTAGAGGGGAAAAGCTACATGCATGTGACTTTTGTAACTGCTGCAATGCAGATAATTTTTCTATTGTGTAGGTTTAGATTTAAGTCAAAGCTATAGGAGTGTGTTTTGCAGATCACTGAAATGCATCAAAACATTTGGGGAAGGCTGATCTAGACCCTTATCCACCTTACTAGCGGAGAAACTAAAAATGTAAATACTAAGATTAAAATTAAATTTTGGGATTAATCATAAAATTTAAATTGTCGTAATGGTTACTTCTGGTTGGAAAGAAGAAAGGGAGTGGCAATATCCCTAGATCTCTTAAGTGGACTTTAGAAAACATTTGTAGTTCAGGGCTGAAATGAGGGGTCCTTGGTGCTCCCTGAGCTTGGTTGTTTTCTTGCAGACATTTCATTACTCAAACTAGATGACATCAGTGCACTGATGATGTTACCTAGTTTGGGTCAAGGAATATCTGCAAGAAAACAACCACTCAGGACTCCTCATAAGTGGACATTGATGTCATTAATTAAATTCCTTGTCTGTCCAATCACACTAAAGAATTCTTCTATTCTATTCTATTCTATTCTATTCTATTCTATTCTATTCTATTCTATTCTATTCTATTCTATTCTGATTTGATTTGATTTGATTTAATTTAATTTAATTTAATTTAATTTAATTTAATTTAATTTAATTTAATTTAATTTAATTTAATTTAATTTAATTTAATTTAATTTAATTTAATTTAATTTAATTTAATTTAATTTAATTTAATTAAAAGTTCTTATAGGCCGCCCAATCCCGTAGGACTCAGGGCGGCGTACAACAGGAATAAGAACAATACAATAATACATAGCAATTTAAAAACATGACATAATGTTAAAAACCATTCATTCATAGGGGAATCTGATCTTCTTCTTCTTCACCCCACCTGCCGGAAGAGCCATGTTTTCATAGCTTTGCGAAAGGCCAGTAGAGTGGGGATAGTCCGGATCTCTGATGGGAGTTTGTTCCAGAGAGATGGGGCTCCCACAGAGAAGGCTCTCCCCCGTGGACCCGCCAACCGACATTGTTTGGCTGATGGGACCTGGAGGAGGCCCACTCTGTGGGATCTAACTGGTCGTAGGGAGGTATGTGGTAGGATGCGGTCCCGGAGGTAACCTGGCCCTGAGCCATGTAGGGCTTTAAAGGTCAAAACCAACACCTTAAATTGCGACCGGAGACTAATAGGCAGCCAATGCAGCTGGCGAAGGATAGGTGTTACATGGGTGGATCTCGGCACACCCACCTATTCTATTCTATTCTATTCTATTCTATTCTATTCTATTCTATTCTATTCTATTCTATTCTATTCTATTCTATTCTATTCTATTCTATTCTATTCTACTCTACCCTACCCTACCCTACCCTACCCTCCCTATCAAAAGCCTAGGTTTGGGGACATGAGGCATTCAATGAACTGTAGGAATGACTCCAGAAAAGACTCTGCTTGCCATGGCCCCTCACCATACTTTAGAGTGTCTGCAGGGTATGATTAAAAAAAGTCAAATTGGCACTGTGATGGTGTGTTCAAAATTCTGCCTGGGCACATGAAAAACAGGCAGAGTTTTGATCAGCCCTTGATGGCCACCATCTTGATGTTTCTTAACCATACCCTGCAGACAACTTGCCTCTTTGGTTGACTCAATCCTAAATTAAGGTTGTTATTGTCTTCTGAAGCTTAACAGGGAAGCCCTCATTACAAACAGTACGCATTTAGCAACTGCCTTGTTTAGTGGCCATTTGCCGTTGCAGCGGTGACGAAAAAGCAACTCAACAGCCAGTCCTCACATTTATGACCTTTGCAGGTCTGTAAAGCAAAGGAAAGCTGAAGTAAGGTTAAAAAAAATTGTGATGTTTCTCTTAGCAACTGCTTTGCTCAACAATCAAGTTGCTGGTCCCAGTTGTGGCTGATTATATGTATTATGCAAGAAAAAGTTTGTTGGACAAAAAATGGAAGGAAACAAGAAAAATATGGGATGAAACACAGATGAATGGAATTTTCCTAAATGTGGCTTATGCTTAGGGGCAACTCCTGCGTTGCTGCAAGAGAAACTTATTCTGATGCAAGAATATAGAAGAGTGGCCTAAACTAGCTGTTCTTATTATGCCAGTACAGATATTGAAGAGAATGTGCAAGTGTTATGCCTGAGGCTAGCCAGAGTCACTGATTAATCTGTCTCTCTTCCACAGGAGCCCTGAAGAAATGGAGTCCTGGATCAATAAGATCAATTCTGTGGCAGCCGTTTTTTCTGCCCCACCGTTTCCAGCTGCAATTGGATCCCAGAAGAAATTCAGCCGCCCTCTCTTACCTGCCTCCACCACCAAATTATCTCAGGTGATTGGGGTTTTCCTGTTTCCCCCCTCTCCTTACAGCTTGCACAAACAGGACTTCCAGTATTATTCTCCCTTGCAATCATTCTCAAATAATAGTACGCATATGGGCACGTGATTCATTAGTCCTAACACCGAAGGTAGTGTGAAAGCTGGCTACGTGATTTCCAAGTCAGCTATGTACATAGACTGGCAGAGTGGGAAATCATAATAGCACCAGCCAATAGAGTGATATCTTCTTTAACCTACAAGTTAGGTACAGGTAGTCCTTGATTTACGACTGTTATGGAGCCTGCCCATCCTGGTTGCAACTCGTGATGGTCATGATTCAGGTCACCCACGTGACTGACCTGATTTTACAATCTTTTTGTGGAGTGGGGGTTGTTAAACTCAGTGGTCATTAAGGTAACTAATGCTTTGCTATGGGCTGATTTTGTTGAAAACCATCATAAAACATGATCGTATGACTGTGGGACACTGTAAATGGCCATAAATGCAACCTGAATGCTGAGTCTCCAAAGTGCAGTCATGCAATCACTCAGGAAGGGGGGAACTGTTCAAACTTTGGATCCAGGTTGCAAGTACCACCAAGGGAGGTCTCTTGTAAATATGAACAGTCAACTAAGCAACTGGTTGTAAGTTGAGGGCTACCAGTACAGATCTAGGTCACATGATGGATAGATCTTTCCCAATTTTGTTTGGAAAATTCTTGTTAATTTAAATAAAATCCATGTGATATTTGAATTGCTGGTTTAGGAACCAGGAATAGTTGAGTTTCAGATTTAGGAACTGAACACTCCTAAAAGCAATAGAAATGAGTTCTTAAATCATTTTATTAAATGCACTAGAGCAGGGGTCAGCAACCTGCAGCTCTGGAGCCGCATGTGGCTCTTTCATCCCTCTGCTGTGGCTCCCTGTCGCCGGTTGGCACCACAATTTTGAGAGAAGCTTCCAGTTTGGGGGGGGGGAGAAGCAGAGCGTGCCAGGAGGAGACTCTATGGCAAGGGGCGGGTATTCCGGTCAGCTCCACAATTGATAGGGCTTTTGGTTAGGACTGGTAGAGGAAAAAAGACGCTGCGCTAGGAGGAGACTATGGTGGGGGAACCGGACTTCCGGTCGGCTCCAGAATTGAACGGGGGATTCCAGTTAGGACCTTTGTGGCTCTTTGAGTGTTTAAGGTTGCCGACCCCTGCAATAGAGGTTCATTCTAAAGCATGTAATTACCTCTGCAGGATGACCAGCTAAAATCCCACGAGAGCAAACTGAAGCAGGTCTCTACTGAACTAGCCGAACATCGTTCCTACCCACCGGATAAGAAACTCAAGGGCAAGGAAATTGAAGACTACAAGCTGAAAGACCATTATTTGGAATTTGAGGTAGGTTGAGGTCAACTAAGACTGGGCCCTATTTTAAAGGTAGTCATTGTAGAGACCATAACACTTCAGCAAGTGAGTGTTGAGAGTTTATATCTGCTTTTAAGTTTTTAACTCTATCATTAAAATGGAAGGAACATTGCTACATGTTTTAATCAAAAATGTCTAGATGGGAGAGAATTATCCTGTTGATGTCTATGTATTATTTAGACTCTGTTCCATTGTTTGTAACCTTCAGTTGGGAAAAGCAGTGGATCATAGGACAACATTTTTGAATCGATTTAGCTTAAATGGATTAACTTACAGAATGCAACCAAAATCTAGGACCTGAGGTTAAAATTTGGCAAAGTTGTGGCTGCTTCATTGCTGCTGCACAACTGCTGCAGTTACGTGATTGTCATTTCTAGTGCTCCAAGCCAGCTTCCTACAAAGAAAGTCAGTGGGGAAACTAGCAGGTTAAGTTAAAGGTTGCTCCCATTCCAACTGGGTTTTTTTTTTGGGCTCACCAGTGATCATTCTGTTGTTGTTGTTTTTTTTTGGGGGGGGGTGTTAGGTAAGCAAAGATCTCTGTAACAATGACCCAACAGAGCACAGTTTGTCTAGTAAAAAGTATAAATGTAGGATGGTGAACCGGATGTGTATTTGCTTTGTTTTGAGCATGGCTGTTAGTTTTTGAAGAATCAGTCTGTAATAATTTAGGACAGGGGTCTCCAACCTTGGCAACTTTAAGACTTGTGGACTTCAACTTCCAGAATTCCACAGCCAGCAAAGCTAACAAAGCTGGCTGAGGAATTCTGAGAATTGAAGTCCACAAGTCTTAAAGTTGCCAAGGTTGGAGACCCCTAATTTAGGAAGAGGGTGATGTTTTCATGTTGTTGTTGCCTTTTTAGTTCTGCTTCTCTGTCTTCATTTCATAGTGGCATTTCCTCCATTCTTTATAGGGTTAACATGTGCAGATAGCTTCTTCTCTTATTCATTTGAATTATCAGGAACTATCTGTATCCCACTAGAGATGGAACAACAGTAGTGGATGCCATGTCTGGATGGCAGTGGGAGGTCCAACAAGCCTGACTACTATAAGGAATACAATTTAAGTTCTGGAGTTGAACTAAATTATGGGCAGTGCTATTCCATACTTTTCTAGAGCCATTGTTTTCAATGTTTTAGTTCCCAACAAACCAATTATATATGGATTAACCTGCTTATGAATTCTGGAATATAGTAGTCTGGTATGTGGGTTTGTTTTTAATACAGTCTGAACTGCAGGGGATGTGTAGCAGTTAATACCCTGGTGGGTCTCTGGCCAATCACACTCTTAAGTCAATATTCCTTACAGATTTAATGTGGGAATAAAATGAAGGGAAATCCCCATGTAAACTGCCTTAATCTCCTAGAGAAATGGCAGAGTTAGAATGCAGTATTGCAGGCAAACTCTGCCCGCAGTCTGCAGTTCAATCCTGACCAGCTCAAGACTGACTTAGCCTCCATTCCTTCCGAGCTCAGTAAAATAATTGTTGGGGGCAATATGCTGACTCTGTAAACCACTTAGAGAATGCTTTAAAGCACTATAGAATAATATATAAGTCTAAGTGCTATTGCTATATAAATCTAATAGATTAAAAAATATATAAATTCATTATAATATCATCTGCCAAATATGGCCGATATAGCATTTTTTTTAAAAAAAAACCTACTGTTTGTTTGTTTGTTTAAAATTATTTGCCACCCATCTTGTATCCAAAGACTCTTGGTGACTTACAACATAAACACATTGAAAAACATTAAAATCAATGTCATCATAAAAAAACACAGCAGATAAAAACATTAACAGATTAAAAAAAACATAAACCAAAGATGGCAAAGAAGGGAGTTGGACACACGGGGGAGGGGTTGAATTTTAATTAGTCAACTACTTCCAGTATGAAGCTCTCTCATTAGGTCCTCAAGCCACCTGGCAGAGCCAGGTCTTAAGGCTGTTGCAAGAGATCAGGAACATGGGAGCTACCCTCATCTCAGGATAGAAGGTATTCCAGAGGGCAGGATCTGTTACTGACCTTCTAAGTCAACGGTTCTCAACCTGGGGGTTGCGACCCCTTTGGGGGTCGAACGACCCTTTCACAGGGGTCAGGAGACTTCACCGGACGCTGCCATTTGGGTTCTTTTACCCTCTGCGCATGCACAGAACGCTTTGCGCATGCGCAGAGGGTAAAAGAACCCAAATGGTAGTGGTGGGGCGGGGGTCACGGCGGCGGTGGGGTGGGTCATGGGGGGGCGCAGGTCGCGGCATTAGGAAGGTTGAGAACCACTGTTCTAAGTCTTATTTCCAAAGATTCTCAATAAAAAATTGTTATATTATAAATTTGGAATAGAGGCAGAAAAACTCCAAGGCTGAAGAATAGTTGCTATACAACAATCAGCATTCCTGGCACCATTTCCTCTCTGTTCAGTTCTCTAGCATATTCATTATCTAATGAAGCATAATCAGTTCAAAATGCTATCAGCATTCACCTCACTAGTTCAGTATTGTTGAGTGACATGCTTATATAATTATTTGTCTTTTCACCATTGCTGGAAGTATAAATACTAAGCACATGACTATTTCATTTAACTGTCAAATTGATTTTTTTAAAAATAATCGTCTCTTCCAAAGCTCATCCACAACCATTGCTTTTTCTGTTGTGTTCTTTTAAAGAGGCCTTGAAATATTCTTGCATTTGTATAGCAATGCTTGGCTGAGTCATGTTTTGGAATAAGAGAAAGCCCTTTTTGTACTTGGTTGGAGACCACAATTTTGACAATAGATTTTCCTTTAAAGAATGTATGGCATTTGGTAGAACTTCATCAACATTTGTCATGATTCATTGGGAAGGGTCAGAATGCATGTCATTAAATAAGTAATCCTGGAAATTCCAGAAACTGCATTTTGCACCTCTTAAAAGCCTGTTTCTGAATTCTGATTAATCACCACTAGTGTATTTGAGTTAATCACAGCACCACTGAGTGATGGTGCAGATGAACCTGCCTCATACAGAGGAGTTGTGGTTTTCTAGAGCGTGAACAAATTCAGCAGTTGTCATTTTCAAAAATGTGTTAAATCTTCCTTTACACTTTGTATTTGGTGCCTGGTGGGCTCAGAAATTTATGGCAGTGAAGTGATACATTAAAATGCAATGGTCTGCCTAGCTGAAGACCAGCAACAGTATCTTTTACAAATAATTAGAAATCCATACCATACTGGAACACATGGCATAGAGAAAAACTTAAATTCAGTTCTATAATGATCCATTTTAACATCGTAATACTGAACCATTATATTCATAATCATGGAAAGATGAGAAGCTAGGAGGCACCACAATTAAACTTCTGAATTTTATATGTAAATGTATATCCATTTGCCATTGCTGAATTTTGTACTTTACATACTGATCAGCTGGGCATAAAATGAGAGGTATTCTATTGTTTTAAGAAAGCATTCCCGCCCCTCCCTAAATCAAGTTGGGATAAAGGGGGAAGTGTAGGAAAAGACAAGGTGAGGCAACAATAAGGATCCTTCTTAAACGTCTTTTGCCTGCCTAAGTTTTGTGGGTAGACTGAAGATAGCAATAGCACTTAGACTTATATACTGCTTCACGGTGCTTTACAGCCCTCTCTAAGCGGTTTACAGAGTCAGCATCATGCCCCCAACAATCTGTGTCCTCATTTTACCCACCTTAGAAGGATGGAAGGCTGAGTCAACCTTGAACCGCTATGAATCGAACTGCCAAATTGCTGGCAGTCAGCAGTCGGCTGAATTAGCCTGCAATTAGCCTGAAGAGCCGAGGTGGCGCAGCGGTTAGAGGCAGGTACTGCAGGCCACTAAACCTGACACTGATCCGCAGGTCAGCGGTTCAAATCTCACCGGCTCAAGGTTGACTCAGCCTTCCATCCTCCCGAGGTAGGTAAAATGAGGACCCAGATTGTTGGGGGCAATATAAATATACATTGCTTACTGGTGTAAACCGCTTAGAGAGTACTTGCACTGTGAGGCGGTATATAAATCTCACAAAAATAAAATAAATAAAATAAAATAAATTCTGCATTCTAACCACTGCACCACAATTTGTTGCACACTCTGAAAGTCCACTACTTTGGACAAGATTCTTTGCACGTCTTTTCAAAATACAACATTCAAAGTTCAAATGCTTCTCCTGAGGAAAAAAACCAACACATGTCCTTCGGTTTTCAGTTTACAAGACATTTCTGTATTACTTTCCGGATACCCTTGTCGCCCACGAGCTAAAATTGCTCTGCTAGTTTACTTGCTGTGCGTCCAATTTGCCATGACTGATTTCCACACACATCGTAGAAGTGACACTGTAGACTGAGTCTTTTCTTTCTTTTTCTTTTTCTCTCCAGAAAACCCGTTATGAAATCTATGTGTCTCTTCTCAAAGATGGAGCAGGAAAGGAGTTGCTGAGTACCACCAGTGAGATTGATGGTCCTGGACTGAAGAAATGCCACTCCAGCCCTTCATTAAATCAGGAGTCTCCTGTTAGTGCCAAGGTGAAGCGCAACGTCTCTGAGAGGAAGGACTATCGACCAGAAACTCCCAGCATCAAGCAGAAGGTTACTTAAAGGAATCTAAGGCAGGCTGGAGGATCACGCACCGCTCTCTCTTTGATAACCTGTCCTTCGCGAAACAAACAAAAATTAACACATCTGCCTGAATGGGTGTTAGTGACATTTTTCAGTTGTAAATTTTGTTGTTTCTGTACAGGTTGTTGGAAATGTTTTGGCTTCTAACTTGCATTTGCCTAGTTAAGTTATCATAGAGCAATTGATCCAGTCCTCCTTTTTTTAAAAGAAAGAAAGAAAGAAAGAAAAGAAGTGGGGGAATTGGAATGGGACAGGAGATATTTCATGGTATATTTATCTCTCTGTCATATGTTGGTTTTCTTCTGTTGGCTTGTAATTTTCATCTGAACTGCTGCTGCTGTTCAGCCGTGGGGGAATGACGAGACAAATGGAGGCTTATCAACTTGTTTAAGCCTTGTCAGCGGATAAGCTAAGATGTAAAAGAGACTGGGTTAAAAAAAAATGTTCAAGTGTTGCCAAGCTCGGTAACAATGCGTTGTGGAAGATATGCCAGTAACTAGATTATTGAGTGATCAGTCATTGTGATCTCTGAGTCCAAACTTTACAAGTCATCAAGTTAATATCTTGGATATAGAAACAGATGAAGACCTTCGCTGAATAGAAATGATTTCAACTGAAACAGGTCTTATTTTTTCATGTTCCTCGGTGGAAACTTTCTACCATAGCCACCTCTGTTTTATCTGCACATAGTGCTACCCTAATGATTCTCAACAGCAAATAATCATATATTCGTTGTACTGATAGCAGTAGCGTGTAATGTTTTTGTTCAATTGGCATTATGATCGTCCTTCAGGTGTTTAAGTATTTTCAGGCACTTTATAAACTAGTTGATCAAAATGTGGTGTCATTCCAGTCCCCATTTGCTAACCAACAGGTCCCCTATGCTATATAATTGCCTGACAGATGTCTGTCTATCCCCATATCCATACTGTAATTTCCTGATTTTTTTTAAAAAATGGCCCAAGAACTCTCTCATTATTACAGTTCCTAGAGTGGTCTCATTTCTGTTGCAGATGAGGGCATTACATCTGACTCTTTCCTGGGGATGAAAAACATCCTGCAATGCAAACCAAAGAGAAAAGAAATAACCAGAACAAGGGAGGTTTAAGTTATTATCAGGAGCCTTGGAAAAAGGCTTTCTGGGGAATAAGAAGTTTTGAAAATTATTGAAGGGCACCTCATTAAACCCAGAAATGGCAGCTCGAAGATAAGAACACATGGTCTAGAGGGGCATTATTTTCTAGGCGGGGTTTGTACATTTCTTTGCCCACATTTTGAAGAGGATAAATTGTGTAAAAAAAAGACCCGTCCCCTAGGCTCTGTCAGGCTGGGAGATAAGAAAACGACAGGGTGACACATGTGAAAGCTCTGAATTAGGCTCCTAAATTTAGAATACTAAATAAAAGCTGTCAGTAGTCAGGACATTCTTTATAAGTGCAATTAAGGTATTGTTCTATTTCAGTACTGATAACTTGCGGCTGTTTAGATGCCACAAATATTATAGTTCCCAGCATCAATCACTATTAGACTGCTATATTAGTTACACATTAGAAGTTCATTAAGGTAGGACTCTTACCACCTGTACTTTCATTAAGAAAATTTCCTTCATTTTTCAATCATGGGTTATCACTGTATGTCACGAATACTAAATTGGTATTTAAGGTACTGGATAAGTTGCTAATGCCTGCCGAAATAGAAAGATTCACAAAAAGTGGCACATAGTTTCATCAAGAGTTCAGAAAAGCCAGCAAATTGTCAGCCTTGTTGAAACGAAAAGAGGTGGCAGTAAAATGATGGGACTGATTTACATCATTTAAAAAAAAAGTGGGAGGGGGGTTATGTTAGTTCAATGTATACTTTGTACTAATGGAGTTCAGGGGGGGGGGGAAATGAAGCAGCTGTAAAAATACAGTATTTGAGAAGACGACCTTGGTAAGGCTGGAGAGAGATACATATGAGAAATGTTAAACTCATCCCTTGAAAAGGGAGAAATCACTTTTCCCCCCTCTACACATGGGTGAGACAATGATACTATATTAAGGTTGTATATGGCATTTCCATAGCTAAAGTAGACTAAACTGAATTATTCAAGAGCCTTCCAGGTTGGTTGATGGTTAGCCTCCACGTCTATTTGTTGAGTGTTGCTGATGGTGTTTGCAAACTCTAGGAGAGCAGGGTTTTTAGATTTGCATTTTGGAATGACTACAGCATGGTAGGAATTATCAGGTGTGTGTGATGTACCCCTTCCATTAAAATACAGAATTTGTGGTTGGATTCACCCGTTGCGCTAAGCTGTACTTTGTTTTAACCAAACGTCATTGTACAGACCACAATAGCTAGTTGCGCCAGTACGCTGAGCCAAAGTCAAATGAAATGCACCCTGGCATAAAGCAATGTGTGAACCCATCTACATAGTGACTCACTCAATATTTGTTCATATAAAGACACACTTTGGAAAAATGATCAGTGGGGAAATGGTGGCTGCTCTTTCTTTCTCTTGTAGATCAACAAGCTCTGTAAGATTTTGGAGCAACCCATATGGCAGCCAGGCACCAGACTATATATACTCCACTCATCTAGTAGAGTCAGTGCCAATGAGTTACATGGACTTTCTGATGACCTAGTACGAGTTTGGTCAAGATTGTATACAAAGATTGGAGAGGGTATTAATTTTTTTCCCCTTGAGCTCCTGGAGGAAAAGCAGGATATAAAGCTAACAAATAAATAAATACAGAAAAGCATTCCCTCCCCCCCCCCTAGAATACTAGGTACTTTTCCATTTGTGTGAAACTGTGGGTTGCTTCATAGTCTGGATTTGGTCCAGAGATTACTCAGTCAGTTGGAAAGTAGGGAGCATGATTTAGGATAAGAGCCCTAGAAGTATACAAAGAAGAAACCCGCCACCTAGCTGGATCTCTGCTCAAAAGGAGAGAGACTGCAATTTTCTCTATAATGCGCATAATGACATGTCAGAATTAACTGTCTGTGTCATGTTTCCATTTTCACTTTCCCTGTCCTCCTTTCACTTTCTAAGAATCAAGCTCTAGTCAAGCCCGTTAGGCTTAATATTAAAAGTACGGTTCTTGAAAGAGGTTTGATAACAGTTGGAAGCTTTCTGGGGTTTCCCCCCCCCCTAGATTCTTTTGTGATGCTTCCAGAAGGCTGAAACAAACCCCAAGATGGCTATTCAAGTCACACAATTAAAAGCTGGAATGGGATTTATATGCACTCTTGTTCTCAATGTGCACCCCGATGACTGTTGCCTTGGGGAAACAGGAGTGCAGCCAATAATTGAAACGTTGCAATTCATGAATGTATTTGTGTCTATTTCTTTTCAGAAGCAGAGGGGAATTCAAATTATTTATTACTTCCAAGGTGCCTATGGTGGTGGCAGGCAGAGGGTGTATTGTAAATTACCAAGACTGCAGTCAGATCCTCGGTTGCATCCCGGAAATAAGGGGTCAAACAAGCTTTGGCTTCGTTACAATCTTAGTAGGTAGCTCAGTAGTTTTTCTCAGAGGAATAAGACTGCTTTTACTTCACATTTACTTATATAGCAGAACATCACAGATTGAACTTGGGGTAAACATGAAGCTGCCTTTTTGTCGAAGTGTTGACTGCAGCAATTTATGATTAAGCTTCTCCTATATAACCACGTTATGAATCAGCTTTTATATATAAGGTTGGTTTTTTTTTTCTCACTTGAAAATTAAGGTGTAGTTACACTTACCTTGCATGGGAGATATGGGTGCACTGCTGATGTGGATGTACACATCTAGACAAGAGCATGCATCAAAATAGTTGCCTATGCTTTTGTGAAATATGTATATTGATAGGTACAATTACACTTAGATCTTTTGCAATTAAAAGGTTTTGGCCGGCATTGGATTGGGACTAGGTACTTACATTAACTTTGTGCTATATTTCTGTTTTGCTGTTTGCAAGCATGGTTTTCTGTAAGAATTGGCACATTGACATTCAAACTGTGTGTATAATCCTTACGGTTGTGCCATGGTTGTCAGGGTCTATGGCAAGAAGCTCCTATAGAAGTATATTCACTGGTCTCTGGTTATATATTTATATGTCAAAGGTTTTCCTAATGTTACTTCACTTTGCCATTGAAGTTCATGGCAAAATAGCCAAATCTCCTACAACCTTATGGCTTTTTTTTTTAACTTTTAACTAGGGATCACTTTTTCAATCCAAGGGGTTTTGAAACTTGGGTGGGTAACTATGAATAATTGTACATGATCTAAAAATTGCTCGTGAAATCCTGCAGCTCATATCACCAATTACAACACCCACAGGAATAGGCTTGCAGGCTAAATCCCTTGATATTTAAACTATTGCTGTGTCTGGAAGCAGCGAGAACAGCTTTCCAGAACACCGTTGCCCCCTCGGTCTCCCACTGTTTCCTTGCCAGTTGTACAATGTCTTTATTTCTAAGTCTTGCTCTTCAGTTTTGACCACCAACTCTGTTGTCACTCCAACAACTGCATTCCATAAGACAGTGCAGTACTGTGGCCTCTAGAACCAACAGGCATAGCTGAATTCCTTTCCTGGTTACAAACTTCCGAGCTGAACTCTCCAGTGGTTGATAACCAGCCTATACAGTTATTATTCTAACTTTTTAAAGTCCTTCGACGGGTGCATCACTAAATTAAATTCAGCTAGGCTGGGATTTTCAAAACGGTCCTATTTATTGCACCGAGTCGAATGCATTTTGAAGGAAAAAATCAAGTAAGTTCTTATTTTAACAGATCGCCCCAAATTAGTTGCAGTTGCCTGTTACTTTTCTTATACAGCGGTATCTTGCCGTGTTTATTATTTAGGACCTGTTTTGAGCCAGATTAGACGTTCTTTTCAAAGGGAATCTCTGGATGGTACATTAATTCCATTTAATTTTCAGCTGTAAAATAATGTTCCTAGTTCTATTATCTGCAAAGCTGCAATGCATTCACACTCTGTAACAGACTAAGAAGTCTGAAAAATCAGCACTTTAGTTTACATTTTGTTTTAAAAGGTTGCTTTATCTCAGCATATCCAAACTTTGAAAGTATAACTTTAACAGCACTGTACTGGAATTTAAAGAAATTAACAGACACAGTGGCAAGTTTTAACTATGTTCTGAATCTTTATGTTTGTAATCAAGCCTCATCTTTCAGTCTTAGGTCTCCATCGGCATATATTATATGTTGTGAGGATTGCTAGAAAAATATTTTAAGTATTTTGACTGATCTGGGTATGTTTGCCCGTTAAGAATTGTTATAGTTTGAATTCTGCTTTTCATTTTGAGTTTGCCTTAAGGTGAACAGAATAAAATTATCTGTATGCAATGAGAAAGATCATTTGAGGAGGGGAAATCTTTTGGAGATATCACCAAGCAAATTAGGCTAAGACTATGACACAAACAGTTAATTTTTAATTTTTCCCAATTGAAAAAAAATGGAAACAATAATTTTGACATTGGCCACTGACTTTTCAAAATTAAAAAAGTGTATTTTTTTTTAAAAGCAGGATGGAGATCATGCTGCTTATATCTATTAACCTATAATGGGAGAATTTGAATGATTTGGCAATATTGAAATTAAAGTTCATCTTGCACTAGTAATGCATATCATCCATTTTAAGTGCATTTATGTTATGTGCTATGCAGTCGTTGTGATTGAAAATATTACAAGTTTGGCTGAGGTGATTGGAATTTCTGAAAATTGTATTTATGAGCTTTAGGAAGTTAGAACTATTAATTTATTAGAGACTATTGTTTTTCCTTATTTAACATTAACTATGTGACTTATCATGGGCAATCATGGTTTCTGAAATCAAGAAATTATTGGTTCCCCAATAGGCTCTTCTTAGGAAATTCGGAAAAGGCTTGTAAAATTGGTCTGCTATTCAGCTATACAGTTTTGAAAGATTTGATCAAGTCTACCATGTAGACTACCTAGAGCTGAGTGATAAGCTATATGTCTTGCATGGAAGATGGATTATATTCACCTGAGTGATAAGCTATATGTCTTGCATGGAAGGTGGATTATATTCAATTCTCAGTATCTTCCAGCTAAAAGGTTTTCAGATTACAAAGCTTGGGAAGAAAAGAATTCCTTGAAATCTGAGGGAGCACATTTAGAAAACATATTGCAACTAATGTGAGGGAATTTTCTAGTTCAGACCTTGGCAGAGATTTACAACATTAATTCACTGAGCCCAAACTATTTCTGAATCCATTGAAATCTTCTTGCTCATTTCTGGCTTGTATAGATACAGCAAAGCAAAATTTTATTTAAATAGCAATTCCTGTTATTTCCAAACCGGTAAGACACTCACCCACATTGGCTGGGGATGATAGGAATGGCAATCCCAGAAACCTGAACAATGCCAGATCAAAAATTGGGATTAGTTGAGAAGCCTCACCTAAAATTAAATTAGAAGTAAAACTCACCAAGTATATTTGAATGTAATGAGCATATCTGTGTGTCTCAACAGATTATTTGTTGTTACTGCAGAGGTATAATGTGGATAAAAACTAATTTGTTTAAATCTTAGCAAAGATGGAACTGATACTTGATTGTTTTCTGATGAGGAGACACAGAAGAGATAATGTGGCTTCTTCCACTGGTTCCAGATGAGCTGGCCTCAGTAATAGTTGTGGCTTGTATTTAAAGTTTTGCTGTGGTTAGTTTATCTTTCTGTCTTGAAGTGACTGAAAATATAGTAGCCATCTTTGTTCAGCAGAGTTCTGCATCATCTTTTCCACTCTATGTCTTCTGCAGAGTTTAAGAATCTTGCATATTTGTTTTCCATCATTTGTATCACTTGAAGAAGTAGCATGGCTGACATTTGCAGCAGCTCTGAGGCTCAGTTTATATCTGTCACTTTTAACAAATTAGATTTGCCTCTAGGTGGTCTCTCTGCACCATTCTTCTTTGATTATTTACATAATCACCTGTGGTACAGTTCTCTGTAAAATCTGATTGTGTACATATATATATATATATGATATTTGTTCTTCTTAAGAGCTTAAAGAACCTTTACTTGGTAACAAACCAGCAGAAGTAGAACATGCTAGCAGAGGTAGAACATATAAATCCATCAGGCCAATGTAGAAGTGCTCTAGTTTACCCTATTTCCCTGAAAGTGTAAAAGAGAACTAGCAGGGAATGTGTGCTGTATTTTTGCTTCTTTACATCTGTGGCACTTTATTTTTCCACTGGAATTAAAGAACAAGTTTGTAGTAGGCCAGATGCAAGTTGTTCTATTTCTTGAAAGACCATGTCTTTGTGAAAGCTTCACTATAGAACAGAATCTCAGAAAAGGTATATCTCATTTTATTTTACCTCATATCGGCCTGGAAGATTAGTCAAGATTTTAAGTGCAAGGAAAATATCCTGTTTTTATAATGTTGATTTTTTCTGAGACCTGTTCAATAGAATTAAAATGGAAGAGATATCACTTAAATATTTCCCACATTGAGAGATGGTACATTAAAAAAAGGGAGAGGAGTTGCTTACCTCCAGGGGCTTTTTGATGCTCAAACAAGGAAAGTAGGGCATATCTTATAAAAGAAGGGATGAGATGGGTGGTCCTAAATCAGTGTTCTTTAAGCTTGGCCTCTTTGCATCATGTGGTTTAAAAGCAACATATAGTTAAAAAAAAAAGTTCATTGTGGCAAGTGTGAAGAAGGATTTGATCCCCTGCCTCTGATTTGAATGCCTGAGTTTCCATTCCTCTCATTTTAGCAACAATTGGTATACCATACTTGAAGCTGAAGCCTTTAACAATTTCATACGCAGTTACTGCCATCAAAATGATTTGTCCTTACTGCATTGGTACAAGTTTATATAATGTGATATTTCTGGGAAATGGAAGTTGAGCAGAGACATAATTCAAGACAGTTATTAGCGGGAGGTAACAAAACATTGCTTGAAATTCCTTGCTCAAAACATATCTTTACATTCTTTCCAAGACTAATTGCCTCTCTATGTCCCTATGTAAAACCCAAGCAACAATTGCCCTCAGACTGTAGATTATGCTTATTTTGATTCCTTTCCCTCAAGTGGAGTCTTTAGCAAACCAAAACTCAAAAATGAATTACCCAAGTCTCCATCAGCTGGCCTATAGGCTACTCTTCCCTTAAATGTTGATATTCCCCAACTATCCACTGGGCAATTGAACTGTTGACCAGACTTTTCTGAAATACAGAGTGGATTATGTTCTGCCAAGGAAAAGCCAGAAATGAGCATCTGGGGAAGAGGAAGGGCCTTGCCTAAGAATCTTAATCACTCCCCATGGGAACATAAAGAGGCAAACCAAAACCTCCGTTCATCATACAATTAGCCAAAGGATCCAAAAACCTTTTCATACAGCAAATACACTTTTTGGACTACAGGAAAATACATAGTCCAGTCTGAAGGTTGGGACAGGCTGCCCTGTCCGTATCACATAATTTCCCTTGAAATCATTATTCCCTTTTTGTCAGGTACTGCAAAGGCAATTTCACATTAAATGAAGGCACTTAGAGAGCTCCTCCACTATATGGAAGAAGGACTCTCACTTATGTGAATATTGTTTTTATATATCATTGAAATAATATTTTTGAGATTAAGTTTACATTTGTTTTTATTTTCTTCTGTACATACAGTAAATACATTTTCCTGTTTTACCATTGCTAGAGTTAACCCTCTACAGTCTGCGGACAATTTGCTAGAAAAGCTGTGAGATACTATACTCTCTTCTCATCCCCTTTTGTGTGTGTTCATATTCATAATGATTACTATCTTTCTTTTTAATAAGTTGACATAATGTTGTTTTGGCACAACAAAGTCTTCTGAATGGATTTTTATGTTTCTGACAATGAACAAACCAGTGAAGGATTTCACATATGTATATGATATATGTATATGTAAAAAAAAATAGAAAAGAAATAAACCAAATGTATTTCAACTGCTGAAGCTGATTGCGCTTATTTGGAATCAGAGTTTATTATTGCTTACAAAAATGGCAGCAGTGTCTCGTGGTTTCACTTACTTTGATCATCCTCAGATGGAAAATCGTGGACAACAATAAAGCACAAACCCAAAGTTTAAACACAGTAAGCGAAGTCATTATTCATGTATTTATTGCTATACATCTCCTCCCGATTTTTCTGTGTTCAGTACTCTGATGGGTGTTCTCTGGAAGATTAGAAATATTTTATATTTTCCCATACAGAATATCTGCTGGAATTTGGTTGAAAATGCCATTTTAGTTTTCTTGATTTCCACAATGATGGATATATCTTACGGGCCCCACTTTATCCCAATCAATGTTAATCCTGCTTGGATTCTGGTGCAAGATATTCAAGGCTACCAGGTGGTGTGGAAGTTTGCTTATGTCATAAAGACAACTGAAAGCAAGAAGAACTGGACGAAGTACTACAGTTAATGGTGGCAAAATATTTACATATTTTTGTGTGGCTGTTGAAAATCCCACACATATATTCGTTCGTTCGTTCATTCATTCATTTGTTCATTCTTCAGTCTTGGCTATTGACTAACCAAGCATTTTACTCATTAGATCTTAAAGCTCAGTTGTTATACAACATAATACACACACACAAACACACACACACACACACACACACACACACACACACTTTAATGGAGACTTTCTAATTTCCACTATATCTGTTGTGGGAAGGTAACCAACACTGTAAAAACAGTAGGGGCAGTTCTGTAAGGAGGACATACCAATGATGAAGTTACAGAAAGCTAACCACATACATTGGTTTAAGCACCTATACTACGGTAGTTTAGCAGGGAGGGAGACAACAACAAATTCTTTAGAGGAAAATTCTTTACGTACATGGCACTGAAGTAATATGTACTGTATTGCCAATCGGCTATGATGCCCACATTAAAAACATTTCTTAGGAAAAGCTGATCATATCAAAAAATGTTTTTGGGGGGTGTCATGATGGAATGTGATGGACCTGAGTTGGTAACCCGTTTCATAATTGAAGGGTTGCTGCAGAAAAGAATCACTCCTTTAAATCTACCAACCTGATTGGGAATCAGCTATATACCTCTCCTAAAGAGCAAGCAGGCTGGGTAGATAAAAGTACTCTATAATCCCGAAATTTTTAATAATATAAATAAATCATGCCAGGAAGGGAACATTATGTTTAAAGCATTTTACAGTGTTCCTCCAAAAAGTCACCTGTTCTTGCTATTACAATCTAAAAGGCATAACACAAAAGAAAAATGAATTGGAAGGAGGGGGAAAAAATAAGAATCTTTATTGTCACTTTTCTGTGTACACAATGGCACACATTAAAATGAAATTCTAATACCTGTTCTCAAAATAAAAAACATACCCATACCCATACCCATACCTTCTCTCTCTCTCTCTCTCTCTCTCTCTCTCTCTCTCTCTCTCTCTCTCTCTCTCTCTCTCTCTCTCTCTCTCTCTCTCTCTCTCTCTCTCTCTCTCTCTCTCTCTCTCTCACACACACACACACACACACACACACACACACACACACACACATATCTTAATCACAGTCCATTTTGAATACATAGTGGAAAAAAGAATCTTGAGAGTTAACAAGGTTGATATTATATGGTACAAAGCTATTACAGAATCTAGTTCTGCTTTGGATATCCCAAGGCACTAATTTTAAACTTCATGGGTTCTTTAGGTTAGAAAGGAAATATACACCTTAATTTTTTTCTCTGGTTGATGTATGAGGCTAGGTTAGTCTCCACTTTTTCATGATTTTCTATCTGAGAAACAGCATCTCAGTAGCCTTTGGTCTCCCGACAGAAAGGTTACAAAAGAATTGTCTGCTAGGTAGGTGATTAATATGTTGCGAATAGGCACTGGAAGCCTTCGAGGACACAGATTTGCAAAAAACGTCATTTGCTCAAGATTTTAAATAATTCAGAAAGTTGATTTTCCAAAAATGTTTATACGTTGCTCATTCTCAACACCATTCTCAAGGTATATATTATTGGGGTGGGTTCTTCCTGGTTTGGACCGTTTCACCCGAACCGGTAACGACCTGCTGGTAACGTCACGATGACGTCACGGACCTGGTTCGGTCAGTGCTGGTCTGTGGGCGCCGCCATCTTTTTTTTAAAAAATGTATTTTTTTAAAAAAAAAATTCTTCTGAGCATGTGCAGAAGCGGAGTTTCCAGCACTCTGCATGCGGTTGCCATCTTGGTTTTGGCTTTTATTTTATTTTTTCCAGATTTTTTGGTACTGTGCATGCGTGCGCGCGCACCTACAAGGCACACCCACACGGCACGGGAGGAACCAAACCGGCAGCGAGGTAAGTTAGAACCCACCCCTGTATATATTCCATATGCTGGACCAATATTTAGGCAGTGTCAAACCAACTTCAATTAAGCATATAATACTTTGTTCCAGTGGTACAAAAAAATTGGCAAAGAAATACACTGACAATGTTCTAATATATTTTAAAAGCTATTTGGAATTACAACTAGGTTTGAAATTGCTGCTGCCTGTTACATTTTTCCAAACAAAATTTAAGTCCACAAGTAATAACCTAATAGCTTATTTCTCTGGAAGAGAGGAACTAATCATTGCTACTTTCACATTCAGTAGGCATGCAATATGGATAAAAATGCATAGCGAAGCGTTAAAGAGTCAAGGGAAACCATTTTGCACATATATTAATCACTTAGATTCCATAAGTTTGGATGTAGGTCTCATCCATCTGTTTGACATTAATGCCATAAAAGTATCTAGGTCAACCTTCTATGGTCACAATGTCGCTAAACTTATTTCAGCTACATGGATCTAATTATACACAAATAGATTTAGCCCTAAAGCGTGATGCAAAACTCCTCCCCCACCATTAATTGTGGTCAGAATGGTTTGCATTTTTAAAAATTATCCCTGCCAAATTGGTAAGCAGCTCACAAAACAATAATTGAAACTCTCAGAGTCTGAGAAGGCTGCAACAGCACATAAAAGAGAAATTAAATAGAACAAAACCAGAATTAAACAGAATGTAATTAGAATTCCAACACATTCCAGAATAGAATGAGAGAGAACAGAACCAAGAGATTAAAGAGAGAGAGAGAAAGCAGACTTTTAAACTGGCAAACTTGGGATATTTAGATTGCATTCATTCAGTTGCCTCAGAGCAAGCCATTCAAGGCCTGAGTGGGATTAATTTTTGAAAAGATGGATTTAGCAAATGTCTCTAGGGCTGATGCAAAAGTGGCCATTCAAAAATAAAAGGCTGTTGAAGAAAGAGACATAATAGTAACTGCTGGTGCTGAAAAAACAATTTGTTGATTAATAATATGAAAAATGAGTTATGTGAAGTTGCTATTTGTGCCATTTTCTTTTAGTCCTGAGCAGAGGAAAAATAGGCAATGAATGCCCTTTCTCTCCACTTGTTTTGAACATTGTAATGATCCGCCTCAAGCACTTTAATATCACCAAACATTTAACATCACGGTTGTCTCCAAACTTTAGCTGGGTTCAGTCTCATCCGATCCTTTGTTACTGTAAAGAGCAGGTTTATCTATCATGCCATACATATTGGATCACATTTCAAAGAATCTGGAGAGCTTGAAGTCAAGGTAGATGGATTAGTAACTTTAATAATAGTGTGAAAGTCATAGCTTTTCTCTCCGACGTAGCCTCTTATTGATAACTATGAAGTCCTGGTTTCTGCAATCATCCTCAATGTCGTCATCATTGCCATTGTCACTCTCTCCCTGCCAGACTCCTGCTCACTTTACACAGAGAGGGCACTTTTAAAGTAACCAGCTACAATCCAGACATCATGTTTCTTTTTAAAATAATGTTGGCACAGTGAAATATGAGGCTGTCGTTGAAGCCATTCCCCAATGTGTAGATAAAATGACAAAACTGCCAATTAGATTCTTGCAAACATAGCCCTGGTTTTAGGCAAATTGGATTGGGCTGTAAACTATCCCCAAATACGGATATTACCCTTCACATGAATGCTAATGTCACAACTATTGGCTCTTTTGTTTTCTCTCTGCATCCACTACCAGCTCCAAAAAGTGTTTGTTTGTTTTGCTGATTCTTTTAATCCATATTCAACTCAATTGCTCAGAATATATTACACATAAAGGAATGAAATGAAGTATCAGAGTTTCAGCTTCATACTGCAACCAGGGTGTGTGTGTGTGTGTGTGTGTGTGTGTGTGTGTGTGTGTGTGTGTGTGTGTGTGTGTGTGTGTGTGTGTGTGTGTTGCCTGCATTGTTTCATGCTGCCTCTTTGCCTGGGTAAATATCTACATTTCTTTAAGAAATACAATGTGTGTTCTGCCTTTCAAGACAGTCACCTCCCGATCATGGCTTTTAAAACTAGAATAATGATTTAAATATAATTAAGTCCCGATAAAGACCAGTGCAGCTAAATACTACTATGCATAATGCTGTATATGAAAAATATGATACATATAATTCACAAGTATTGGCAAAACTCAGCCAGCCCAGGAGGGGAGCTAAAAGGAGGGGAGGAGAGAGGAAGGTTGGAAAATGTACATAACCTTAACTTTTTGTTAAACTGGCCTGTGACTGCAATAACATTTGATTTCATTTCATTTAACTTTCTGATTTCTCTGTGTGCTCAGCTGCCTTTGTGGTATTTGCATGTCCAATAAGAAGAGCAGACAAAAATCTTGTAAATACTGTATATTTTGTAAATACAAGATTTTAGAAGGCAGAAGACAGATTAACAGATTAACAGAGTTGGAAGATGGCCTTGTAGGTCATCTAGTCCAACCCCCTGCTCAAGCAGGAGACGGCAAGACAGCCAAGCATGTGGGGATATGCATAAGGCTTACATATTCTGCCCCCCCTCCAGATCTTTTAGTCCCAGTTCTACACTGGCAATCCCTATTTTAGGGCTCAAGAGACACTTTTCAGGTTACATGCCTGAAAAGATCCCCCAAACCATTATCACAGAAAGGGTTTTCATAGATTCTCTCAAATCTGATCCTTTACAGCCACTTGACTTTGCATTATCTGCTGCCCCTCATTACCAGAACACAAAAGAAATAGAGGATGACTCATCTACAGATGAACCCCCTGATACATTAAAAAAAGGTAGAGAATGTACATAAATAAGCAGGACTTTTCCTCCTTTCGGTAGCATTTGATGCAGTTGTGAAGGTGCTGGCCTGGAAACCAGGAGACTGTGAGTTCTAGGCCTGCCTTTGTCATGAAAGCTGTCAGGGTGACTTGGGGCCCCTTATTTTCTCTTGGCCCATTGCAATTTACAGGGTTATCATGGTGGGGCAAATAGGAGGCAGAATATGAGTGTGATTGCCACCTTGAGTTATATGTAAATAGAGCTGCAATAAAAATTGTTACGATATTTAATAGCCAGAACTGTAACATGTATAACGAGGCAGAACACACAGTTGTGTAGTTGTTTGATTGGAGAGGGCGGGATCCTGCATGAGGCAATCTACGTTATGATTGGTTGCTGGATGTAAAGGGGGAGTTTCCCTTTTTCCCACCTTTTCCTTCTGTGTGCCCTGTATGCTGTTCTGTGATTTTACCTGATGATTTACCTCATGATAAATGCAAAATATATTTATTTATATAAAACTACAAGTTTGTGTCAGGGTCTTGGACACCATTTGGACACTGGCTGCACAATTCCCTGACAAAAATATAACAACAACAACAACAACAACAACAACAACAACAACAACAACAACAACAACAACAACAACAACAATACAGGTCTTTGGGAAGGACTCGATAGGTGGATAAAAATGTCAAATCCAGTCTGAACATCTGGCTGACTGTGTGACGAACCATATAATTTGTCAGTTGTTTTTCCAAGCAGCTTCCTGAGAAACATAGTAGCTTGCTACCAGTCATGGCTATTCGTGTAGAGAAGCACCATGGCAATACCCAGTACACACTTGCCAATATAGGCTGGTTTTATTTACACATTGCTTGAAAGGGGCTCAAAAGTAATCCGTGACAGAGACAAAGAAAATGCCATGCAGTCTTCTGTGAATTCATGAAAGAATATGGACTCCATATTGTTACTGCCATGTTGTGACATTTCATGGTTGCCGAAGGGGAAGGTGAGACCCCCCCCTGACCTTATTGTTTAAGCCAGTCTTTCCATTTTATTAAAAAGAAATAGTTTTGCTTTCCTGCAACTATGATAGTTCCGAAGATGCTTTTTGAGGAGGCAACTGGACTTCCTTGTTTTTTCTTTTGAAGATGTTTCGCTTCTCATCCAAGAAGCTTCTTCAGCTCTGACAGGATAGTGGGGAATGGAAGGATTTGCAGACAGCTGGTCATTTGCATCCTTTTAGAGGGTCATTGAAGCACTTGGAGGTTTATCTGTGTCCTCAGGGTCACTTGAGTAGTGCTCTTGCTTCAACGACCCTCTAAAAGGATGTAAATGACCAGCTGTCTGCAAGGAATATAAATCCTTCCATTCCTCACTATCCTGTCAGAGCTGAAGAAACTTCTTGGATGAGAAGCGAAACGTCTTCAAAAGACGTTTTGCTTTCAGTTGCCTCCTGAAAAAGCACCTTTGGGACAACCATGACCTGGATGACTGAGAATCTATATAGACTTCTTACAACTATGATAGTATGGATGGAAATGCTATTAGGGCCTTGCTCAAAATAGCATTTGCCACCCTTGAAAGAGGAGAATGAAAAAGTTGGTGTCAAGAGTGAAACATTGGCAGCTACGTGCCTCTTCATTTCAACTTGTCATTAGAGTAAGGGGGGAGGTATTTATTACAAATGGGTGAGTTGGAGAAATGAAACTTCTACAGTCCCTCTGAAGCTTGTGAGAGTCTGGAAACTTTTCAAGGATATCTTAACAGGTGTGAAGAAGGTGGCAGATGGTTCCCATAACAAAGAGAACTTGTTTCCATTCTATGTGGAAGCCTGGGGTGTTGGCTATGAAAATCCTTGTTTAATGCTGTGAACTGCTGCCTGAGAATTTCTGTTAGTTTTAACCTCACCATTACCATACAATGTATTCAACGAACAATAAGCTTTTCAGAAAAGAAATGATCCCGGACTTTTATTGGGATACTCAAGCTGGATGTTGATAATTGGCATTCCCAGATCAGCTCAGAGGAAACTTCCTTCCCAGTCCTAGGTACCGGTATCAGCAGTGGGATCAGTCTCATCTTGCTGTTCCGGGGGAAATAAAACCCATCTCATCCGAGCTCTCTCAAGTGAGTTAGGAGCATATTTTCTGGATCCAAAGAGTAAAACAAATGTTGTACTATACATCTGATTAAAAAGAAAAAAGAGGGGGAGGCAACTGAGCACAACATGAGATCAACTGAAAGGAAAAAGAAGGTTATCTCAGGCCATGAGCAAATGATGCTTTCTCTGAAGCAATGCACGCTATCCTGTTCTTTCCTATGGCAGGAGCTTGGGATAATTATCACCAGACTTGGGGCTGCAGAAATACAAATAACAATTCAGAAGCCTTGCTGAGAAAAGGGAGGGGAAAAATTTTAATTTGTCTTATTCCCTAATGCTTCATGGCAGTTGCTTTCCCAATTCCCCCATCATTGATGGAATGGTGAAATTAGCTGGATCAAATCATTAATCACTTCTGGTATAATCAATTTCAATCCTAAGGATTATGTTGACTTCTAAAGGAAAAAATGAGTGGAAAGAACCCCTATCCGAATTACATTTCTATCCTTTTAGATACCATGTCTTAAAAAAGAAATTCTCAACATTTAAATTGGAAAAAGAGCTGTGAATCTGGGCATGGCAGGGGAGAATTTCACAGTGAGATTTGTCAAGTGATTTCATCAGCATTCTGTCAAGTTCCTGGCGCAATCATGCCTATTCAGTCAATAAATAAATGCATCATCGGTTGTTGAGCTGAATTTGTTAGTCTCGGTTTTTATACCATAAACAGAACTTTCATCCCTCATCCTATATCCAATGCATTTGTCTACTCTGTCCATATGGTCTATGGGTTCCTCTCAAATGATTGCTGCAATTAGAAGTCAAAAAACATGCCCCAAATATATACCAACATAGTTCTTGCTATTGTTCTAATTGAGCTTCTGCACTGTTCTCCAGTTCCTTGAAAATAACTTACACAATAGTGCAGTTTGGAGGCTTCATGGTTTATGAAGGTATGTGAAAGGCAACAGTCAATGAGAGCCTTTTCTTCTCCCTCCCAAACTCCCAACGACTATGAGTATGAGTAGCTGGACTACACCATGCTTCAACTATAAGAGGAACAAGCAAGAGGAATTCTTGGGTGCGGATGTTGTAAGAGATGTATGGAATAACGAAGCAAGACCATAACGTTACTTTGCTTGATTCTGGTAGTTTTCCTGTACAAGGATTTGGTGAAAGTAAGTGTTATGAAGTATGAAACTAGGACAAAGACAAAGGCACAGGAGATTGTGTGGGAGAGCAGAAGAAGAGAAGGTTGCAGGTGAGAAAGAAGGAAATGTCAAGTGCAGCAAACTAGTGGTGTGGGAAAAGGGGGTGCAGAATTCAGACACAAAAGCAGCTCGAAAGCTGAGTTGAGCAGCAGAACCAAGCACCCATGCCAATTCCTGCAGTTCTGCTAACAGCCAATCTGCAGCTGGTAACAAATCCTCCCTCTCCCAGCCAAAGACAGAGAGAGACAGTGCTGTGCTAAAGTCCCTGCAGGGGTTCAGGATGGACAGTAACCAGCCTTTATCTGAAAATACTGAAATGCCAGCCAATAACAAAGCCAGCCAAAATTAAGATGGCTAAAGTACTCCCCCTCCCAAAACCCACAGTTGAGTGGGCAGGTAAAGCCAGTGCTAATTAACCTTTCTGCTTTATACATGTGTAGGCAATTCAAGATGAGGGAAAGAGAAAAATGAGTTTATGAAAAGTTATAATAACTCCAGAATAGACACACAGAACATATAGAAACAGGTACATTCATGTTAGGTATAATGATTAGAAATATGTAGGTATCATAAATCTTAAGAGTTGTTATTTTTGTATAATAATTTCACTGTAACAAAGAAAAGGAAAAAAATACATTTTTTCTGAGGTCTGAAACATTCTCCCCAAAGAATCCATCACAAGTTCCCTTCTTTACACAGTAATCTATAGGGATTCTCGTTAAGTAAGAGACTTGACAATCATTTGTCTGAAATAGTATGGGGTTTCCTGCTTGAATAGGGGGTTGGACTAGAAGACCTCCAAGGTCCCTTCCAACTCTGTTATTTTGTTATTCTGGTATGTTTCTGATGTGTTGGAGATCAACTCCTGTAACTCCCAAACAGCATTACAGATTATTTTCTATAGTGTTGTGGTACTCTGGATCCAGTAAGTATTTTTGTATCAGTAATAAGAACTCTTTAAGATTATTGCAATGGAATGTAACATCCAGGAAGAAGACTAAAACTGATTCAGAGAGGGCCTAAGCCAGGGGTGTCAAACTCGTGGCCCGCAGGCCAGATGCGTCACACGCTGGCCACCCCACCCCCATTTTAGCAAAGGGGGGAAAAGTTACAATATGTCACATGATGACAACTTGTTGTCGTGAGTTTAAAACCTCTGGCCTAAGCAATTTGTAGTCATCCCTGTAAAGATAGCTACTACTTTTAGAAGTTGGTAATTTACTTTGCAACATGATAGCTTTCTGTTGTTTTTAATTAAGGGGTCTTAAATAATAAAAGAAATCAGCTGGGGATATAGAACAAATTGAGAGCCAATTTGGTCTAACGGTTAAAGTACCAGGCTAGAAACCAAGAGACTGTGACTTCTAGTCCCACCTTAGCCATGAAAGCCAGCTAAGTGATCTTGTGCCAATCTTTCTCTCTCAGCCCATGACATCAGGCTTGGACCACAAGGTACTTGGTAAATTCCTATTGCAACCAATAGATCACCTGTGGGAAAATGCAGGGGTACAGAACAGAGTAAATGTCAGGAAGTTTCCCACAGACATTATGCTGGCTGCAGGCTCTACCTTACATACTCTTTGTCCCTTGTTTTAAGACTAAGGCCTGGCCTTTGAAATGTGAAAGGTCCAGCTTTTTCCCCAGGACCAAAATAACATTATGTTCTGCAGCTACATTTAAAGGACTAATTTCAAATCTTGAAAGAAAATTGAAATAGTTACTGAAGCAAATGTCGAGGAGACAAGGTCCAGGTCTGACATTGTTAGAATGAAAGCCAGCCCCAAAGGTCTAACTATGATGTCTCCTCGGGATAGCCTTGGTGAGTTATTGCAGCAGCAGCTGAGATGCCAGGGGCTTATGAAGGTAATAAGCTTTCTTGCTGCAGGGGCTATAAAAATGTGTACCAGGTTGAGGAACTGAAGCAGAGGACCATGGGAAGAAACACAAAAAGCCAACCTTTAAAGGTGGGGGAATGATGATAAGCAAACATGTTTCCAGATTGAGCATGATGCTTGAGTGCATAGTTTTTTTAATTGGGCTCAGTGCCAAGCTAGTAAGTTCTAAGCATTCTTTTCCAACGATGCCAAGGATCTGTCTCTTGAACACTTAAATCAGGGAATTGGCTGGGAATTCTGGGAGTTGAAGCCCACAAGTCTTAACGTTGCCAAGGTTGGACACCCCTGGCATAGATCAATGGGATGGGGGTAGGTAGAGACAACAGAATCTTGTATGACATTCCTATTTTCAGACACTCAGCCAGAGCATTTATTTAGATATTAAGCTGAAGATATGGAGGCCAAACAATGGAAAGGATCTTCAGAAGCTCACATATCTCATCTTAGTTATTTAATGATGTGTGTGTGTAAGAGGAAGATGTTTTTGTCAGCAAATGGTGATATACTGGGAGAAAGGATTGTAGCTAGGTGATTTAACACAACAACTAACACAACCATCTTTGAGTAGAATACAGTAGTCCACAACTTATGACCACAATTGAGCCCAGAATTTATGTTGCTAAGTGAGAAATTTGTTAAGTGAGTTTTGCCCCATTTTATGACTTTTCTTGCCACGTTTATTCAGTAAATCGCTGCAGTTGTTAAATTAGTAACATGGTTATTAAGTGAATTGGGCTTCCCCATTGATTTCGCTTGTCAAAACATCGCAGAAAATTATCACATGACCCCGGGGAACATTGCAACCATCATAAATGTGAACCAGTTGTCAAGCATCCGACTAATTCACGTGACTGTGGGGGTGCTGCAACAGTCATAAGTGTGAAAAATGGTCATAGGTCTCTTTTTCAATGCCATTGTAACTTCGAACGGTCGCTAAATGAACTGTTGTAAGTTGAGGACTACTTGTAATATCCCCAACTGAGGGATGTGGCTGTAGAGCCCCCAGCAGCAGAACTCTGCATGCAGAGTAGGGTCTTCAGCAGGAATCCAGAAAGATTGTTTGCATAAATGAGTGCCCCTGCTTGAGTGGTGGTTCTTGAGCCATCTCAACTTCAGTTACATTCCTCTTTCAGCAGCTGTCCTATCTCAAGGGGACCAAAAATGATTCAAAGCAGGAGAAGGTGGTTGCGTTGGAAAAAGGAACCCGAACAACAACTATTTTTAGTGCTCAAACAGGCTGAAAAAGCCTGTTGTGATTTCTTTCAATCCACAAAAGTTTAGTCTACCTTCTAGTGCAGGCAGAGCTGAATTGAAATGATGCTGAAACTGTCATGGGCACTAAATAAAAGGATGTATTTGCTGTACTGTAACCTCATTAGGCAGGCAGCTACTCACATAGCAGCTGAAACAAAAAGTACATATGGCCAGATTAAGGACAGATTCATTCATCATACAATGCACATTTTTCATCTCATATGGCAAGGAAAATCCATACTTACAAATAATGCCAAAACAGAACTGCATGCATGAATGGGTAGAGAGATGGATAGTTGTGCGATTGATAAATACATTGATTTTTATTAAAAAGAACAAATTCCCCATTTTATGGTTGCATGATCGTAGACAAAATATATCAGTAGCAGAGGTAAGTCAAATGTGGTCAGCCAAGACAAGGATTTTTAAAAAATGCCTCAAACACTACCATTAATAGTTCCAAGTGCTATTTTGAAAATTCATGTAAGAATAGAAGAAGGCAGTAGCCATTCTTCTATTGAATGACCTTGATTATTCCTCAAAAGAATCCTCAGAGATTTTCTAGTGGTCCTTTATGGGAGTGGAATTGTTTCTTTTGGGGGGGGGGGTTGTTTAACTATGATATGTCTGTTTCATGAATTAATAGTTTATTTGTTTCCCGTCAGAAATGGGAATATATATATATATATATATATATAGATTAAATGTAGTCTGTCCCCCCCCCTCCTTAACAGTACATCAGCATTCAGGCAATGAAGTCCATTTAAAAGGCACTATAGTTAGGAACGACTACACTTTGAAGCCAACTAAATAACCTTCTTAAAAGTAAGGTAAGTTCCTTAAGATTGTTAGCTATTTTCTTCTGAAAACTGTTCCAATATTGTTTAAAAGGCCAATGCCTGATTTTGCAGACTTCTACAGGACTGGAAATATGGAGTTTCCAAATAAACATAGCAAATATACATATTTGACCAAGAGTTTCCTGAAGAAATCTTTTCATCTCTTGATGAAGAAGTTTGAGTATTGTCTTTCTCAGTTTTCTGCTGCTGAAGGTTGTAGATCATGACAGTATCCAAGGTGTCCCTCACTTGAGGCATCATTGGTGGAAGGCTGACCCTATAAGCATTCTCCAACATTCCCACAATTCAGTGTGGAATGTTTTTGGGGGGAGGGAATATATTTTTATAGGTCTGAATGTTAGTCAGGATACCACATAGAGCCAAAGCTTTCTATACCTAAAGCAATAGACTTGATGCTGTACAGAGATGCCTCTTCTGACCCGACACAAGGCAGCTGTTTGTTGTCATTATGGTTTAATGGCCCAAATGGGATCAGTTAACAGATGGAGAGAATTCATTTCCTCCACTCAAGAAGGGCAGGCTCAAGGGAGAACAGTGTTCGTAGTAGAAGGCAGTTTGTGCCTTGAAAAGGAGACAGACACCTTGTTTTTCTAACCTCAAAGAAAAGGTTGGGGGATTGCGTCAAACATTGTCTTGGCGATGAAAGGAAGCAGGAACAGTATTTGAGGGTCAGAGTTTAAAGCAATGGGTGTGTGTGTGTGTGTGTGTGTGTATGTGTATGTGTGTGTATTAGCCTTTGAGTCAGTCCTGACTCCTGCAACTGCCTGGACAAGTCCTTGAAGTTTATGTGACAATATTTCAGAAGTGGGCTATCCTTGCCTTCTTTTAGGGCTGAGAGAAGGACTGTCCCAAAGTCACCCAACTGCCTAAAGCAGGACTAAATCTCACATCTCCCAGCTTCTAGCCTGGTACCTTAACCACCCCACCAACCTGGTTGTCCAGTGGGTAAACAAAGAGCCTCAATTCAAATGTAAGCTATTATAAGAACATGAAGAAAGTCCATATTCTGTTTAGTGGTATGTTGGAAGCGTGATTTCCTATTAATCATTGAATGATAAATGGATATTTATTTCCCTGTGTCTTAATTGAACCCAAGTAGATTGTAATACATTCTTCAGCTTAACAGACTCACAGAATGGCTTTACTACTACTACTACTACTACTACTACTACTACTACTACTACTAGCCCAAAACAATCTCCAAGCATCTGGAGCACCATGTGAACACCATCGCCATTGACAAAATCAACATCAGTCAATTGCAAAAGACCCTTTACTTGGAATAATGTGATGATACTTTTAGCATCATCAAACATAAACATCTACCTATCTCAGGTTGTAGGGAAGGACTTGATAGGTAGATCAAAGTGCCAAATCCAGCCTGAAAATCTGGCTGACTGTGTGATGAATGCTAATATAATAGTCTAGAAAGGTCATATCCTCAGAAGAAGAAGAGGGGAAAGATAAGGTAAACAAAGTAAAACAATTCTTTCTATTGTTTCCATCATGCTCATTATTGAGAAGCAGGCTATTCACAGGAAGACACAGTTGGTGACTACAAGAACTGATGACTGAGACTACGGTGGCCCTTTTGCTCTTCCTCACAAGTTAGTTACTTATGGCTGCTGAAAGGAAGATATGCTCCAGCCCAAAAAGGCACTGAAGCAAATTGAGATTATATCCCTTAAGAGGTTTATTATAAAAGAAAGGCAAACAAAAACTGTGTTGTAAAAAGATGGTGGTAGGGAACTGGACTGGACAGCTAATGTTTTAACCTTCTATGATAGCTCAGCGTCTCTTGAGTAAAGCCTGAGTCAGTCAAATGCTCACCAAGATTTGATAGACAAAATCATATCCATTTTCCCCTTCAGGGTTTGGACAATATAATCTACTATAAAAGGAAAAAAGTCCTATTTAAAACAGGCCAGAGCCAAAGTTCTTCACTGGCCAGTATCAAATATCTTACATTTAACAACATTACTTAAGCCCACATAATTTTTGTTGAGTCAACCTGTAAATACATCATTTTATTATTTTATTATTTAAAAAAAACCAACATGGTGTAATATTGCTGCCAAGTTTGTAAGGTCACAATTTGAGGAATTAACATGCTGTGCCTAAATATCAGAATGTACTTGCTTTCCTTCTTTCTCCGAACCCAATTTGTGCCAGGAAACCAAGGAACTATGCGACTCTTGCTGAGATAGTTGGGGTCACAGTCTCCTCTGAGAACATTGCCTTCTTAATGCTACCACTGTCATTTGGGCATATTTTTTTCATCTAAATTGTTCGTTATTTTAAGAATGTCAGGCTCCAAACAGCCCAGAGGTGCAGGAAGGTTATTTTCAATTTGGTCCTTCTTGGGTTGCTTGAGTTCTTTGATGGTTCCTAAGAGAAATAGCCTTTGTTTATGAATGATGTAAGAGCTATAATGTTTTGCTTGATTAAACTAAGGTCCACCTAGTCAAGGATCTATTCTAAAGGCAACAAAATGTATCTGGAAAGACAAAAAGGGGCGGAAATAGAGCATCATTTAGTGAGCAATTAACTGTCATGGTTATTTAGTGTGCCCTTGTCCTCCTGTCCCCATTGGTGGTCTGGGTGGGAATTGGTTTGGTTGGGTGGCTCTGCAGGCCTCGGAAAGGTGGCCCTTGCACTGGCATCATCGGCAGATGGCTTCCTTGAAACGGCAAGCCGCTCCGGTGTGCGCCCCCAAACATCTCACACAACAGAATTGTTTGAGTTCATAGTCTCTGGGGCTTACCCTTCTGTCGGTATGGATGCGATGCACGGCATCTTCCTCTTCCGATTTGTCCTCGAATTCGGGGACTTCAGTCATCCAATCGGGCTCTCGATAGTTGTGATGGATGCCGCTTGTCTTCCTCAGATCGGCTGCGTAGTTGTCCGCGGATTCAGCGGCTCTTGCTTTCTCCACGGCATCCTTGAAGGTAACCCCTTGCCTGACTAGTAGGTTTTTTTGTAATGTTAGGTCCTTCATCCGTAAAATGATTTGGTCCCACATCATTTCTTCAGGATTTATAAACTCGCACTTTGTTGCGATCTCTCTTAATTTAGCTACAAAATCATTGATGGTTTCCCCCTCTCTTTGGCGGTGATGGTAAAATTAGTTGCGGCTTACCATCGGGGTGGAAGTCGGGGCATAGTGTTCCTTCAGGGTGGTCTGCAAGGTCGTCCATGAGATGGACTCGATGACTGCTGGTGCTACAAGGATCTGTGCTATCTTGTAGATTTTGGTGCCACAGTAGGTAAGAAACAGGGCTCTCTTCCAGTAAATCCTGGAAATTGTTGGTTTCCAGGAACATGCAGAATCTGCTTATGTAGGTGTGCCATTCCTCTGTCTTGGGATCGAAGACTGTTGGTGCGGGGGAGGTTTGAGTAGCCATTCTCAGGTTGGCTGGAGCAGGTCGGTCCTTGCTGCTAAGATGGCCGTGGATGCCACGAGGTGCCTTTGTTCTCTAATCCTTCTCAGTATCCCACCTTCGTTGCCAGTGTTAGATGTGGGCGCGAAAGAAGGAACAGACGCAAGAACAGTTCAGCACCTTTATTTCCCCTAGCTGTTTGCAATACAAACTGCCGGTCAGGTGGCAGGGATTCCTCCTTTTTAGGAATCCCGGCAGCCTAGCTGGCCACTGACAGCAGTTTATTTTTCCCACCACTAGATCATCCAATCAGCGGCGGCCATGCAAATCCGTGCTCTTTACATCGGTACGTAACAGGAGACTTCTTTGCATTGTGTGCAGTTACTGTAGAAGGTCATAAGTTTCTCAGGCCCAGGTTAAATCCTAGTTTGACCAAAAAAGGCCAGGAGGGAAGGAAGGAGAGCTGAATTTCAGTCAGAATTTCACCACAACCCATGCCCACGTTGTGTTTCTTAGGCAACACAGACACTTGAGCTGTGGGCGGCAGTTAGCAACTGCAATTGTTTCTAAGAAACCAGAAAAAAACCCACCCTGAGATTAGCTGAGATTTGTGACTATACTTAAGACAAGCTGGTGGACAAGCTGGCTGTTTGAAAAGCAACATTTAAAAAAATGGTGAGGGAACGTTGGGAGAGTCTGTTGGTCTGGAGATGAATTGTGGGGTAGTGGTTAAAATGTTGGACTAGGAACGAAGTCCGAAGTCTGGGTTTGGTCCACCACCTTTCAGCTCTGGAAGTTTACTAGCTGACTTCGAGGCAGCCACTTTCTCTCAGGCTAACCTACCTCACAGGGTGTTTTTGGTCTATGATGTCTTGAGTTCCTGAAGGACAGCTGGGATGGATCAATCAATCAATCAATCAATCAATCAATCAATCAATCAATCAATCAATCAATCAATCAATATTCTGTTTTATATAAAGCACCACAGAGCAAACAAAGAGGAAGAAAAAGGACAAGAAGAATCATAAGAAACAGGAAACAGAACTAAGATCAGAAATGGGACTATTATAAGGAGTAGTTGTTGAGTGGGGGTGTTGGAATACATGTTAGAATGTATTCCAACATAAACAAACAAAAACACATACATACATACATACATACATACATACATACATACATACATACATACATACAATTTCTGGTGAAAGGAAACTTTGTGCCGCGGTAAGCACTCATCCTTGTGGAGCCTGGCATCTTTTGACATTTTTTTGTTATATGCTTGTGTGTATACTATTTCTCTACTTTCTCCTGCCCCAGAACAAGGTGTTTATCCTGGTTGTGTGAAGTTTGATTAATGATCTGACATATAAACCTTGAGGCTGATCTAAAAGCAGAAACTCCATTGCACTATATTCATTCTGGATGCAGGCCATGCTGTTTCAACCAGCTGGTGAGAAATGAATTAATATTTTTTGGTAAGCTTCAAGCTAATTAGCAAAAACTCTGGCAGAGATGATTTACATCCTTCCTTTCTCCACCTTCATCCACCACACTGACTTGACTTTTTTATTATTATTAATTGAAGGGGAAGAAAAGCAATATGTGCTTGAAATTACAGAAGGGAGGTCAGAAACTAGAGTTGTTCTCTAGTTAGACTTTGCCCAATCTAGTAAATAAAAAACTGAATTAACAACTAGCTGGAAGAGCTGAGAAGCCCCACTTAAAGTAAGCCAGTGGAAATGCTTTGGATTAAGAATGAGGAGAATGAAGATAGTTATGGAGACCTCTCATGTTAGCTTAATAAATGTTGAATAAAATGTAAAGCAAAGGAAATTTGTGTAACAAGTTTTGGCATCTTGGCTTCCTCTTCCTCCATCTTGGCAACTGGCAAGTATTTATGAAGGTTGCAGTGTCCTGGGGTTATGCAATTATATTTTGTGACCTTCTGACAAGCAAAGTCAGTGGGGAATCCAGATTCACTTAACAACCGTGTTAATAACTTAACTACAGTGATTCACTTAATGACTGTGGCAAAAAAGATCATAAAATGGAGCAAAACTCACAATAACTATTTTTTTAGCAATAGAATTTTTGGGCTCAACTGTGATCATAAGTCAAAGATTTACCTGCTGTAGATGATACATTAGCGACAACAGTTCAGGGGTGGGTTCTAACTTACCTCGCCGCTGGTTCGCTTCCTCCCGCGCTGTGTGGCTGCACCACGCGCACATGCGCAGTGCCAAAAATTTGCCACAAATTAAAAAAAAAGAGCTGAAAACAAGATGGCGGTGAATGCGCAGTGCCTAAAACTCAGTTTCTGCGCATGTGCAGAAGAAAAAAGCAGCAAAAAATCCCCCCAACCCCCCCTCCAAAATCCCAAAAAAGATGGCAGCGTCCATGGATCGGCACCGACAGAACCGGCTCCGTGATGTCACCAGCAGTTTGCTACCACTTCAATAGAACCAGTGCGAGCCGGGAGGAACCCACCTCTGCAACAGTAAGTTGTATAAAAGCCTAAGAATTAAAGTGTTAAACAAATGTTCTTTCAAACCAGAGGCAGAGGCTTCAAACCAGATGATATGAAGTTGCCTCATTTGCACAGCATAGTATCTGTTTTCCAGGCAGGGAAAGCAGCAACTATTCAAATGAAACTGGATTGTGTATTATGTATGTACGCTAAGCCCGAGTTTATTGGAATATATGATATAAAAGCTCTGGCTTTGGCATTCTAGATAAAAAGCAAAACAAGCCATGATATTTAGGCCTAGATCAAAACAATGTCGCACCAGATAGGAAACAATAATGGCACACATAAAAATGGAAATTGTAGAAGGGATGAGAAGATCCTATTGAGAGAACCTGATTTGTTTAGAACTGCCTGTGATTAATCTGTAGCAATGAACAAAAGCAATTAAACTCTTCTTCAATCAAAATAGAGATGATTTGGAATACAGAATACAGAATTGTATTCTTTACAAAAACCAGCTTTGTCACATAGTGAATATTGCCAGTTGTATGTCTATGCAGGGTGATGCATCCCTATCCTAATATTATGGTACATTCCAATACAAGCAGGACACATGATGTGATCTTCTGCGCATGTGTGCATTCCTGATTTTCCATTAATCTCTTCTGCCTTTGACTCTGACCGGAGTGGTCACGATTTATTAGCAAGATGTAACTATTCATGATTTATTGTTTTTGTACCGAAATAAATATTTTCTATTAGACTTTTAATCTCGGCTTTATTTCTAAATGTCTGAATTCCAAGAAAAAATCCACATCGCCTCTATGAGATTTATTCTCACTTTAACAAGCTTGTTGTTTATGTAATGGTTATGTTGTACATTATGTCCAGGTGTAGTGTCCATAAGGCATGAACAATTTAGTGACAGTGTTGGGTTTGTTGTTATGATTCTATCACTCACCACTCAATGGGTGTTTATTGTGCACTCCTAAACTCATTTGATGGACCTTGAAGAGCAAGATGGAAAGAATATTGATGCTTTTGTACTTTAATGTTGGAGAACATTCCTGAGAATACCATGGGCAGTCAAGAAAACACACCAATCGATCATTAAGCAAATCAACCCAGATTTATCACTCAAAGCACAAATTAACCAGGCATTACTTCGAAAATGTTATGCAAAAAACCAGCTCTATGCTGAAAAAAAGCTGGAAAGAAAGAGGAGAGGACAGTCAGGAGCAAGAAAATTACAGTGGTGATTAGTGCACCATTGGAAGATCTAAAAGACCATATCAGAGCTAGATTGTCATAGACAAAATCTGTGTGGTTTCTAGGCGACAGAAACAACATTAGCACAAAATCAATCAAAGTCATTTAAATAGTAATATTGTTATTCACATGCCCATTCTATCAATGTTGCTTATTGCAAGCCAAAGGGGGGGGGGATTTGACATCTCAAAGAAAGAACAATGATAACATTTCACAGAAAACCACAATGTTTCAGGAGCAAAATTTTCAAGAATGAATTCCTTGAGGATAATGAAATGAATAGGACTGTAGTTACGACATTTTCATAGTTCCTTTTCATCTATAAATATATAAAGTGGTGCTAGGTAAATGAACTCATGCTGGTGTCGTTTGACATGTGTTTTGCCCCAAATATTTGACCCATGCCATTTTTATATGAATCTCATACTTTCTCCTGTTGTTAAATTTGCATGAAAAATCACATCTACAGGTATACAATTAATAACAAAACTTCCAAAGCAGGCATTTTAAAATGCAATGCGAAAGTTTTCTGAGAAGAACTGTGTCAGAGCATTCAAACACTGGTGGATAATTAGGTGCTGATCTGTACATCGGGTCAGGCAATCTACATCATTTCCATTCATAAGAAGAGTTTGTAATGACTGCATTGCTTTTTTCAAAGCTAGTTCAGGCTGAACAAATCGGTAAAGCAAATCCCAGCACAAATAATAGCCAGTTCTGTTCTTCGCTCAAAGTAAGCAGCAGGTACTTGGAGTCTTCTCCCAGCTGCAAAATTCTGGTTCTTGCTTCCCCCTTTGCTAATTGCATCATAGCAACTAAGTCCTTGCCCCATCCCTATCTGGGCAGATAAGTGCTTGCCCAATAGTAACCATCCATTAACTGGTTTTTAACCATCCCTAAGTGGTTTGCTCACCTGGAGAGGATGTCTTGTGATTCTATACCATATAAGGAATATACAAAAAGAGGAGAAGGCCAATTAACAGGAGGCAGACCCAGAAGAAGATGGAGAGACAGCATCAAAGACACAGTACAACAGCATCAAATAACAATGGTTGAGGCTGCCAGAAGAACAAAAGCCAGAACATTGTATCTCCTGAGGAGGAGGAGGAGGAGGAAGAGGAGGAAGAGGAGGAAGAGGAGGAAGAGGAGGAAGAGGAGGAAGAGGAAGAGGAGGAGGAAGAGGAGGAGGAAGAGGAGGAGGAAGAGGAGGAGGAAGAGGAAGAGGAAGAGGAGGAAGAAGAAGAAGAAGAAGAAGAAGAAGAAGAAGAAGAAGAAGAAGAAGAAGAAGAAGAAGAAGAAGAAGAAGAAGAAGAAGATTATTTTCTATCATTTTGAAGTTAACTAGATTTGATTGGGAACTCACCGCGTCATGTTGCTGTCATGTGATGTATCACGACGTTCTTTCCCTTTGCAGAACTGGGGTGGGCACGGCCTGCGTGTGACGCATCTGGCCCACGGGTCACCAGTTTGACATCCCTGATTAGCCCATATTTGCCCACGAAGTCTCAGTAATGTTGATCAGTAAAAGCAAATAAATGACACCCTCCAAGCCAATGGGAAAAAAGTCTAACACGTAGATTACAACTAAGAGAAAAAGAACATGAATTTGGAGTCCAGCATGGTCTATTCCAAATAAGTATTACTTTGAGATATAAAATTATCCATTGTGTGTGATATTTCTAAAAGTTTGTAAAACTTCTCAGCATTTTGAATTTACCCAAATAAGTATTCAGCTACTTTCTGAATGTATATAAACTTAATACACTCATTTGTGTGTGTGTTCTTGTCAAGAATACTTTCTTGGGATTAAGGGGTAATTACATCTGCTTGTTCTCTGATGATTATTGCTGTATTCATTTGCTCAGAACATATTTGACCGTACATCAACCACATTGCCTCCAAACTCTTGGGAATTATAATTTGAGATTTCAAATTCTATAATATATAAATATTCAACCCTTAAACCTGACCTTCTGCCCATCAGTGATTGTTCAAACAGCCTAAGTAGCTATTAATATTTCAGCAGGGCACAGCAAAAGTTTAGCTTGATTTTAAAAAAAATATTTTCCAACAGCAGGACTTATATTTATTATTGTTGACATTTTCTGAGGCCTAAAAGCAGATTACAGCTCTTTTTGACCCAACAAGAAACTCAACATTTTGTTACCGCAGGTGAGAATATTTGCCTAACTTGCACACCATTTTTAATTTTGATTGGAAGAGAATACTAGATAGGATCTTTTCCCTGATTAGCTGAGACTCTTAACTGGCTAAGGCAACAGGCTAAAGTCAATCAGGTGCCTGTGAGTTCTAGTCCCACCTCAAGCATGAAAGCCAATTGGATGATTTGGGGCTAGTCATTCTCAGCCTAACTCACCTCACAGGGTGGTGGTTGTGGACAAAATAGGAGGATGTTGTATTTTTTACCAGCCTATTTATAAAAATAATAAATGTGATATATAAATAAACAATTTATACAATTAAGTAATATTAAAACTGTCAATCTCTGTAGGCAAATTTGGAACCAGCTCTAAGCTTCAATCTCTTCCTGAAACCTTGACAGTTTTCTAAGATGTAGGCTTGCTAACAATAATTGTGATGGCTTGTAAATTTTGCACATGCATATATAGAGAGCAATTCTCTCTTTTTCCCCCCTCAACTGAAAAGAGTGTAGGATGAAATTGAAGTCCTCTTTCAACTGGCAAATAGAACGGGAGGCAGCATGCCATGCCTGTCTGCTTTGAGGTACCTAATAATGTGAGTCAAAAGCTCTGTAAGTTGAGATGGCATTTTTAAAAATAAAGTATTGGTGTGGGAGAAGCAGACTAGAACTTTTAGTTTGAGGGGCCTTTTCAATTGTTTGGGAATTGACATAGACAATTGCTGGGGAAGTTTGGGGGATCAGTCCTTTTTTTGTGCTAAGCTGGAGAGACATTGAGGCAGAGATGACACCAGATGTAGGTTATTGTCAATTATTGCCAATGATACGGAAAGCCTATCTTGTCATTATATTGACCAAACATCCTATTCCTCTGTTCTATTTAAGTTTAAAGGTTACTTGCTCTACTCTCTGTGTATCTAGGGTAAAGGTTACTTACTTATTCAGCTCTTCTATTGTTCTAGCTAAGAGCAAAAGGTTAAACTAGCAATCATGTTCTCACCTGCTTGCTTGATATGATCTATTTGTATGCTGTATATTAACCTGTTACTAGTTAGCTATCTTTGGGGTAAGTCAATCATTGTAATTGTATACACAGAAATTCGTTTTAAAAAATAAACGCAAGTCCGAGAGAGGCAGAGCTTCTGAACACGGGAGCTGCTCAGCCCAGAGAGATTTCATCCTAACTCGGACAAGCTTTGCTCAAGAAATCATGTCTCTGTGTCTATGATTCCTACAACCAGACATTCTAGAAAATCAGCCACGTGGCTAGGAAAGACATGGTGTTCTTGATTGCCCAGGTTGCCAGATGGCAGGTAGTCCTCAAATACTACTTACGTTTGCATTGTGAAGGCATTTGGAAATTATTAGGAAGAATATTCAGAAGGTGAAAGGTTGGCTGCTTGCTCATAATTATGTTTTCCTTTTATGTCATAGGTGTGCCCCCCTCCCCAGTGCCATATTTCCTTCCAAGACAAACTTCCTTTCTTTCTGAGAAGTGATGATGTTTCGTCAAGACATCTAAACCCTTTGATCTCCTCCTTTGAGAAGGAGCAGGGGAAAAAAAAGGAACCGAGCTGATGAAATATGAGCAATGGCTGTTACTCCTGCACTCCTGTGCTTTGCATATTTTAGAACAGATGAGTTGATCAGTCCTCCGTATTAATTTGACTTGGTAAGCAGGCATGAAACATTTAGGCCCCGTATGAAATATTCAGGTTCCTCCGTTACCGTTTTTGAAAGGCTTCATGCATAATTAAAATATTAATGTAATAACACCAATACCATTAAAAGCAGAGGTGCCTAGGCTAACGGCAGACAAGGGAAGAAAAGAGGGAGAACTGGAACGATAAAAAGATGCTTAGATGTTTGATTTTTAAAAAAGCCTCTCAGATAGATGGAGATAGATGACGGACCAGGATCTTCAATCCATTCAACATTTTCAAGCCAAATGAGATCAGCTACATCAATTATTTTTAGCCAACTGTTCTTGATCCTAAACCTGCTGGACATTTTTTTTA
Organism: Diadophis punctatus similis; assembly: GCA_023053685.1. NCBI lineage: Eukaryota > Metazoa > Chordata > Lepidosauria > Squamata > Dipsadidae > Diadophis > Diadophis punctatus. Next base: position 89,231,784 of record JALIGW010000002.1, read on the forward strand.
CTATATTATACAGGTAATCCTTGACTTACAACCACAACTGAGCCCAAAATTTCTATTGCTAGGCGAGATAGTTGTTAAGGGAGTTTTGCTCCATTTTACGACTTTTCTTGCCACAGTTGTTAAGTTAATCACTGCAGTTGTTAAACTAGTAACATGGTTGTTAAGTGAATCCGGCTCCCCCATTGATTTTGCTTGTCAGAAAGTTGCCAAATAGGATCACATGACCCTGGGACACTGCAACCGTCATAAATATGAACCAGTTGCCAAGCATCTGAATTTTGATCACATGATCAAACGATGCTGCAACGGTCGTAAGTATGAAAAATGGCCATAAGTCACTTTTTTTCAATATCATTGTAACTTCAAAGGGTCACTAAATAAATGGCTGTAAGTTGAGGACCACTTGTAATTAAATTTGTTCTTTTTTCCCCCAACAAGATTTCCAAGCATCAGACATGGTATCATGACTCTTTATCTTCAACTACCTTATGTGAAGTTATTCGAAAAGTTGAGAGATGTCAAATGACCCCCAAACTTTACAGCTAATGAACACAGACATATGTTTTTATTTTGTTAGTCAAACTTCTTTCCTTAAAGGTAGGATTAATAACCATGACATAAGCACGAAAAATGGAAAAATTGTTGAAAATTCTACTAATTGTTTTTTTGGGGATAATTGCATATAACTTACTGCCAGCTAGTAAACAATACACTAGATGTAACAATAATAGAAAAGAATACTTTTTGTAGATGCAGCAATACCTAGAGCAGTGTTGGTGAACCTTTTTGGCACTGAGTGCCAAAACGGGAGCGCGCGTGCATGCGCGCATGCCGGAAACCGGAAGAGCAGCTGCTTGGTGTGCATGCGTGCGCCGGGAAGATGATCTTCTGGTCTCCGGTGCACATGCACACCGGCCAGCTGGTCTTAGCGCACGCATGCATGCCAGAAACCGGAAGACCAGGTGGCCAGTGTGCATATATATGCCGGAAACCGGAAGAGCAGCTGCTTGGTGTGCATGCATGCGCCGGGAAGATGATCTTCTGGTCTCCGGTGCACATGCACACCGGCCAGCTGGTCTTAGCGCATGCATGCATGCCAGAAACCGGAAGACCAGGTGGCCAGTGTGCATATATATGCCGGAAACCGGAAGAGCAGCTGCTTGGTGTGCATGCGTGCGCCGGGAAGATGATCTTCTGGTCTCCGGTGCACATGCACACCGGCCAGCTGGTCTTAGCGCACGCATGCATGCCAGAAACCGGAAGACCAGGTGGCCAGTGTGCATATATATGCCGGAAACCGGAAGATCATCTTCCTGAAACGCACATGCGCACCGGGTGGCTGCTCTTCCAGTTTCTGGTACTCCCGTGTGCATGAAGACCAGCTGGCTGGCCTGTCGGAACCGGGAAAAGCAATGGGCGACGGCTTGCGTGCCCGGAGAGATGGCTCTGTGTGCCAGTTCCGGCACGCGTGCCATAGGTTCGCCATCACGGACCTAGAGACAGCAGAACTGAAGAAAAAGAATAGGGAAAAAATTACAAAATACAGAGATGTACTGATCAAAATGGATAGATTATATTTAAAAATTGGAAAATCATTCTTATTGGTGCATTAAGTAGAATATCAAAGTATAGATCAAACCCATTTTTACAAAAACTAAATATATTGGCTATATCAACAGTGGATTTACAAGAAGCCATCTTGCTGGGCATATATTTTATGATGTTACCCAGATTATTCCTAGATTCCTGGCTGGGAATCAGATTCCCAAACAACACTAATGTGTTCTTGCATTATGTTATTCCTTGATAAATAAAAACACAATTGTCATCATAATCACTATACGAGGGCACAACAAATTTGATTAGCAAGTTTGGTTAGCAGCAAATTTCACAGGTCTCTTTGAGGTCAGTTTCTAACAAGGCCATCATTTAGCCCCAGGGTCAAATTAACCAGCCATTGATCCGTATTGCACAAATAATATGTAGCAAAGTGTTTTTTCTGTATTTCCTCCATCCTTTTGATGGCCAAGAGTGGACCAATTATTCATGCAGAGTTGAGGAAAGTGGAATTAAAATGCTTTCTTTCTGGGCAAAAGCAGAGGGCACCTCTGTTGACAGTTTCAATAAACTTCAGCAAAAGGAAAGAGGGCCAAGAGTCAGGTTTACATCAAGTTTTTAATACCATTTGCACAAAGAAGCACAAGGTTGCATTTTCATTCATTGGCTATTTACCACTCCCTTGGGCGTACTGGCTGCGCACACACTCCATGTAGCATGTGAAGACCAAGGACTAAAAGTACCAGGCCTTCATTTTGCCATGTTCATTTCCCCTCAGTTTCCTTCTTCCTCATTTATTTAGTGTACGCCTGTACGGCATAAAATACCTGGATAGCAACAATAAAGATACATGAAAAAAATGCATAATAATATGATACACATAAGATGGAGATTTGTGGTCAATTTTGTAAAGTATAAGAGATTCAAGAAGTTACGGTATATATTAAGTTACAAATTACATTTTAAAAGCTATTGCTTCAAATTAAATTAAAATAATTTTAAAATTGAGTTTTAAAAGGGTTTAAAAATAATCTTCCTCATTAAATTGTTCTTATTCAGAAGCATGAAAGGCAGAGGGAGAAGAAACAACAGCTCTTTTCCAGAGCATTGAGTTTTGTGACTAGACTTCTCAATGCTTCGACTATTGATTCTCATGGTTAAAATAGCATTAAGATAGGCTGTGCTGGAAAGCAACACGAAAAACTCCAAGGGGTTGAATGAGCTCCACCTGGAATTTGAACTTGCAGCAACTTTCTAACCAGTAACTCACCTTGATGGTGAGAAATAGCTGCCAACTCTTACAGTCCCAAAATTCTGGAATCTGGTGAGCATTGGAAATGGGGCAGAACCCACAGCACCTTTAGGTTAAAGTTGGGAAAGGATGTCCTATTATTTTGGGGCATGACTAATAGCAAATGTTTTCTATTCACTTCTGATGTATAATTCAGAAAGTGCAAACAGGAAAAATACACCACGGCAGCAATGAAAGGGAGAAATGGTTGGGCCTCTTCTTTTTGCCTGAAGTAGGAATGAAAGGAGAGACAGGCTAGGATTTTCCCCCCTATGGTTGGGTACAACTCAAATCAAGTTGTTGGTCTTCATGGTTAATTGCAAACCTAGCAACAGACAAGCAATTGAGCCAAGAATGACATCTTTGCTTTCCCCCCAGGCTTCTGATTGGCCAAATCAAGGCAAGAACTGGACATTTTCCATGAATATTTCACTCCCTGTAATGGGAAGTGAACTCCAATGACATTAAGGCCTCAACATCATCATTAGCTCTGGCTACCTTGTTCTTGTCACAACATTTAGCCAAGGAAAACAGATTCCCTCCTCAACAGACTGCCTAGTAGATGCTATTAAACACCCCACTCATGGGAGGATGTGACCTTCACAAAGCATCAGATGGCCATATTAGTAAAGGACATGCAGAAATGCTGCATTTGATTGGATTCTCTCCCCCCCCCCCCAATAGCTGCAGGTCTAATAAGAGGCCAGAAGCATCTGTTACCATTCAGATACACTTGCTGATCTAGTCTTCCCCAATCTGGCATCTACTACATATAATTCCCCAGAATTCTTAGAGGGTAATGTTGCCTGGGAATTGCATCTCTCACACTGGAAAACATCAGACATGCTTCAAAACCTGCAGTGCCTTCATTTGTCACAGACAAGATACCTGCTTTGAAACATCTCTTTCCAAAGATGGAAAAATAATATGTCTAGTATACGTGCAGGATTTCCATATACGAATTGACTGAGATTGGCATGTAATTTTTAAGAGTATAAATTGGGAAATTCTTGTTCAGATTTTCTTTCTTGGGATATCAAGTATGTCATCATCTACTCAGCTTTTTTGTTTTTCTAGTGTGCCATGCACTTATAATTCTGGCCTATTCTACAGAGTTGTTGTAAGAGAGGGAGGGAGGGAGAAGGGGGGAGAGGGAGTGGGAGAGAATCACCACATATTAAAAAGATGTTGAGACTCTGGAGAGCAGCAGGAATGATTAGGGGGGGTGGAAGCTAAAACATGAACAGGAATTGAGTAGGTCTAATCTGATTAAAAGAAGGGGAGACATGACAGCAGTGTTCCAATATTTGAGGGGTTACTACAAAGAGGAAGGGGTCAAACTATTTCCCAAAACACAAAAGGCAAGATGAGAAACCATGGAGAGAAGCAACCTAGAATTAAGGAGAAATGTCCTAACGGTGAGAGCAATCAACCAATGGAACAGCTTGCCTTTAGAAGTTGTCAGTGCTCGGCTTCCGGTTCTGGCTCCGACGGCGTCGCTGGCGCTCTTTGCAGGGCGCACCTCCGATCTTCTGTAAAAGCCGCCAGAACAGCTGTCTGGTGGCTTGAAAATCTCTCCCCGGGCGAAGGGGAGAGATGAGAGCGAGACAGGTGGGGTAGAGCCCTCCTAGTGCCCTAAAAACCAACTTAGGGCGCGTAGGGTAAGGGCTCCCCAGGTAGCCTGTCAGCTGCTCCGGAAGATTGGAAGCTTCCGCTTTTAAAGCAAGATGCCGTGACCACCGCTGCTGCTTTAAAGGAGGTACAATTATTTTAAAAATACAGAGAGCAGCCAGAAGAAGACAGGAGTCCTGGAGGTAATAGTTTGTACTTTAACTCCATTCCTGGGTTTTTAAGATGGAAGAAACAAAGTAACTTAATAAGGAGTGGCAACAAGATGGCGATTGGCAACTGTGGTGTAAAAGAGAAAGTTATTTTTGCTTTGTTACCAGCCCTTTCCTCTGGAAACCTTTGATTTGAAGGATGATTTTTTTTCCCTTTTTTTTTCCTCTTCTTTGGAATTAAGTTATAGTTTTATAGAAGGAAAAATCTCAATGGCTCTGGACTTGGAAAAGAATTTTCTTTTTTAAGTAAAGATCTGGGTTTCCTCTTCCTCTCTTCTTTGTCTTTTTTTGAAAATATTGAAATGGCTTCTAAACTTGAAAAGACTGTAGTGAATAAAAGAACTGAGTACTCTTTTGATCATATTTTAAAGAAACAACCTATGCCTGATTCTTTAACACCTGAGACTTTTTTTAATACCCTGAAACTTTTGAAAAATGAGTTAATTTTAGAATTTAATTTAAAACTTGCTGAGATAGAAAAAAAGATGCAGGCTGCTATGGAGAAGATGAATCTACAATTGAGAGCGGATGTGGTGAAAGTTTGCAAAGGATTAGCAGTGAATATGGAAATTTTGGAGAAGGATTTGGAAAAAAATAAGCAAAATATAACAATTTCAGAAGAATATATAACCAAGGTTCAAAATGATATATTAAAATTGGAAAAAGAAGCGATGATCTCTCAATTTCAAGAGATGAAATTTGCTATAAGAGTCAGGGGCTTGAAAGAAAAAAAATTTGAAAATCTGAAAGAAAGAATGACAGAGGCACTGGAGCAGGTGTCTGGATTGTCTAAAGATGAATTGGCTACAAAAATCGATAAAGTATACAGAATTAATTCTTGGTATGCAAAACAAAACCACTTGCCAAGGGATATTGTAATATACTTCACTACTAGAGTTTTGCGAAACAGAATCATACAGGCGACTTATAATAAAAATCTTCAGGCAAATGGTCAAGAAATAAAGATATGGAAAGAAATCCCTGCCAAGATGCTTAAAGATAGAAGAGAATATTCGTTTTTGGTTCAGGAATTAAAAATACAAAATTTACAATATAAATGGAATGTACCAACAGGAGTAACTGTAAAATTCTTGGGAAAAAGATATGGACTAAATACAATAAAGAAAGCTACAGAATTCTACATCAATGTTTTAAAGGCTGATATTTCTAAAATTCCAGTGGAAAAAGGCATGGAAATAAGGGAGGAGGAGAAGGGAAATCCGGATATATGTGATCAAGAGGAAATAATTTCAATGATTCCAAAAGAGTGGCAGAGCCAGACAGATGTTTATGACGTGGATAAGGAGATGGAGGAATGGGATCAGATGACAGCTGAAGCGACAGATTGGAAATGGCCAAAGGACAGATGGTGTTGAAACTTATAGGATGGTTGGAAAGATGAACAAGATTGTAATCATTTTTTTTTTAATATATATGTTGTATTAATATTGTCTATTATTGGTATTATATTTTATTTCTAGATTGTTTTTTAGATATATATTATATATTTTGGAGTTATAAATTTGATATAGAGTATTTCGTTAGCAATAATTTGGGGAACTGAAATATTAATATTGTTTATTGATGGTATTTTCATATCAAATATTTTGAAGTTATAAATTGGATATAGTGTAATATTTTGGTATCATTATTTTGAGGATATAGGGATTAAGTTTAAAAATTTAGCGGTATAAAGAGTTGGTTTTTATTCTTTTTATTATTATTATTATATATTTTGGTTACTATTTTTAGTATAGTAGATAATATATACTCTGAGGCGATACCTTAAGGTATAGGAATATTGTTATGAAGGTGTATTTTACGGTTTGAGGTTCAGAGGAAATGTTATATATATAATATTATGTTATTAATAAGTGGGTGGATTTTAACTAAGTTTAAGGGTGTTGAAATATAAGGGGTTAGCCAATTATTATTGATATATATATATATATTAAATATTGGGAAGTTAATACTTTAGTATATTGTAAAATTATGCTATTAATAATGTTTGAGTTATGACTAAGTTTAGTGTATGAGGTTCATCTTTGTTTCTTTTTTATTTGTTATTTTGCTTATTTTTGTTTTTCACTTGTTTACTTTCTCTTTAATTTTTAACATTTTGAATAGTTCTAAACTGGAGTTAAAGATGCCGATAAAATGAGGGATCTAAGAAGTTATTTTAATTTAATTTAAATTTATGTTATTGAATACTATGCCCTGTACTTTTTCTGGGAAGTCCGGGGGGGGAGGGGAGGGAGTGGGTTGTGGGTAGGGGGGATGGGGGGGGAGAAAATTGATAAAAATGCTTGTACTTTGTACTAATAAAACTTTTTGAATAAAAAAAAAAGAAGTTGTCAGTGCTCCATCAATGGAGGCTTTCAAAAAGAGACTGGACAACCATTTACCTGAAATGGTATAGGGCAGTGATGGCGAACCTTTTTTTCCTCGGGTGCCAAAAGCACACGCGTGCACGCTATTGCGCACGTGGGAGTGCCCACATCCATAATGTAATGCCCCCCCTGCGCATCCATGTGTGATTCCCCCATGCTGCCCTGTCCCCCCGTGCATGCACGCACGATCCCCACGCTCCCCCATTTCCCGACTTTGAGTGGGCCCAGTAGGTCCATTTTTCACCCTTCCCAGGCTCCAGAGGTTTTCTTGGAGCCTGGGGGGGCGAAAACGGCTTTCTCCGCCGCCCCCCGGAGGCCCTCCGGAGGCTGAAAACGCCCTCCCAGAGCCTCCGCGCAAGCCAAAAATCAGCTGGCCGGCACGCACATGCGTACTGGAGCTGAATTAGGGCAATGGCTTGCGTGCCGGCAGATATGGCTCCGCGTGCCACCTGTGCCAAGCGTGCCATAGGTTCGCCATCACTGGTATAGGGTCTCCTCCTCCAGCAGGGGTTGGACTAGAAGACCTCTAAGGTCCCTTCCAACTATATTAGTCTATTACCAGCAATGCTTTTCCTTCATTGATAATCTCCTCTCAGGAAGAAGGAGGGAGGGAGGAAGGGAGAGAGAAGAGAGATGTGCAATGCTGTGACTAGACAGAAAACAATATTGTACAGAAAACTTGTTCTGCTAATGCCAGTAGTTTTGGCAGAGGTCTATTTTAGCCTATCTTCTCAAGGGCATCCATTTTATTTTTGTAAGTTTTTATAGCGGTATTGCTTAAAAATGCAGATCATATACCAAAGGAAAAAAGTGGTTTACAATGTGTCATTTCTGCTCCATCTTTTAGCTGCCAGAAATGTAATGAACTGGAACTTAATGGGTACTGGGGACTGCAATACCCGTCTGTCCAATCTGATGTCTGCAAAATTCATCAGCATGAACTTTACTGTGCATTTTTCTTTTTCTAAAACTGATAGCTGAGGGGTGGGGGATGGGAGGGAGAAACAGAGGCATATACATTTAACACTGGTATGGAAATAGGCTAAGAAAAGGCTTTAAAAGAGACTTCATTATACATTCAAAATTAAACTTGCTATGATCCTACGTGGGCTCCCTGCTGCAGTTTGCAAGAATTATGCAAACATTTTTTTCCAGCCAATGACTAATATGTGGTTTAGTAAGCAATCAGAGTTCTCTTTATGTGGCAGACGATCTTTAAATCAGATATCAATATGCAAGTTCCACTGAGAGAGGTCTGCCACCTTATGAAAGAAGTTTATTATTTGTTAGGCATTAACCACACAAGTCTTAACTCATTATTGAGCAAAATAGAATAACAGAGTTGGAAGGGACCTTGGAGGTCTTCTAGTCCAACCTCCTGCTTAGCCAGGAAACCCTACATCACTTCAGACAAATGGTTATCCAACATCTTCTTAAAAACTTCCAGTGTTGGAGCATTCACAACTTCTGGAGGCAAGTTGTCCCACTGATTAATTGTCCTAACTGTCAGGAAATTTCTCCTTAGTTCTAAGTTGCTTCTCTCCTTGATTAATTTCCACTCATTGCTTCTTGTCCTACCCTCAGATGCTTTGGAGAATAGCTTGACTCCCTCTTCTTTGTGACAACCCCTGAGATATTGGAACATTGCTATCATGTCTCCCCTAGTCCTTCTTTTCATTAAACTAGACATACCCAGTTCCTGCAACCGTTCTTCATATGTTTTAGCCTCCAGTCCCCTAATCATCTTTGTTGCTCTTCTCTGCACTCTTTCTAGAGTCTCAACATCCTTTTTGCATTGTGGTGACCAAAACTGAATGCAGTATTCCAAGTGTAGCCTTACCAAGGCATTATAAAGTGGTATTAACACTTCGTGTGATCTTGATTCTATCCCTCTGTTTATGCAGCCTAGAATTGTGTTGGCTTTTTTGGCAGCTGCTGGACACTGCTGGCTCATATTTAAATGGTTGTCCACTAGGACTCCAAGGTCCTTCTCACAGTTACTACTGTTGAGCAAGGTACCACATATACTGTACCCGTGCATTTTGTTTTTCTTGCCTAAATGTAGAACCTTACTTTTTTCACCATTGAATGTCATTTTGTTAGATAGCCCCCAATGTTCAAGTCTGTCAAGATCCTTCTGTATCTTGAGCCTATCCATATGGCATAAATGCGCACAAAACTGGCATAGTGTATACAGATTTTTTAAAAAAACCTTGAGGGGCATGGGATTAACTTTGCACTCCAGATTGTCAATAGGATTTTCTGGAATCAGTTTATAAACTGGAATTTAAGTTGCAACTATATATGTGATGATGATAACAATATTGGACCTTCTTTCAGAGTGACTGCTAAGCATGACTAAGGCCCTGTATATGAAGCTTTGAAATGTGTTGTTAGATAAGTGCTAAGTGAGCGTCATAATGTGTACCACATTGTGTAGTCCCATAATTATAATATTCAACACTTGCACAGTTCAGCAGCTTGATTCCAGAAATTGTGCATGCAAGGCTATTTGGGTTAATCAAGCTTTAAAGAACCACAGGAATCCTGGCCTGCTTTTTAAAAAAAATTTCATCAGTGTTTCTCTGCAGCATTTTGTAGGCCCTGAAGCCAGTTGTCGGCTATTATGTCCCCCTATGTATGTGTGCGCGGTGGCATTGTTCCACAGCTTGGAATGAGAAGAATAGGGCTGTCACTTTTTATTATCCCAAACCCCCTCCCCAAAGAAAAACCCACACAAAAACCTTGCACCCCAAGCACTTTCTCTTTTGAGTGTCAAATGCTTTCCTTTGGGAAGAACAGAGCTTAAATGCAGAGACCACACAGACACACTCCACACCGCAGCCTGTCTGATCAGCGGTTAACTTTGAGAAACAGCAACTTTTTTTTTAAAAAAAAAGAACAATATAACAAAAGTTAGGTGCCTTGAAATATAATCCAAACCCCACTCCCAGCATTTTAAGAGAACCATTCTACATAAGGTGCCAGCTGGAAGATTTTATTTTGTTTACAAGTGTGTGTTTAGGGGAGAGGATATTTTGGGGTGCTGCAGCAGGCAGGCAGGAACAGTTAATTAACCCTTCCTTCTCACTACCATTTTCCCTGAACAATTCATTTATTTATTTTATTTATTTGTCAAACACGTGTAAGATAACAGATATAGGAATAAATGATTATGAATACAGGATAAGGATACGAATAAATGGGGACAGTAGGACAGGGACGGTAGGCACGTTGGTGCGCTTATGCACGCCCCTTACAGGCCTCTTAGGAATGGGGTGAGGTCCACAGTAGACAGTCTAAGGTTAAAGTTATGGGGGTTTGGGGAAGTAACCACAGAGTCAGGTAGTGCATTCCAGGCATTGCAGTCGGTGTTGACAGGAGGGCAGAGATCCACCCCTAGGCCCCTGTTATGCGGGGTGCCTCAGGGGTTGGTTCTCTCGCCCATCCTGTTTAACATTTACATGAAACCGCTGGGGGAGATCATCCGCAGACATGGGGTGTGTTTCCACCAGTACGCTGATGACACCCAGCTGTACATCACCACCCCGTCTGACTTCAGTGTGGCAGCCGATGTAATGTGCCGATGTCTGGACGACGTTAGGATCTGGATGGGGAGGAACAGACTCAGACTCAACCCCGACAAGACTGAGTGGCTTTGGATATTGCCTCCTAAGGATTATGACAACTTTCCCTCCTTGGTTCTCGAGAGAGAGAAACTGACTCCCTCGGATCAGGTCCGCAACTTGGGGGTCCTCCTAGATCCACAGCTAAAATTGGAACACCATCTTACTGCTGTGGCTAGGGGGGCCTTTGCACAGGTTCACCTGGTGCACCAGTTGCGGCCATACTTGGAGAAGGAGGCTCTACTCACGGTCACTCATGCCCTTGTCACCTCCCGTTTGGACTACTGCAACGCGCTCTACATGGGGCTACCCTTGAAGAGTATCCGGAGACTCCAGTTGGTGCAAAATGCGGCTGCGCGTGCTGTGGTGGGTGTACCAAGGTACACCCACGTGACACCTATACTCCGCCAGCTGCATTGGTTGCCCATCAGTCTCCGGGTCCAATTCAAGGTGTTGATCATCATCTTTAAAGCCCTTCATGGCTTAGGACCAGGTTATCTCCGGGACCGCATTCTGCCTCATACTTCCCTCCGACCGGTTAGGGCCCACAGAGTTGGCCTCCTCCAGCTCCCGTCAGCCAAGCAATGCCGGCTGGCGGGTCCTAGGGGGAGAGCCTTCTCTGTGGCCGGCCCCGCGCTCTGGAACCAACTTCCCCCAGAGACCCGAACCATCCCCACCCTGCTGGCCTTCCGAAAAGCCGTTAAGACATGGCTCTTCCTGCAGGCAGGGGGCAGAGCTTAATTTCCATCTGCACTCTCCCCCGGGTATGTCTGGCGGCTGAAGGGTGCTTTTATATTGTGATTTTTAATTTTTATATCTTGATTTTAATTGAATTTATTGGTTTTCTTGTATTTTTTCCTGTGTTGTAAGCCACCCTGAGTCCCTCGGGAGTGGGGCGGCATATAAGAAACCATAAATAAATAAATAAATAAAATTGACCACTCTGTTGCTGAAGTTGTCTTTTCTGCAATCGAGTTTGGAACGGTTTACCTTAAGTTTGTATCTATTGTGTGCTCTTGTAATATTGCGGCTGAGGCTGAAGTAGTCATTGACAGGTAGGACGTTGTAGCAGATAATTTTGTGTACTACGCTTAAGTCAGACCGAAGATGGCGTAGTTCTAAGTTGTCTAGTCCCACAAGTTCAAGCCTGGTGGTATAAGGTATTCTGTTGTGAGCAGAGGAGTGGAGGACTCTTCTCGTGAAATACCTCTGGACTCGCTCAATTGTACTAATGTCCGCTATACAGTGGGGAAAGCTAAGCTTTCCAAAAGTATTTCTGGCAGTGCTTTTTAAATGGCCATGGGGAGAGAGTTATATTCCAAGATACGATTGCCTTCATAGAAAGGGGGGGGGGAATACTCTTTCTTCTGCATCTGTGCCCCCATAAATTTTTCCTCCTGCATCACCTAAACTTAAATAATATTTTCTCTGGGTCAAGGACAACTCGCCATGGCCAATTCGCCACAGGACAAAGTTACATTAATATCGAGAAATGGTGGAATAAAAATCATTAAAGGATGCAAAAGGAGGGATAGAATGAAATGAGAATGACAAAAATTAAATGTTTTAATTATTTTAAATACTTGAATTGTTGAATTGTCCCACAGCGAGTTGTCCCATGGCTGTGGTGAGTTGGTTATGGCGAATCGGCTGCCCATTCTGACTTTCTCTTACTACTATTATAATAAACCCAGCTGACCCATAGGAGAAGAGGATTCTGGGAACTGTAATTTGTGGGGGGAAATGGGAGCTTAACTCTTTCTTCTATAGCTTCAATTCTAATTGAAAAGCACAGAAACTAAAAAAATGAGTAAAGTAGGCCCAGTGTCACTAACATGGGAGAGTTCAGCTCTGCACAATAGAACCAAGACAAGTTTATTGTCCTATGCCCAGCTACTCTCTGAGGAAGAGAAAGAGAACATTTCTCGCTCTGGATTTCTTGTTCTAACTCAAGAGTGTCGAACCTTGGCAACTATAAGTCTTGTAGACTTCAACTCCCAGAATGTCCCTGGCTGAGTAGTTCTGAGAGTTGAAGTTTACAAGTCTTAAAGTAGCCAAGGTTGGGCAGCCATGGTCTGACACTTTCCTTGATTTCTCTATGGTGCAGAGCAGGGGCGGGTTCCTAATTTTTTTACCACCACTCTGTGGGTGTGGCTTATTTTGTGGGCGTGGCTTGCCAGCCATGTGACCGGGTGGGCGTGACTTCTCAGACTGCTGAAGGGAGGGAACTGAGATAGGTCCTGCTGCCCATTCCCCCTCCCCTCAGCAGCTCGAGAAGCCTCGAACGTGCGAAAATGCCTGGGATCATCACCGCATGTTCGTGGCTTCCCAGACTGCTGAAGGGAGGGGAATGGAGATAGCTCCTGCCACCCATTCTTTCAGTGTCTCACGTGCTCCCTCAGCCATCCTCCCCTGCTTGGACTCACTGTGGGGTAGGAAGGCAGCGCATGAGCAGTGCCGGAAACTCGGCTTCTGGGCATGCGCAGAAGAAAATGTTTTAAAAAATTAATTTTTTTTTAAAAAAATTGGCGGCACCCAGGCACCGGCAACCGACTGCACCTGTACTGTGACATCACCAGCGGGCCGCTACCGGTGCTATAGAGTGGACCGCACTGGTAGGAACCCACCACTGGTGCAGAGGGATTTACTCTTGGCCTTTCAACTGGTAGAAGACTCCTAAAACAATGGGAGAGGGGAAGAACAAAAGAAAGGAGACATACAGTATTCCAGATTGCTAAAGGCATTCCAGTCTGGAGCTCAGAAGGTTAAAAAACAAACGCACTAAAAATATGTCCCTATACCTAATACTGGAATTGGATTTACCTTGGATTGACCCTTCCCAGCAAGGGAAGATGCTGGCTAGAGATTATGAATGTATTCTGTTTCTTGTCGAGTTGTTCTCTGGTGGCATGTCCCATGATTTGTAAATACAGACTAATTTCCTGCAAGATGCCAAGGGCAAGGCTACACTTGAACCTAATCCAACCTGTAGTGACCTCATGGACATAGCCTTGCAATTTTCTTGGCACTGTTAGGGAAGTGATTTGCCATTGTTTTCTTCTGGGGCATTTTCTTTTTCCAACTTTCCAATTTACTGAACAGCCTTGGAATTCCTAGATGCTTCCAATTCCAATTGCTGAACTGAGCCACCCTTGATTAACTTTTGAGAACAAATCAGGCTAGGTGCTGTCTGTTGCTGTTGGCATGATGCACAAATGTCCTTATCAAACCAACTTCCCCAACATAGTACCTCCCGGTTATGTTAGACCAAACTGCTTGGAAAGGATGACAGCTGGAGCCTTTGGAAAGAGCCCGCATGCTGGTTAACTCAGCAAATGGAGCATCATTAGTAACCCAGTATCACCAGTTAGACTGGAGAAAAGAAAGTCCCTTGCTTTTTTTAAAAAAATAGCATTCAATTAATTTGTCATTCCCTTTACTCCAAGTAATAATAGTGCAACCAGAATGCAGCAAAGGCTTAGCAATTATGAGCATCCACAGAAGAGGCAAATGAAGACAAATGTGTGATGAAATAATTGGGCAAGACATTTGGTGTAAAGGCAGTGTTTGTGTGATGAGGTCACTATGTGTGTGTCATCATCTTGGTGCCTGCAGCTTTCTGCAGAGGCTACTCTGTAATGTGCCATAAAGGGGACTGCAAGGGAGGAAAGTTTTGGAAAATGAACAGAACCTGGCTCAAAATTCCCACTGCCCAATGGGAATGCCATGTAGAGGAGAGCTCTGTATGTGTCATTTGACACCAAAGTCTTTTCCATTTCCATACAGAGACATCCCTGGACACCCTCTCTAGCCAGACCACTTCCTCCTCCTCCATCTGCCAGGCTACCAACCTCTGAGCACATTCTCTAGCATTATAAAGACCTGCATATCTGCTGTGAATTTAATTTCTTGGGGTTTGTTAAAAGAAACTATCTCTTTTAGATGTGTTTTGTCACATGACAAAACATTAAAGACATTACCAACCAGTCAAACATCTGGAACAGCAGGTGAGTGAGTTGTTCGCTGTAGCCTTCCAGGAGCATTCAGAAACTTTACAGAGAAATTAAAGTAGGAATTACAATTAGGTATCCTTCAGAATTTTTTTTCAAAGCTTCAGCCCTCCTTTTCCACACGGGGTTGCTATATTGGCTAAATTCTGGCAACATTCAGATCCACAATCTGCAAGAAGTAGAGAATGTTTTAATTCAGCGACATCCAAGGGTCAAAGGTTTCCTCCTGATTGTAATGATTTGAGTAGGTATATGTGGTAGGTAACAGTAGGTAGTTGAGTAGTGTTGGAAGAAATGTCCATCTGGGTTCAGTTCCAAGTGGGGAGAAAGACACTAGAAACATGGAGGCCGCTTGGAAGGATGGTTTAATGGTGAAGCAGAACCACCAAGCACGTGTGATTCTGGGTAGCTGACCACATGGAGTGGAGAGCAATATATATTTATACCCTCCCTTGGGCCTTGCCCTAGAGCTTCCTGTTCCTGTGCAAGAAATGTATCCTATTGGTTGTCAGACTCCCAGGGGGGTATGCGGGTGTCCAGCTGAGGTTGTCTGAATTAAGGTGGGTTGAACCTTGCTGGGTGATATAATGTAGGGGCTTGGTTGTGTCATGTGGTAGATAATCTTATTATGTCCTGGAGGGTCATGTCTTAATCCCATCACCCTGGATCTGGAGGCCTTTTGTTTTGTAGATAGATAGTCTTATCTACAAAACAAAATAGAAAGTCTATTGTAGATAGTCTTTCTGGGGGCTGCTTTAACAAAGGTGGGGGCTGCTTTCCAAGAGCATGTTTCTCCTTTTCTCATCCAGGGAGGTATAATATTCTGCCTTTTTAACGTTTCCTAAAATATTTCATTCGTCTATGGGGTGGGTGCTGACTGTCTTCAGTAGGTATACAGGGAAACTGTATGGGAAGGCTTCCCCATAGAAAGGGAGAAGGCAACCTGAGTACAATTTTGTATGTGGTCAAAGACTGCTTGAAAAATAGGTGGGCTGCAACTTTTTAGATCCTGTTAAACTACAACTTCCAAAGCACCCAATCAGAGGTGAGAATGTAGTTTAGCATCACAGGAAAATCCACAACTTCTCCATACCTCATTTCACCAGGGGAGCAATGTGTCATATGGTTGGAAGTTAATCTGGCAAGACATAGTGGGAGTAGCAGCTGAAGCTGAAAGCAATAAATTGCTATTTCTGGTCTAGTCACAAGGCCCACCCAGCAAAGAGAAAGATCCACAGGAAATAACTATAGGTTTCCTTTTCCCAACCTCACAGAACACCATGGTCCAAGGCAACAGGGGATGATGGGAATTCAACACCTCTTGAGTGTGTTCTGTAACTATTAGGTTCATGCTTTGTCTGACATCTGCTCTCTTGTCCTCTTCCTTCAGATTAAAGCTCACTTTTGACTTGCTGCAAACAAAAGGCATTTACAAGTCAATTTACATCTACCCAAGGATTTCTCTGGCTAAAATATAAAGGCTTACTGTGCAAAATGGCTGTGGTGCTGGTCTTAATCAATATCTGGCTGATGGATGGCTTGCCAAGACTCTTTCAAGCACATCAATTTGACTGCTATATTTTCTGCTTGCTCACGGCTTAACAAAATAAATAGAGATGAATCAAGGCATTTAAACACTGAGCTCCAGCTCAGGGTTTTGGCTGTTCAAAATGCATTGCAGCTCCTGGAGGTTCCTATAAAGAAGATTAAGCTCGGGGTTGTTGTGTTTGTTTGTTTTTAATCTCTCTCCCTCTCTCTGTCCCTGTGTGTATGCATGAGGGTGCGTTTAAAGGCAGCACAGAACTACAGTACATCCTAAATATAAGTCTGCTTGGGTAGTAAACCACTTTTGGAAAAAGGAAATTGGTTCTGCTGTTTGAAAGAAACTATTTTCAAAGGTTTTGCTTTTCAAAGGAAAGCTTTTCCTGTAAGTTTCATGAGCCCTGATTTCTTATACTAATAAAAGCCAGAGGAAGCCATGGGAGGAAGGAGGAGGGGTGGAGAGGAAGGAGGGGGCAGGTACAAATCCACCAACTTAATCTCACCCTGCCATTGTCCTATTTCATGGTGGAAATTGGTCCTCTTTATGTCACTTTCCTTTGGAGTGGAGCAGATATGTGGTAGCACCCACCTGATCTTCAAAAATTAAGCAGGTCAGATCTAGTTAATTCTTGGATTGGAGACCACTTGGAAATCTCAGGACTCTTATGTAAATGAGGAAGTGGGAAAATTCACTCCCATGTTGCTACTTGGAAAACAACTCAAGTTGAGCTAAGCTTAACAGTCTCTTTTTCTCTTGGGGAAGGCAGGGAAATGCTGGAACTACAGTCACTGGGCCTTAAGGCAACTGCAAACTTAAGCATAATAGCAATAGCATTTAGACTTATATACCGCTTTACAGCCCTCTCTAAGCGGTTTACAGAGTCAGCCTCTTGCCCCCAACAATCTGCAGTACTGCATTCTAACCACTGCGTCACAACAGCTCTATTATTTCTGCATTGTAATCCATGTTTGAACTTTGGTATGGTAGCCACCATATATTAAACCAGAAAGAGATTTTGATCTATGTTAAAATATCTAAATACCTATTCAATTTTGAGGAGGAGGCTTGTCCAAATGAGTGCAATATTCATTTACCTGTCCCTGATCAGAATATTTTTCTTCTATTGGAAGATTATCCACCCACTGTCCATGCTGAGTTCATTAACTCTAAACTATGCAAACTATCCATACTCCAATTCTAAAATTCTGAAGACAAGAGCAACAAAGATGGTGGAAGGTCTTGTGGGTGAAATTCTATGAAGAACAGTTAAAAAAACTAGATATGTTTAGTCTCAAGAAGAGAAGGCTGAGGGGAGGCATGAAAATGTTTTTTTTTAGTTTTCCAAGGACTTTTACAAACAGGAAGATGTGAACTGAAGATCCAAAATTCCTATGAGTAGGACAAGAATTGATGGATAGAAGCTTTCAGAGGGAGTTTGAAACTTGAAGAATTTTGTAACCTAAACCCCTAAAAGAGCTACTCTTAACTCGTCCCAGCTGATCTACTCTGTAGAATCCATAGTGCTATGGAGAAGACTAATTGGAGGAGATTAGAAAAGGAGGATGGTAGCTTCATGCAAATAGTTTCAAGGGGTTGTCACAAAGAAGAGGTGTGTGTGTGTCAACCTAATCTTCAAAGCACCTGAAAGCAAGACAAGGAGAAACTAACGAAACTAATCAAGGAGAGAAGCAACCTAGAACTAAGGATAATTTTTCTAATAGAGCAATTAACCAATGGAACAGCCTGCCTTCAGAAGTTGTGGGTCCTCCATCACTGGAGGTTTTTGAGAAGAGATTGGACAACAACTTGTCTGAAATGGTAGGGTCTCCTGCTTCAGCAGGGGGCTGGACTAGAAGACCTCTAAGGTCCCTTCCAAGTATGTCATTCTATTATTCTGCTACAAATAGTGTTTCCTAAAAAAAAAAATTTTCCCTCTGGCCTTGCCACCATTCTCTCTTTAAGTCTACACCAGTAGGAACAACAATCTTGCAAGCAATACAATCCACTGATTCTGAGCCTGACAGGTTAACCAAAGTGGAGTAGCAGGAATATAAGTGTCTTAGATGTAGAGTTTGATTTGTTGGGATGCCAATTAGTAAGCAACCTCAAATAACACATATGCAATACATTTTCATATACAAGTGGAGGAAGTTTCAATGTGATCTTTTTAAAATGTCAAGTTATTTCAGAAGAAAAGATTATGCTATCTTTTAGACTACTGCTGATGCACCACAAACCATAAAGCATGTCCTTAGGACTCCTGAACTTTTAGAGAGGATATTGTCTTGCTATACAAACCCAGAGTTTGGTCTATTTCACTGCCTCCATCATTACCACTATGTGTTTCCAACTTGCTGTTCATCCCCCCAGAGTAAGTTTCTACAAATGAATAGCCCTCACTCATAAAAGGCCAATGGTGCTCATTTGTAGTTTGGTTATAAGCAAATTCTAATCAATTCCACTGAGTTCATCCATGCACAAAAGCGCCATCTCAGTGAATAATGTTTGACTTGCCAGTGCCTGATTGCCTTTTGCTATTGAAACACATTGAGAAAATGCCAGCTCTTCATTTTTGTTGGTGGTAACACAACCATGTCCTTCTATCAATAAATTCTAATGGAATCTCCTCCGGGTTGTAGTGAATTCTTAGGCTAGGAGGAAAAGGTCATGAAAGACACAGATCCAGAGATGTGCTGCCTTTTCCAGCAAGGGAGCTCCCGAGCCCACCCTGACATAATTAGGGGCAGTGATACCTAGTAAGTATGCAATAGTGGTGAATGTCTCTATTGACACCAAACAGCACCAGTTCGATTGGAGCAACACAAAAAATCATCAGCCATGTTACCACCCGCCACACTTGTGAGTTCATCGAAGCCTGGCACTCCGCAAGCAATTCCACCAACAGACAGATTGACCTACAACCAGCCTATGAACCCCTCAGAGTCCAAAGCAACTGCACAGCCAACCAAAGACAGCACTGAACCTCAACCAACCCATGCAAGATCCCCCAACGAACACTTCACCTCCCAATGACCCTCACCTGTTGTATCCTCCCTATCACAAGACCCATCACAAGACCCTCACTTGACACACTCACACCTGACCCATCACAAGACCACCTGACTACACGAAGCCCTTATAAACAGAACACTGACATCCCCTAAACTCCACTGAAGATGTTACCTAGCTTGGTAATGAAACGTTTGGAAAGCAGCCCACAAACTCGGAGACCGAACCTTCACCCTCACCAAGTAAGTAGCCCTGTCATATTATCCTTATGTTACGGAATGTTAAGAAGGGTAGGGGCATGATCGATTAAGAAGAATGAGGTTATAAAAAGTTTTTCTTTAGAATAAAATAGTTTCATAGCCAGAGTTTCTCCATGCAACAAAATATAGGTAGTCTCTGACTTACAACAGTTCATTTAGTGACTGTTCAAAGTTACAACAGCACTGAAAAAAGTGACTTATGACCATTTTCCATACTTATAACCATTATGCTGGATCACGTGTTCAAAACTTGGCAACTTGTTCATATTTATGACGGTTGCAGTGTCCCAGGGTCATGTGATCACCTTTTACAACCTTCTGACAAGCAATGGGAAAGCCAGATTCACTGTGTAATTAATTTAACAGCTGCAGTGATTCACTTAACAAATGTGGCAAGAAAAGTAATAAAATGGGGCAAAACTCACTTAACACAGCAACATAAATGTTGGGCTCAATTGTGGTTGTAAGTTGAGGACTACCTGTAAAAGTAAGCTCTCAAGAGATAGACAACTGTAGGCTTGAAGTACCAGCTTTTTGAAGTATTAGCTTTAGGAAGCAGGGCTTTTAAAAAAGTATTACTTTTATCCCACTTTTATTATTTTAACTCAATAACTCAAGGCAATGAACATTTCTGTTTTAGGGAGTGTCATTTATTTGTAAGGCAATGTATGGTTCTCTTGCAGAGTGTTTTAAAAAGTCTTTTTAAAAATCTCTTCTTTATTATTTTTATAAACATACCCAACATATCTTCCCCCTCCTATTTCCCCCATACAACAACCCTGTGAGGAGGTTTGGACTGAGAGAGAGAGTGACTGGCTCAAAGTCATCCCGTTGGCTTTCATGACTAACACAGGAATAGATCTTCACAATCCCCTGATTTCTAGCCTGATGCCAACTGGAGTTTGGTAGTGAAATGTCCCGGAATAGCATTGTGAGCATTGGATTGGAAGATCCCTTCTTCTGAATTGGCAATTATTTTTGGATAATGGGATTTTGGATCACTTTTCCAGACACTGGGAAGAGGACCTTGAAACCACACCATGAATGAATGAATGAATGAATGAATGAATGAATGAAGGAATGAAGGAATGAAGGAATGAATGGTTTCATTCCATTTATATTCTGCCTTTTCCCTGGGAGCTTCCTGAGGTAATTTTTGTAAATTTGTTACTGTTCAATGTCTGATCACCAGCATTCCACAAAGGTCCTTTTATTAGAACAAAGTCTAGTGGTAAGAGTAGCACAAACTGATGGGTGTTTTTTTTCCTTTTTCCTTTTTTCTTTTTATAAAGTTTTTATTATTTTTCTCCACTATACATCCATACATACACCTTAATTAATAACGAAATATACATAGTTATACATTTCTGTTTAATACAACATGAACCAACATCCCAATTTGCACCTTTTATACTTTTAGTACCTGCCTGTTTTCCCTTTTATGTCATATCACTCCCCTCCCTCTATCTCCCTCTCTTCCCTCTACCTTCTTTCTTCTTTTCTCCCACTTTCCTACTTCCCTCCTCTCCCCTTCTTCCCTTCCTTCTTTACTTCCTTTTCTCCCTCTTAACCCCTGTCCTGAGTGTATCTAATCACAATCCATCTTATAGTTAATAGGTAGCTTATGTCCCTAATTCCATTTAATTATCGGTGCAACTCTTAAGCTTATTATTATTCCCCCCCCCATCCATATCTGTACATATGTCTTATATTTTCCTTGGTATATTAACTACTATCTTAATGCTGCCCCCTCAACTACCTAATTTTGGGGTATTTTTTTCCCCTCAAGGCATACCAAATCTGGGTAGCTAAGATCCAGAAACCACTAGATGTCCTGAAGAAATTAAAACGTTCGGTATCTCTTTGCTGCCATCTAGAGGTCATTTGATATTTTGCATCCTAAATGTAGTACTTTTTTTAAAAAATTAAATCATGTGGTTATTCCTCCCACTCTTGTTAATTCCTTGCATCATGGAATCAATATCTTTATGGGAAGTGGGCAAACGGAACACAGGAGAAACAATTCTTTTAAATTAGTCTAAGTGCTTTAGGAACATCAGTGCTTTCCTTGATGCATGGTTTTTTTCTTTTGTCCTGCTGATTTACCCAAAATAAAGAAAAATCTATCAAGTTTGTTTGATCAGAGGAAACAATAAAACAATATGCTTAGGGGAATGGAGGCTAAAACTCCATTCCCCAGCCAGGAGTGAGATTTGGGGGTTCTCCAAACTGCACAGAATCTTAGCTAGAGATTCTCCCGAACCCCTCGGAACCCCCAGCAGCCCACCTCTGACAATTTCTGAATCAAAAGATTTCAAAAGTGAGACTAGAAAATATTGCTATTGAGAAGTACCAATTTTTTTTCCCAAGGAGGAGATTAGAAAATGGATTTATTATAATTAACTGGAAATCACTTCTATTTGCAATTTGTGAAGAAGATAGACCTACTGCGGAGACTGAATTTATTATATCTAATTAGATAACAATTGATAAGAGATGCCATTAAAAACAAACGTGGATATTTGATCGAGGATGAATTATACTTAGCATTTAGAACATTTGGGGTAGATAAGATGCCATGGCAAATTTTCTATGAGTTTATTACAACAAACAGTTGGTTAACACAGGGTTTTGAAATTTTAACCTTGTCTATTATTATTATTATTATTATTATTATTATTATTATTATTATTATTATTATTATTATTATTATTATTATTATTATTATTATTATTATTATTATTATTCCTGGTAACTATTTTGTCATCAATACAGAATATAGATATAGTTTAAAATTTTTGGAGGGTTTCAAAGGGGTGGGATATTGCAGTAATGTATTAATCAGTATTCAATTAAGGGGGATAAAATGTATATGTGTTGGTTTTCTTTTTCTTTTCAATTCACTTTTTTAATGTCTTGATTGTTTTCTGTGTTTTTTTAATTTTTTTTTAGTTTTGTATTTTAACTTCCCTTTGAATAAAATAAAAAAATAGAGAAAGGAAAATCAACAGCCATTTGTTCTGAAGTGAATATTTCTTGTTGAGGTTGTTTACTGAAGAATCTGAATCCGATCAAGAGCTAGATAATCCAACACGGAGTATTGATCTCAGAATTGGTTTTTATCATTGAGAATTCTGTTATGCATCGATCCTGTATACAGCCATCGATAGTCTTATTTATTCTTTTATAGGGAGAATCTAAGAACCTGGATCTGCATCGATTCACTTCTTCCAGCCAGATAGTCAGATAATCAATAGAGATCTAATTGAGAGACAAATGGTAGGTCAGTGGACCAAGGTGAAGTGGCTCCTAGAATGACAAATGAGGCAAGTGCAGAGAAATGCTCTGGAGTAGACCATTAAGAGTACAACTGGCAGGAGAGTCAGTTTCTTTCAATGAAATAGGAGAAGGGATATTTTCTTATCTTTTACCACAAGCATTCAAATATTGTACTTGGCTGACCTCGAGTCATGGTTTTTGATCTTCTTAGTTCTTCAGACTCACTAATCAAGAAAACTTGGCAGGCCATTAATTCTCCAGTGTCAGCAACTCCACTAAAAAGATGTAGAGCAAATCAAAGGGCAGCATCCTGGCTGGGTTGTAGAAAGATGGAGCAAGACAAAGAACTTTTATTAGCTAAAGAGTTATAAAATTCCTAGGTACCCCTACCTACATAGGCTCCAGTTTTTAAAGGCTTCCAGGACAGTTATATTGTGAATACTGTTCCTGATTCAATCTCCCATAACTCAACAGAATAACAGAGTAGGGAGGGACTTTGCTGGTCTTCTAGTCCAGAGATGGGGAACTATGGCCCCTTATGACTTCTGGACTTCAACTCCCAGAATTCCTGAGGCAGCACGACTGGCTCAAGAATTCTGGGAGGTGAAGTCCAGAAGTCTATAAAAGGGCTGTAGCTCCCCACCCCTGTTCTACTCCAACCCTTGCTCAAGCAGGAAACCCTTATATCATTTCAGACAAGTGGTTGTCCAATCTCTTCTTAAAAACCTCCAGTGTTGGGGCACCACAACTTCTGGAGGCAAGTTGTTTCACTGATTAATTGTTCTGTCAGGAAATTTCTCCTTAGTTCTAGGTTGATTCTCTCTTTAATGATCCTCTACCTGTTATTTCTTAACCTGCCTTCAGGTGCTTTGGAAAGTAGGTTGACTCCCTCTTCTCTATGACAGCCCCCCACAAACAATTTTATGTTTTATCATTAAATTTACTGGTTGGGAATTATGGACGTTGGAGTCTAATGCATCTGGAGAGTGTCAGGTAGGAAAAAATACTAATTTCATTGGAATTCCATCGTTGGGTGCTTTTCCTCTGTTTTAAACTGATATTAGATCAGGGAATGCTCAACACAGCCTCAAAGATATGTGTAGGGATCATTTGCTATATGCTATGTGACAATGTTGAGGTAGACATTGGTTAGTTTTCTTTGCATGTTAAGATAGACATTGATTGGTTTTCTTCATAGGTTGTTTATCTTGGCTTATTTCATTTTTCAAGCAAGTTGCCTATATGGATTATGACACCGAAAAGCAGGGAGAATAAATAGAGAAAAACAAGAAACAAGAGAAGCAAATTTGTTGTTTCTTCACATCTCCGGTTTTCTCCATTGGCATTTCCAAACTTTCAACAATCAAAGTTGGACTGAACTGTTTTTTTCATTGTGTATGATATGTAACTGAGTAGCTGTTGGCTCCAATATCTGCATTCTGTAACTTGCTATCTTTGAAGCGTGTTGGGCAATGATTCCTATCATTTTAACGTGGGAGTTTTAATCCAATATATTTGGAATGCACCATATCATAGCTGTTGCCAACTTGGGGGAGACCTCTCTAGGCTTGAACAACAGAGAAATAACATTCTTCACTAAAGTCATAGAGGTAATTCCATATATGGACCCAAGGCTGACTTTGCTGGTGTCTGAAAGGGTCACTTGCCCTTGTAATGTGGACAGTTCGGTGACTGAACCTTCAAACAATGCCTATCAAACGTTAGGGAGAAGATAATAATTGCAGTAGCATCACCCCCATATTTCTCTCTGCAATCTGGTTACATTTTGGGGGAGGGGTCTACTGCAGGGGCGGGTTCCTCTTACTTTCTCCTACCAGTGCACATTGTGACGTGCGTGCGCATAAGTGCTACATGCACGCATATTCTCGTCCTCTCATGTGATTTTGGCTATCTGCGCATGCGCAGAAGGACAATTTCACTTCTGCGAATGCGCAGAGAGCCAAAAACCGCAAAAAAATTCCAAGAAAAAGATGGCAGCGCGCACGGACCGGCAAAGAAAGCACCGGAGCCATTGCACAATCGGCGGGCCCCTACCGGAATGGCGGAGTGGACCGCACCGGTAGGAACCCACCACTGGTCTATGGATGCTGGGACCAGTGTCCCCACTCTTCACTTTCCTTCTTGACCTTCACCTGTAGAAACTAAATTATAGGGAGAGGAGAGGAGGAATCTATGACCTTCT
>JALIGW010000002.1:89261792-89459292 GCA_023053685.1 Diadophis punctatus similis
AGAGAACCCTGGTTGAGTGAAGAGGGCTATGTAGTCTTGTCTGAAATTCATCAAATTGGACAGTAGGTCCTGACTAATCACAGTGTCAAGGTCAAGGGAATGGCTCCATATGAAAGTTTCACAGTAACGCAGAGCATTGCCCCAGAGGTGAGGGGTTCCAAGTGCTTTTGATTGAAACTGGGCCACTGCTGGAGTACCAACTCCCAACTGCCCAGGAGTGACCCCCCCATGATCCCTTCACTGGAAGGTAGATAGGTAGATCAATAGGTAGATAGGAAGATCAATAGTTAGGTAGATAGATAGATAGGTAGATAGATAGCCATCAGAGTGACATTTGAAGCAAGGACAACTCAAAACGTTTTGCTATCCTAGACTCTTCCCAACAAGATCATCCAGGTCAATTTGGTCTATGAAGAACATCCCAGAAGTACCTCTCTCTATTCTTCAACAAAAACACAATCACTACCACCATCGTCTAAAAACTTGCATTATTTATTTATTTATTTATTTGGAGGTTCTTCGATGCCGCCCTACTTCCTGAGGACTCAGGGCGGCATACAACATTTTAATAAAACAACCAACCAAATCATTAAAAAACAATTTAAAAAACAATTTAAAACACCTATAAGACCCAAACATACATGGGGGAGACATCCGATGTAATGTTGTCTCAGAATTACCCCGCCTGCAGGAAGAGCCATGTCTTAATGGCTTTTCGGAAGGCCAGCAAGGTGGGGATAATTCGGATCTCTGGGGGGAGTTGGTTCCAGAGAACAGGGGCCCCTACAGAGAAGGCCCTCCCCCTATGATGCAAGGTCACCCCCTTGCATGATTTTCCACATATGATACCCGAGGAAGCCCCTTTATTTTATCTCCATGAAGACCTGGTTCTGTTCTGAAGAATCACTTTGTTTTGAAGGAAAAAGATGAGTGGCAGATATGCCATTTCTCCAAAACAGAGACATGTTTGTTTGCCCTTTCCGTTTATTAATCATTTATTCCAATCGCTTTGTGAGGCCAACCTGAAACGCCTTATACAAAGGCATCCCATGAAAACTAAACATATCCTGAAAAGTTTTTTTCAGTGCAGCAATTGCTTTTGCAGGCTCCTTTCTTGACCAGACCTAGCCCAGCCACAGGCTGTGACTTAGATGAACCTCCTCTGTTTAATAGTGTTAGTTTGCGTTGGCATGAAGTAACACACATTTTCTGTCTGTAGTGCTGTGTCTGTGTGACGATTTGATTGAGAGAGCCCGTTCAAAGAGAATTGGATTGAATCTCCAAATCAAATTGACTTTTGGAACTGACAGTCTGATTCCTGTGCAAGCTCTTTCCCACCAATGCAATCAACCTGATGATTTGATTCAGAAAACAGTTTAGCTTCCAAATCAATATGATTTTAATAGAATTATTCAATTTTATTCTGTTCCATTTTTGCTTAAGAAATCATTTTGCCTTTCTGAAGCAACCTGAGGATTCTGTAAGAGTCAGTTTGAATGGGATCAAACCTGCTCCACAGAGACTATGCTAAACACACATCTTCAGCCAAGGGCTTAAACCAAGAAGTTGATGAAGAGGCCCACTGAGGTACTGGTATGAACCAAGTTGCATTGACTCGTCAATATTTCATCAGGTACTGATGACATATAGAAGTTAAGAGATTTACTTTGGGTCCTTTCTTTGTCTATTGTGGTTTTATCTTAGCTCAAAAGATCCCAAATAATTTTATTTTGTCTCACTTCTCTGGCCTATGCATTCATGTACATAAACACATTCACATGTTTTGACTATCCTCCTGGTAGGTGCCAGGTTTCCCTTATCCCTATCATGTGTTTCTTTAAATACATCTCCTTTCTGTTCTCATTATCAAATCTGCTTCTTTAAGCATTGCTGAGGCCAGATTCCTGCTTTCAGGAATGATGACATAGACAGGCCAAAAAAAGGCTTTAATCTTCAACAGGGAGGTTAGAACTAAATCTGGGAAGTGTTTAGTTTTTGAGGAGAACAAAGGTCCCTTCTCGAATTCTCCTGGAAGCAGGACATGGGTGGGTTCCACTTATCTTCGCCACCGGTTCACATCACAACGTTTATTGTGCGTCCCCTCATGCGATTGGGCTTCCGTGCATGCTCAGAAGCAGGAATTAGCCCGAAACACAGCTGAGGAGCTCATCAGCTGTGCTTCAGGTGAAGAAATAAAGGTCAGAATTCACCTGCGGGTGGGCGGGCAGGCCCTTTTTCAAGCCGCGGAAGGGGAAAAATTAGCACAAAATAAAAAAAAAGATGGCGGCGCGCACGGAACGGCACCGACAGTGCCATCACCAGCGGGTCGCTACCGGTTTGGGCGATCCAGTCTGAACCGGGAGGAACCCACCCCTGAAGCAGGAGGGGCAGAGGCCATACTTTAGTTTTGCTTCTTTCGGTGATTTCCTTGCATTGCTCAGGTTCGCTTTGCATTCTGGGCTCTGCTCATCAGATTTTTAGATGACACACTGTGCTAACGTTGCAAGCAGAACTTCCGGTTCCATCTTGTGAAGAGGTCAAGGACAGCAAGAGAATCAGGCAGGCGGGATAACCGCACGTGTGCAGCAATGACACACTGCACAGCTCCGTTCCCCAGCAATCTCAGCAGGACACAGTCGAAAAAGTCAAGGTGTAGTGGTGTGATCAACGTTCCAACTGTTTGTTTTTTCTTCACATGCTGTGGCATGATTATCACACCATTTATAGCTACCATCCTGACTACTTTGACTGTACCCAGTGGACACCCCTGCCATCTTCTGTTCCAGTTTTGTGTGATGAGGGCTCAGAGATGAGTAGCATCAGCCCCAATGCTTGAGAAGCAGGATGACATTTCTTAGCAGTTTCCTAACTTTTAATGACCTTGTCTGGCAAACAGAATCCCTCCTTCACCATCCTGAATGGGGTAGACTTCCTTTCTGTGCTGGAGAGGTATATATGCTTCTAAAAAGTAGCATTTTAGATTTTGGACCTCAAAGGGATGCATGAAGTTGGCAACCTGGCCAAAAATATTGAAGGAGGAAGATGCAAATCCTCATATTCCAGTTTCTGTACGGCTTATTGCATGCTTGATAGATTAGTCTGCGGCTCAGAGTAGGGCAGCATTCAGCTCACATCCTGCATCTTTGCCCGTAATGGCGGGATTTATGCAAATACAGTGTGAGAGGCAATCTTCAACTAGGCTGATTTAATTTCTTTCATCTGCACAAGCAGATCCAAATATGCTCTCGACATAAACTCAGAAATGATACCATAGCTGAATGTAACAGTAATGGGCTGAGTTGCTGGTTGGAAACCTTCAGTGTTTACTGTCGGTAGGGAAGGGCTGGTCAAACGATGCTCTTCGAGTTTTATCCAGTTTTTTTCAAGCAGAGGAAGATTTTTATGAGAGAAAGGAATTGCACAGGAAATGATCTCCTTGCAATCTTCCAGAAACTCTGCATATTTTATCTCTGAAGTGAAGGCTGGTCAGAATTTTCAGAAGGGAAATGAGAAAGACAAGGCTCCTGCGTTGAAGCTGATGGCATGTCCAGCTTTGTTATGTTGTTGTTGTTTTGCCTTCCTCTGTTACCACCAGTGGGCGATGTTTACTTTTGTTGCCACAATAAAATTCATGCCTCCTTTGGAAAGTTAAAAAGAGTGAAAGGAATTGTGGCTCCTTAAACCTTTTCTTTTCTTTTTTCTTTCCTCCTTCTTTCCTTTCCTTTCCTTTCCTTTCCTTTCCTTTCCTCTCCTCTCCTTTCCTCTCCTCTCCTCTCCTTTTCATGTGTGTGTGTGTGTGTGTGTGTGTGTGTGTGTGTGTGTGTGTGTGTGTGTGTGTGTGTGTGTGTAGTGGACAGAAGCCCAAGGCCAGTATGAAATATGTGGATCAGAAAAGCCAAGCTGGATCTGCAATACACTCCACACTCCTTGACAGGTCTGCTTTCTGCAGGGTGTCAGTCAATCAGATATTTCATTTTCTGAATACTGAGACACCCTACCAAGTCAATTCTGTCCCCCAGTTTTGTGAGTTTCCTTTTCCAACCAACATTCTGGGCTTACTGGGCTGCACATACCATGTTTGTTCTTCACTGGGTTAATTGGTGGCTGATTCCCCCCCCCCTCTGCTTTTCAAGTAACTTGTACATGGTTGAAGGAGCCATGTAAACTTTGAGGTCGCCCTGCACGGTATCCCTCCCTCCTGTTGCTCATTGAACCTCTTCTGCTTCCAATCTAGTTGGCATGGGAGGCACTTAGTTTGCTATTACATTTGCTACCCAAACTAATTAAAAATAGATTAAAAGGTTGCTTTTGTTCCTTGGCTAAATTATCTAACGTTTTCTCTATGGTATTATTGTTCAATTTCAATGCCAAGTCCAATAAGCAGAGGAGGCCAACTGGTAAAGAGACACGTCTATTTAGCAACAAAGGCCAGATCCACCTTACAACAGCAGATAGTAGCTCTGGCAAAGTCATAGAGGTAGTGTTGTACTTACAACAATTAGTTTAGTAACTGTTCAAAGTTACAGCAGCACTGAAAAAAAGGGACTTCTGACCCATCTTTGCATGCGCAGTCAGCCGTAGCTCAGGGCACTTGGTGTCCGACAGAGGCACAGTACAACATAAACAGATTGGAGCTGTGCGCAGTCTATCTGGCACTTAAACAGCTGAAACACATGGTGGCCGGTCAGCACGTTCTGGTCCTTACTGACAATGTGGCTGCAAAAGCCCACATAAACCGGCAGGGGGGCACCATGTCCCGTCATCTCATGGATGAGGCCAGAACCCTGGGTCTCTGGGCAGAACGCCACCTTCTGTCGCTTTTGGCGGAGCACATCTCCGGGGTGGCCAATGTGACTGTGGATTGGCTCAGCCACACCACCATAGACCAGGTGGAGTGGAGCCTCCATCCTTCCCTTTTCCAAGCCCTGGTGAGTCAGTTCGGTCTACCCATCATGGCTCTCTTCACCACCCCAGAGAATGCCAAGCTGCCCAGATATTTCACCCAATTTCAGACCAGGGCTCGGAGGGAGCGGACACTCTCTGCTGCGACTGGCCCACCGGCCTGCTGTATGCATTTCCCCCTCTGCCTCTCCTCCCCAAGGTCATCAGGAAGATCTTGGAGGAGAGGGCCGAAGTACTGCTCCTCGCCCCCCACTGGCCCAGGAGGGCCTGGTTTGCGGATCTCAAAGCTCTGTCAGTCTGCCAGCCCTGGAGAATCCCGCCGACAGAGTCGTTGCTGTGCCAGGGGTCATTGGTCCACCCGGACCCACGGTGGTACCAACTGACTGCCTGGCACTTGAGCGGGGCGCTCTAAGGCGCCGCAATGTTCTGGAAAGTGTCATTCGGAATCTCCAGGCCTCCAGGAGGCCGCCACAGAAAGAATTTATTTAACCACTTGGAAAATTTTTTGCTCCTGGTGCTCACAGGAGGGCTATTCTCCTGTTGATCTGTCCATCACCAACGTCCTCGAATTCTTGCAGCATGGACTTAACAAGGGTCTTTCCCCCAACACGCTTCGCCGTCAGGTAGCGGCGCTCTCTTCTGTTTTGTCCTGTAGTTCTCTGGACTCCTTATCACAACATTCCCTGTTGCACAGGTTCTTGAAAGGGGCTGTCAATTTGTGTCCTCCCGTCATCCATCGGTACCCAACCTGGGACCTCTCAAAGGTTCTCCTATCACTGATGGGTGCCCCCTACGAGCCCTTTAGGACCACTTCGCTTTGCCACCTTACCTGTAAGGTGGCATTCCTTGTGGCGATTATCTCCACTCGCAGAATCTCTGAGCTTGCTGCCTTGTCTGTTAGGGGGGATCTCTGTATATTTCACTCTGATTGGGTGATCCTCCAACTGGACCCCACATTTCTCCCAAAAATAAACTCTTATTTTCACAGAGCTCAGGAAATTGTCCTTCCTAATTTCTGTCCCAATCCTTCGCACTCATTAGAGAGACAGTGGCACACGCTTGATGTTAGGAGGGCCCTGAAGATCTACCTCAAGAGCACTTCCACCCTGCGCAGAACAGAGGCGCTTTTCCTCTCTTTTCAACCCACTTCTCTGGGACAAAAGGCATCCTCCTCCACCATTGGCCGCTGGCTGCATAGCGCAATCGCAAAGGCCTATGACTTGCAGTCCTTGTCATGACCGACCAGAGTAACAGCACACTCAACCCGTAGTGCTGCAACGACGGCTGCATGGTCCACTCAAGTGTCCATCGAGGAGGTCTGCTGGGCGGCCACTTGGGTTTCACCAACTCCCTTTATCCGCCACTACAAAATTGACGTTTTTGCGTCAGCTGAGGCAGCGTTTGGTCGCAGAGTTCTCCAACGCGTAGTGTCACAGACTGGGGAAGCCAGCCAGACTTAGCCTTCCCAATGGACAGACTGCTTTGGTATGTCCCATTCTTGCATGTTTGCTCCACCCACTATGGAGAAGGGGCGTTGGTCTTACCTGATACACCTCTTCTCGTAGGGTGGAGCTAACCTCCAATCCCGCCCAAAGTTTGTCTGGTGTGGACTTCGGGACATCAAATTGTTATCTTCTACCTTGTTTGACTTTGGGAGCTATACACCGAGTCTGTCTATCGCCCTTCGTCAAAGAGGAGGAATTAGGGCAGGAGGACGAAGATATACAATTTGACAGACTCCATCCTCATTGGCTGAAGGGATGGTGTCATCCCATTCTTGGAGGTTAGCTCCACCCTACAAGAAGAGGCGTATCAGGTAAGACCAACACCCCTTTCCAATCAGCCTCCATGTTTGCAGTGTCTTTCTCCCAGCTTGGAACTGAACCAGTTGGATATTTCTTCCAACAATTAACATCCATCTTGCTTTAGCCGTGGTAATTCTGGGTCCCAATTGTGATTGTAAGTTGAGGACCACCTGTACTGCTTATAAACATGCATACATATGATGTGTCCATTTTTCATTGGTTTACTGTCATTGTTTGATTAAATTTTACATTTTTTGTATATATGAAGATTTCTCTATGAGGTCAGTTAAAAGGCTGATTGGCCACTTCTCCCTCCTACAATATTCTGACATACTTACTAATTTATTATCTTGATTGCTTGTATGTGACTAGTTTATTTGAAGTTCATGGATAAGGGCTCTTCTTTGTCCATACGTATCAGTAATTCCATAATCTTTTTAAAAATTTGTTAATAATATAAAATACAAAAAAATACAAAAGCAAATACCGTATTTTTTGGAGTATAAGACACACCTTTTTCCTCCCTAAAAGAAGCTGAAAATTTGGGTGCGTCTTATACTCTGAATGTAGCTTTTTCCGAAGCTTTTTTCACAGCCCTAACAAGGTGCTAACGATCTTCCCTGGCTCTTACCTTGCAGGCTTTTTCATTGTTACTCTCTCTGAAGAATGTTTTTCCAGCCCTAAGTCTTTGCAGGCTTTTTTTCATTGCTCTACTTGCTCCTAATAAGTTTCTTTCCAGCCCTAACGAGGTGCTAATGGTCTTCCCAATTCTTACCGGCTTGCTGCCTCTTTCATTGTTACTCTCTCCGAAGAATGTTTTTTCAGCCCTAACCAGGGGATAAAATAATGTGCTGAAGCTGACCAGACTAAGGACGCTAGCCAGATGAATACCTTGTAGGCAGATTTCCCCCCTATTTTCCTCCCCAAAAACTAAGGTGCGTCTTATACTCCGGTGCGTCTTATACTCCGAAAAATACGGTAGTAGGAAAAATAAGGGAGGGAAAGAGGAAGGGAAGAGTGCAGAAAAGAATGGAAAAAGAAAGAAAAGTCATTCACTTTCGACTCCCTTTGGAGTAGCAAAATAAAATAGTAACATCCAACCTCAACTTTTTACTTTTACATAGTGGTACAAGCTAGCAATTTCTATACCAACGAATCTATCTAATTGGTAAAACCTAAAATCAAATCACCTCAAGCACAAAGTCCAGAAGTGGTTTCCAAGTAGAAACTAGTAATTCCATAATCTATAAGACTATGTGTGCAACTCGGTTATAATAAACTTTTGGCTTAGACAAAGTTAAGAATAGAATAAAGGTGCTTTCTCTTTGAGCTTGACCCCTGGTGACCATAGAAAAAAACCATACAATTTTCTTGATAGCAATATTGAAGTGATTTGACACTGCTATTTTCCTATAATATGGACAGAGGCGGTGAAATAATTTCAATAAGACATAGTCATCTAAATTAATGCAATTGCCTTGAATTATTATAAACAGAACCAAGACCACAATGTTCTTAAGGAGTCTGATACTCCATAACTAAAAATAGACATTAAAGCATAAGACATCAGTTGACAAAAGGCCAAAATGACTGCCTACATCTACAGGAAATGTCGATAGTTGAAATGAAAATGGGAGGGAGCATTATGGGAGAACTGCAGAAAAGTTCAGAGCAATCATTAGTGTTTTCAGATGCTGATGAGAATAAAAAAGAAATACCGATTTAACAGCATTTATAGTTTGAAAGTAATCCCTCCCCAGTTCCCTTATTGAGAAATTACATGAAAAATTGCAAATATTGCAAACTTCTGTAGCCATTTCTGTTTCTCTTTTTTTAAATGAGTTGGTCAACCAATTGATTAGTCAATCCAAAGCAGGAGTTTTCGTTTAATGGGACCAGGGGTGAAATCCAGCAGGTTCTGACAGGTTCTGGAGAACCGGTAGCGGAAATTTTGAGTAGTTCGGAGAACCGGCAAATGCCACCTCTGGCTGGCCCCAGAGTGGGGTGGGAATGGAGATTTTGCAATATCCTTCCCCCAGGAGTGGGGAGGGAATGGGGATTTTGCAGTATCCTTCCCCTGTCATGCCCACCAAGCCACGCCCACCAAGCCACACCCACAGAACTGGCAGTAAAAAAATTTGGATTTCACCACTGAATGGGACCTTTTTAAAAATTAAACAAAACAAAAAAAGTTGGAACCCTGGATCTGTTAAATGGCAGCTATGAAGATCCCACCCCCATAGTAGAAACATTCCCTGCCTTTTAAGTTATATCTTCTAAAACAATGCTCTAGGACCTCAGTGTTTCCCAACCTTGGCAACTTGAAGATATCTGGACTTCAACTCCCAGAATTCCCCAGCCAGCGAATGCTGGCTGGGGAATTCTGGGAGTTGAAGTCCAGATATCTTCAAGTTGCCAAGGTTGGGAAACACTGCAAGTCTAGGTGACTTTGGTCTGTCATCTCATGATGTCATGGAGCTGTAGAGTTCTGTGGAAGACAATCTCAAAAACCCTAGCAAAGCTCTAAAATTGAGTAGCCTGTCCCTGATTTAATACATATAATGGAATGCTCACTCCTGCAACCTGTTTGATGAGGCTTTCCCTTCCTTTCCCCATGAAATATTCTTAGGTAGTTTACAGTTCCCCCATTAATCCCCATAGCCAAAACCACTTGGTCAAATTCCAGCTCTTCCTGTATATTTATCCATTGGTGGCATATCAGTCAGACAAATCTGAATGGATCACTAAATGGCATCGGCCAAGAGATACAAAGCATTCCCTTTGCTCCCATCTAGTGGCCAAATAAATGACCAGCCAACTCACAGTTATAAGGAATATAAAAATGTTCCATTGGCATGAGTAAAACGAAGAAAACAGCACAATTGCAGTGCCTGTGTTAATCAGAGCACTTGGCACATTTATTTATTTATTTAT
This sequence comes from Diadophis punctatus similis, assembly GCA_023053685.1. Classification (NCBI taxonomy): domain Eukaryota; kingdom Metazoa; phylum Chordata; class Lepidosauria; order Squamata; family Dipsadidae; genus Diadophis; species Diadophis punctatus. The sequence goes on from JALIGW010000002.1 coordinate 89,271,434, forward strand.
TTGTGAGATTTATATACCGCCTCACAGTGCAAGCACTCTCTAAGCAGTTTACACCAGTAAGCAATGTATATTTATATTGCCCCCAACAATCTGGGTCCTCATTTTACCTACCTCGGAAGGATGGAAGGCTGAGTCAACCTTGAGCCGGTGAGATTTGAACCGCTGACCTGCGGATCAGTGTCAGCTAAAGTGGCCTGCAGTACTGCCTTTAACCGCTGCGCCACCTCGGCTCATCAGTTGGAGAAGGCTTTTCATGTGGTGGAGGATGTTGGCCAGAGCTGGAATTTCAGAGAAAGGAACAATTACCAATTCATGTTCCTTGGGCATGTGGTGCATTAATGCTGCATGGATAGCAGTACGGCCTGGACTCATTTTTGGTGCAAGCTAAGACTGTACTGGGGAAGAGGGCAAGATTTAGGGCAGCATGTTTTCCTCCCAGCTCTGAGAGAGGAGCACAGCAAAGCAGCTGCATGGAAGTGAACTACGTGTATGAATGAACTCCTACAACAACTCAGTGGGAGCCGAGAGATTTCTCAGATGTGTAATGGTAGGGCTCTCAGTTGAAAATAAATAAGAAAATGGGAGGGGGAAGGTCAGAAGGAGTCTCCTGGAATTCTAAACCAGAACATGATGTGCTACAATATTTTGGTACAGATCTCATATCATTCCTAGGATGAGTATTTGAAAGTTCCCACCTGTCCCCTCTTACATATTGATGAAAGCTGCACTCCATCTGCTATACGCTGACATTATTTATCTCCTATAGCATGCCCTGTACTGTTATAAAAGCCAAACATAAAGTTTTTCATTAAAATATATATTGGTATAATCAAGATTGTCCTAATATGTTGTCCCAAGAGCTCAAGACAAAGAGGAGGAGGAGGAGGAGGAGGAGGAGGAGGAGGAGGAGGAGGAGGAGGAGAAGGAGAAGAAAAAGAAAAAGAAGAAGAAGAAGAAGAAGAAGAAGAAGAAGAAGAAGAAGAAGAAGAAGAAGAAGAAGGAAGGAAGGAGAAAGAAAGAAAGAAAGAAAGAAAGAAAAGAAAAGAAAAGAAAGAAAGAAGAAAGAAAGAAAGAAAGAAAGAAAGAAAGAAAAAGAAAGAAAGAAAGAAAGAAAGAAAGAAAGAAAGAAAGAAAGAAAGAAAGAAAGAAAGAAAGAAAGAAAGGACTTCATGTCAGTGAAATTATTTTGAGGAGGTTGCAACCAGATGTGGAAGAGATATCCCCATCTCATATGATCCACATAAAAACTGAGTGCTGCTATCTATAATGAAGTAAAGAAAAAAATGGACCCACATTCCATAAATCATAGTTTTGTCTTCTGCATTTCCCATCTTGGTGAATATATATTCTCCTGAAACTCCCCTCATCCATTGACCCTGCTGAATGGGGATGATAAGAAATGCAATTTTTTTTAAAAAAATACCTGGGAACATGAGGGTGATTTGCACAGAGGACCTTAGAGATAAGAAGCTTCCCTCTCCTGCTAAATGATTGGACTCTAGACCCCAGGAGAAGGTCACATCTTCAAATAACTATTTATTTACACCTCCAGTTTTCCCCTAAAAGAAATAAAAACAAAATAAAACCGCAAAGAATAGGATAGAAAATATTTTTCACAGCTGGATGCAATTGTGGGATTCTAATTCCCACTCCATGAACAGAGGCACTCTTATATTTTATTGAAGGGTTGGGAGACAGTTCTTCATCCATGACAATTTCATCAGGGGTCATTATTTGTATACACATTATAATGAGCAAAATTACATACAGAAATGTACGCAATGAGAAAGGGGGACAAAAATGAATATAAAGTTCCGTATTAACAGTTGAAAGCTGTTGGAAAAACAGACACAAATGAAGAACAGATTGAAACAAGAATTAATTTGAAAAATTAACCTTCTCTCCCTTAAAAAACAAACAAACAAGAGACCTATTAAGGGTGATTGCAAGTCAAGGAGGAAGAGCAAAGTATGTAGTGATTGATTTGGCTTCTAGCTGGGATAAATTGACAAGGAGTTTGAAAGCTTAGTGACTCATTTACTAAATGTACAAAATGCTACATGCTGGGTTCCCCCCCTTTCTTGAAAAATTCATTCTTTTCCTAGTTCTTAATACATCCCCAAAAGAAAAGCAAGAGTGTGCATTACCCCAGTGTTTTTCAACTTTAGCAAATTTAAGATCAATCAGAATAGAGCTGGAAGGGACCTTGGAGGTCTTCTAGTCCAACCCCTGGTCAAGCAGGAGACCCTATACCAGTGATGGCAAACCTTTTTTTCCTTGGGTGCCGAAAGCGTGTGCGCATGTGCTATCGCGCATGGGCGAGTGCCCACAGCCATAATTCAATCCCTGGGGAGGGCAAAAATGGCCTCCCCCACCACCCTGGAGGCCCTCTGGAGGCCAGAAACGGCCCATTTCCCAACTTCTGGTGGGCCTAGTAAGCCCGTTTTTCATCCTCCCCAGGCTCCAGAGGCTTCCCTGGAGCTTGGGGAAGGTGAAAGTGTCTTTCCCCACCTGCCGGAGGCCCGCCGGAAGCTGAAAACACCCTCCCAGAGCCTCTGTGTGATCCGAAAATCAATGGCTGGAGTGCACATGCATGCTGGAGCTGAGCTAGGGCAACGGCTCTGTCCCGGCAGATATGGCTCTGCGTGCCACCTGTGGCACGCGTGCCATAGGTTCGCCATTGCTGCCCTATACTGTTTCAGACAAGTGACTGTCCAGTCTCTTCTTAAAAACCTCCAGTGATGAAGCATCCCCAATTTCTGAAGGCAAGCTGCTCCACTGGTTAATTGTTCTGTTAGGTAGTTTCTCCTCAATTCTAGGTTCTCTCCTTGATTAGCTTCCATCCATTTTTTCTTGTCCTGCCCTCTGGTGCTTTGGAAAACAAGTCGACCCCCCCTCCCCTTTGTGGCAACCTCTCAAATGCTGGAATACTGCTATCATGTCCCCCCCTGAGTCATGGATTCTTTCCATGACTGGTTTGCTGGTTATAAGGGCAGAACTCCATACCTTTTAATTTCCCACAATTCATTATATCAGAATTTATATCAGGAAATGTGACCTCCTGGCTGTTGCTCACCATCAATTCCCAGCAGCCCTTGGTAGATGGCCAACAGCAAAGGATAGTGAAAATTATAACTCAAAAACATTTAAAGGATCATAGTTACCTTCTCTTGACATGAAGTCAGGATCCTGATTCCTGATAGTTAATGCAGATACCTCTGCACTTTCTGCTTGCTTCATTACTTGCATGGGCTACCCACCATTTCTTGAGTGCAGGAACAGACCTGACCACCTCCCACCTTTTCCCAATCCACCATGAATGCACCCCAACCCATGTTTCAAAACTCGTCTCTGCTTCAAAACTATTGTTCTAGCTAGAAAGCTATTATTTTCCATCCTGAAGCATCTTAAGCTCTTCTGGATGAGCTTCACTTTAGTCTAATAATAGGGAGCCGAGGTGGCGCAGTGGTTAAAAGCAGCACTGTGACCTTCAGCTGATTGCTAGTTCAGCAGTTCAGCTGTTCAAATCTCACCAGGCTCAAGGTTGACTCAGCCTTCCATCCTTCCGAGGTGGGTAAAATGAGGACCCAGATTGTTGGGGGCAATATGCTGAACTCTGTAAACCGCTTAGAGAGGGCTGTAAAGCACTATGAAGCGGTATATAAGTCTAAGTGCTATTGCTAATATCCCCTGCATAGATTGGTTACAATGCCTAGCACATTTCCTCCCTTCCAGGGACTGGTTCATGTCCTGTATCATCATTTTATTCTGGATTGCCATAGTCTCATCTGGTCAGAAATTTCCCTTCCCTCCTCTTCTAATAGATCCAATTGTGTCCCATAAAGTCCCTGGAGCCCAATAAATCCTTCTGGTCATATTTTTGCCCTCACTTTTCTGTCAGGATATTCCTGTCCAACCCATACATCTCACAATGTGTTGGAGGAAGAAAGGTATACACCTCCAAAATCAATGTTACTCCTTTGCTTCTATGAACCTGAACCATTAGCTCTTCATTGTCACAAAGTTTCCAAGCATTTAGTGAAACAAAGGAATGAAGGAACAACTGTTACTGTTCCTTTTGTTTTATCATTGGAGCACCAGAGCAAGGATGGCACAAGAAGGGGATTGTGGGAAAGCAATATGGAGTCATCTGGGTGTTCCATCCAGGAAAGCAAAGGAAAATAATTGGGATTAATGAGGAGGAAACTGTCCCTAAAAAGAAAGGCCAGAGAGGACTCACCCACACTGAGGCCATTTGCATGGATTGGAAGGGCAGGAAACAGGAGGAGGATCAGACAGAGTTAAGGCTGAGCAGCAACTAGCCCCATTGCCAACCCACTGCCTTCCAGACAGGAATTCCTGGAGTCACTTTGCAAAACAAGCAGGAGCGGCACAGGAGACAAATGGTTCTGGTTGCTGTGCAGAATTGCCCTGAAAGAGTCCTAGGCCAGGGCATGCAATAAACCCTGCCTGATTCTCATTCTGATTGTGTCTCAGCCCCTCCCATAAAGACAGAAAGACAGAAAAGCTCCAAGCAAGCAGCTATAGAGGGCATTTCCTTTTTCCTCATCACTATGCTATAATTTGTGGCAAGCCGTTACAAGACAAGGAGGAGGGGGAGAAGATAAGAACAGCAGTGGGAACTAAAAGAGGAGAGGAGAGCAGAGCAGAGGAAGGAGAGAGAGAGAGAGAGTGAGAGAGAGAAGAAAGAGAGAGAAAGAGAGAAAGAGAGAAAGAGAGAGAGAAAGAAAGAAAAAGGAAGAAAGAAAGAAAGAAAGAAAGAAAGAAAGAAAGAAAGAAAGAAAGAAAGAAAGAAAGAAAGAAAAAGAAAGAAAAGCACTTCCAGATAATGCTAAAAACTGATAAGATAATCCCACTCTCATCAGAGCATGTCTTTTTTCTTCACTATTTTTATCTTACTTCATTAGTTGATCATTATTGTTTTCACATCTCCTCCCAACTCATGTCATCTTTATTTATTTACTGAGCTATTGCTGTTTCTGGCTATATTTCCCTTGTTTATTTGGCCCAGATACAAGCTATTTGAATCCCTAATCTATTTACTTGAATTGCAAATAATTTCCTGTATGCTTTTCTGTGCAAAAAGACATTAAAAATATTATATGTGCATTCAATAACAGGCCCAAGTGCCTTTCCTCAGCAGGCAAAAGCTGAACCTGAAAGAAAATGCTGCATATGACACTTGGATCTTAGTTTGTTTCCTGCCTTGATACACTATGTTAGGAAGTCAGTGCACCTAATTTGTAATTAAAGGGGTCTGTATATAGTAGGAAGATATAGAAGATGCCTTTAATTACAAATTAGGTGTTCTAACTTCCTAATACATTGCATCAAGGCAGGAAACAAAGCAAGATCCAAGTGTAATGTGCAGTAATTTCTTTGTCATTTATATTTCTTTGTCATATGTGTGTGGGGGTATGCACACATTGCCAATTAGAATGAATATAAATAGATATAAAAAGAAAGAAGAAAAGCCTTTGTTTAGTACTACAACAAAAACTGAACTGCACCAGCAACCTTCCATATTTAGAAACAAACAGCAAAAGAGACTGAGAGATTTAGAAATGACAAACACAAGAGACCATCCTTTAGATAGAGAACTTTTCAGATTTCCCTGAATTCTTGATTCAGATATGTAAGATTAGAAACTGTGCTTTGAGCTTTAAAGGGTCACGTGCCAAAACACACCAAGATGCTTCAAACAGACGTCTCTGTCCCCAAGTGCTTACAATTTAAACTGCACAATATGCCTTCATTAACTGCGTATGTTGCAACTAAGCCATGCAATTAGTGTTGCAGTAATTGGGAGAGTTTACTTAATGTGGTAAATTGCCCCATCCTCTGAACATATATTTATTGCCTCTTGGGCTGCTTTTAAACCCTTTTAAAGGCATCAGTAACACGGTTCCTCTCTCAAACAGATTAATTTCTCTGCAGTGCAACTTTTTCCCATCTCTCCGTGATAGCAGCTTACAATTTCGTTTGTACCCATTTGTAACCTCCGCTGTTCACCGTGTACCACAAATCTTTCCCTCTTTTGATATTTACTCAAGCCTTAGCGATGCATCACAGTTGCCCTTGGGCATCTCGCCCAGCACATGAAAAGCTTTTGCCGGGATAGCCACCTAGATCTTGTGTAATCCTAGAAAAGTGAGTGTGTAAGTGTGTGCTTTGTTGTCTTGACTGTGGGTTATCTCAGAGCTCATGTAACTAACCCCCCGCATATAATTAAATGTCAATTCCGTTTGTCTCTTCATTGGAAGTAGCGGTTTGGACCGGATCGCACAAACCGGTAGTAACTCGCTGGTGACATCACTGTCGGTGCTGTTCCATGCGCGCCACCATCTCTTTTTTTGATTTTTTGCTCATTTTCCCCCTGAAAAAGGCTTGAAAAAGGGCTCACCCGCCCGCGGGTGAATTCCGACCTTTATTTCTTCGCCCGAAGCACAGCTGATGAGCTCCTCAGCTGTGTTTCGGGCTCATTTCTGCTTCTGAGCATGCGTGGAAGCGAAATCGCACAGGATGATGCGCACTGCGAACCAGTGGCGAAGGTAAGTGGAACCCACCCCTGGCTATGTACTTTTACAATGAGACAGGAAAGCTGGATTTCTCCAGATGTTCCTGAAGCACAATTCCCAGTCCTGAACGTACTATGGACTGGAGGCTATCCTGACTATGGTTTCGCAGTGCTTTAGACATGATTGAGAAGTGGTGCTATGGAGTTTCTGACTCTTCAAAGCAGCCATGTCTATTTCCAGGACTGCAGTTGTTGCAGAATGACTTTTCCTCCCATCACACAATGGTGGGGGGGAAATGCAGCTGCTTTAATGTGTTGCAAGCAGTGCTGGCTTCATGCTTTTGCTTGTCCCAGAAGACCCCTTCCTAACTGAATCAGAAGCACTGCACAACCCCAGCAGATCAACAATGTCTAGAACACGGGTGTCAAACTCGCGGCCAGTGGGCTGGATGTTTCACGTGCTGGCCACGCCCACCCACCATTTTAGCGAAGTGGAAAAAAGTCATAATACGTCACGTGATGACATGACAACGCAGGTTTGACACCCCTGGTCTAGAAGAATGTCTTAGAACAATTAATCAGTCGAATGACTTGCCTCCAGAGGTTGTGGGTGCTCCCACACTGGAGGTTTTTAAGAAGAGATTGGACAGCTGTTTGTCTGAAATGGTATAGGGCTGTGATGGCAAACCTATGGCATGCGTGCCACAGGTGGCACACGGAGCCCTCTCTGCAGGCACACGAGCCGTTGACCAGCTCAGCTCCACTGCGCATGTGCGCATGCCTCCCGCCGGCCAGCTGATTTTCGGGTCAGACAAGCGCATGCTTTCTCCTCACTTTCTGCAGCCTGTGCCTTCCCAGATCTCTGGAGATTCCACCCCAGTGCTGTTTGGGCACACAAGGCTTTCCCCCCTCCCAGCTCCGTTTGGGGAAAGGAGGCTTTTCCCCTCTCCCACCACTGTTTTGGGATGGGAAGCCAAAACGGGGTGGTCGTGCATGCATGTGCGGGGGGTTGTGCACGCAGGTGCAGGGGACAGGATATGCAGGAGGGGCATTGCATTATGGGTGTGGGCACTCTCGCACGTGCGACAGTGCGCGGGTGCACACTTTCGGCACCCGAGGGAAAAAAGGTTCGCCATCACTGGTGTAGGGTCTACTGCTTGAAGACCTCCAAAATCTCTTCCAACTCTGTTATTCTGTTAAAGCTAAAAATTCTGCTCTCCACACTGCTTTAGCAATAAAATAAACTATAGAAAGCTACAAATGATGTATGTAGTTTATTTTGGATAGAGGACTGGACCAAGGCCAGGAAAGGACAGGGTGAGGCTACTTACTTCCCTCATGCCATACACAAGCTGATTTAGCTAGGAGTTGAATCTTACCTTAATAATAGCAAAATGTATAAGGAAATATGATACATACTGTTTTCAACAGCTTAATTTCTTGCTTGGGCCTCTTTTGCTTTTCGGCTTTCCTCTCTGTGATACAGGCTCCATATTTGTTTACTCCTCCAAATGTACTCACTGTTTTTTTCTTTTTGCTGTTGTCATCACTGTCCCTTTGTTTGCCTTTAATCTGCTCAGCAGCTCAAGCTTAAAAGTGAGCAAACAGTGTTTTATCATTCAGAGGGTAGGAAAACAGAAACAAACAGTGTAAACAACTGAATAGCAAGGTGAAGGGCCAACCAGAATCGGCAATGGCCCCATTGAATCAAAAGGCTTGACAGGTGCCCAGAGGTAGAAACTGGTGGTGTAACTTGGCCTTGTCCCAAATGGTAGACAGGATTATCCAAAGGTGATCTGAGGGTGCAGATTGTTTTACGGCAAGATTTGGCTCAAGTACTTGAGCTAAAACTGTCACAAGCCCAGCAGATAGCAATACTAGATCTTGTAGACCAACATGGTGTACTGTGATGGCCACACTTGCTTTTGCTTCGCACATCTCAACCAGTGGTGGGTTCTTACCGGTGCTGTCCGGTGCGCCGTTCTGGTAGGGGCCCGCCGATTGCGTAATGTTGGCACGACTGCTCTGGTGCTTTCTTTGCCGATCCATGCACGCCACCATCTTTTTTTGGGAATTTTTTGCGGTTTTTGGCTCTCTGCACATGTGCGGAAGTAAAATTGTCCTTCTACACATGTGCAGAGAGCCAAAATCGCACGAGAGGACGCGCACGCATGCACAACATTGCGATGCGCACTAGTAGGAGAAGGTAAGAGGAACCCGCCCCTGATCTCAACCAATCTCAGTCTCCTTTCAGTGTGGGAAGGTATTAAAGTTGTCTCTCCAAATGACTGATATTTAAATACCACATTTTATATCCTGCGTCCTTCAAGGAATTCACTCTGGTATCGATTTCAGATTACAGATAGTCCTCAGGTTAGGACCAGAATTGAGAGCGGAATTCCCATCACTAAGTGATGCAGTGGGAGTGTGCAATGTCATGTGACCATATCCCTTAGTGATGCCAATTCCTGCAGTCCCAGTTGCTGTTGTAACTTCAACACTCCTGGATTGTTAATCAGGAAGTGGTGGGAGTCCTAGGTAAGGTGCATGGGGTGCCACATGGGGGTGGGAGAGACTAGAGAGGGTTGGTACAGAATGCACATGAATGGGGAATGGGGTGTGGGGGGGAGAGTACTGCAGTAAACTCAGAAAGGCCAAGGAATGAACACACTGTGGCTCAGGGGCTTTGTGGTGCACCACAGCTCTGAGGCTTTTTGCAAACTCAGAGCTGCGGCACACCGGAATCCCCTTTGTGCTGCGCGGCACGAAGGCCAGCCCCACCTCCAGAGCCATGATGTGCCAGGAAGTTCCTTTGCACTGCATTAAGCCCACCCCAGGCCCAGGCCAGTCTAGCAGTCTTGCATAAAGCCACAAGGAAGCCCCAGACATCCCAGTCCAGTTCCAGCTACAGTCTCTGTCACGATGTGAATATTGCCAGTTGAGTACCTCTACCATATTTTCTAGATTTACTGTATTTTCTAATCAAACAGACATGTGATATGTTTTACTGCGCATGTGTGCATTCCAGGAGTCTCCTCCTTCCTTCTTCTCCTGTGAGCCTCGCCCGAGGCAGACGTGAATTCTTAGCTGAGAAAATGTAGCTTATTAAGGTTTATATTTTGTTACTTTTATACTGAAATAAATATTTTGTTAATTAGAATTAAATCTCGGTTTTATTTTCTAACTAAGAATGACTTCTAGGAAGCAAGATCCTATATCGCCTCTTTGATAGGAATAATTTCCTATCCGTCAGTCTCATCAGGATCAAGGAGATGACAAAGGTCAGCTTGGGGGTCAGGGGCCATAGAGTGGAGGGGGCCAAAGGGGCATAGATGGGGCAGGAGGCAGGTGGAGGGAGTTGAAATGCTCCTGCAGTTGCAAGTGTGGGCAGGCTGCCAAGCACCCAGATTTTGATCATATGATAACAGGGGGACTGCAACGGCCATAGCTTTGGGGAACTGGTCATAACTTCCTTCATTCAGCACCGTCGTAACTTTAAATGGTTGCTGAGTGAATGGCCATAACATGAGGACTACCAGTATTCTTGGAATAAGGTTATTAAGTGAACAGGTCCTAGAGCTCTCATGTCAGGAAGTTGTGGAAGAAGCCAGGGACATGAGTAAGCAAAGCCCTTCTACTGCAGATGTAGCATTATAATGCTCTGCAGATGCTTGGATTACTACCCCTAAATCCCTCATCAGTAGTTATGCTGGCTGGAATGCCGAAATGAATGTGGCCTGAAATCAGGAAGAAACAGGAATGAGTTAACAATGCAAGACATAATAGTAGGAATTTCTGCATCTTTTATCCTACGATTGAAGGCTTACAATTGGGATGTTGTGATGACCTCTGGGATAAACTCATAGTCGTTCCCCTAACTTCCTGTGGCATGCATACAGTGAGGAAATGTCCACATGTGCACATGTGAAACATATCCTTTGAAGGAGGGTGGAGGGAAATCCCCATCTATGCCTGTGCAAGCTTTTCAGATGCTCTCTTGACCTGTGACAGATCTGTAGGGAAAGCCATTCAGAGGGAAAGGATTTGAATAGGAAAACAAGAGACTGTAGGAACATGACATGTTCCCACCCATTATGTGCTGCACGACTTCCAGCTGTAGCATCTCTAGGGAGCTTTTCAATGATGAAAGATTACTGGATCCAATCTATATTCATGGATCACATCCTTTGCTACTAAGGGTAGAACTAATGGGGTGTATGGGATGTTCAGGGAGGGGTAGCACCTCTGGTGTAGGGGCATGTCATGTCCTTTCATGGCAGCTTATTTTAGGGCAGCTTTTAGGGCAGCTCGTTCACCTTTGGTCCCCACCTGTCACTCAGCTCTCACCTGTGGCTCCTAGCAGCTGTAGCATGTGCAGCGGCCAGACCCCGGGCAACAGCTTCGACAGGCTGGCCAAACCAGATTGAGAGTAGCTGTTGGGTCATCGACCTTTGGTGAGATAGGGACTTGTCTATCCCGAGCATGTGAAGACAGATTCTGGCGGACTGAGCGGATGAAATCTATTAGAATAGGACAACGGTCATGAAGGCAGTCTCTGCAAATGATGTGGTACTCTAAGAGCACGGCAAGGCACGAAAGACGCCCTGGTCAACCACTGCACCCAGCCCATCTCCAACTGTCTCGACTCTTGTCCTGCTATTTGGAGCAAGATGGAATCTGGGAAGAGAGAGTGAGGCTGACTATGCGCACCTCTCCCTCACTTAATCCAATTCATGCGCGAGTCTTGACATCCCCCCAATTCCCGCGATGATAGATGTCAAGGTCCTCTTTGAATATGATGGACGGACATCATCAGAACTAATGAATGAATAGCCTATGGCCCTTCTCCTGTTGGATTCTGAATCCTCAGCTAGCATGGTGAAGAGTCAGCACTACAGGAAGTCCTCGATTTACGACCACAATTGAGGCCAACATTCATGTCGCTAAGTGAGACATTGGTGAAGTGAGTTTTGTCCTCATTTTACAACTTTCCTTGCCACAGTTGTGAAGTGAATCATTGCCGTTGTTAAGTTAGTAACCTGGTTGTTAAGTGAATCTGGCTTCCCCATTGAACTTTGCTTGTCGATAGGTTGCAAAAGTGGATCACATGATCCTGGGACACACCCAAGGTCATAAATATGAACCAAGCATCTGAATGTGGATCACATGACCACGGGGATGCTGCAACGGTCATAAGTTGAAAAACGGCCATAAGTTGCTTTTTTTCCAGTGCCGTTGTAACTTTGAGCGGTCATTATTATGAACTGTTGTAAATCGAAGATAACAACTGTAATGGGATTTCTGGTTCAACAATATCTGGAACACTGAAAGATTCCCACCACTGAATGTGTCTTTCCGGGATTGTATGAATGCCTCCCCTCTCCTGTATGAATTTACACAACAATGATCAGAGGTCCTCTCTTCTACAAACAAAGGAGAGCATTATTATTTAACTTACTTTGTGTCCAGATTATTTCTCTGTGCTCTACTAGAAAACAGGCAGAGAGCCCCAGAACAATTCCCCCAAATCCGAGAATCTCTAAATGGGTTGCACTACATCTGTCCATCGGCATAGTTAGAGGGGAACCTCACATAGGGGTACAAAGTTACTTGATTTGGACACTATAGAAACAGAAGAGGGGGTGCTTGAACTAGAACAGCATTTTAGTTTTAGGTATTTTCTCTGAATCGATGGGAGTTTCTTTTCACAGGAAGTTCTCAGTGTCCCTTACACTGGAATATTGTTTATCACTGACTGATAAGACAATCCAATCAATGTTTGTTGGGAAATCATGTTTGTTTAGATCAATAGCCCTCTACTCCCTGGCAAATACAAGAACATTTGTTGCATGAAACTTAAAACCAGCTGACCGTAACATTTTCATGCAGTTTAATTTTCACAATTGTCCTTATCTATGAGTAATCCAGGGATTATCTATTTTTCCATAGTATTTTGGTTAAAAATGTGAGGGTCAGCTTTTCTGTGGATGGGCTTATCTGCAAGTACATATACAAGTATAAGAGTCGTGGTGGTGCAGTGGTTTGAATGCTGTATTGCAGGGCTAACTCACTGCTCACTCTAGGACAGTGATGGCGAACCTTTTTTTCCTCGGGTGCCCAAATAGTGCGCGCGTGCGTTATTGCATGCGCGTGCGTGCCCACATCCATAATTCAAAGCCCCCCACTCACCCCACCCCCCTGCACATGCGTGCATGACTCCCCCCACTCACCCATTTCCCAACTTCCAGTGGGCCCTGTAGGCCCATTTTGTGTGCTCCCAAGGCTCCAGAGGCTTTCTTTGAGCTTGGGGAGGGCGAAAATGCTCCCCCCGCCACCCCGGAGGCCCTCCAGAGGCCAAAATCGCCCTCCCAGAGCCTCCACGTGAGCCAAAAATCAGCTGGCATGCATGCACATGTGCCCTGGAGCTGAGCTAGGGCAACGGCTCGCGTGCCGGTAGATATGGCTCCGCGTGCCACCTGTGGCACCTGTGCCATAGGGTCGCCATCACTGCTCTAGGAGTTTGATCCTGACAGAGCTCAAAGTTGACTCAGCCTTCCATCCTTCTGAGGTCGGTAAAATGAGGATTGTTGGGGGCAATATGCTTATTCTATAAATCACTTAGCGAGGGCTGTAAAGCACTGTGAAGATATGTATATAAGTCTAAGTGATATTGCTATTGCTATATATGGCAATACTTTTTTAAAAATACCCATATACTGTACCCCATAAATACTTGTGCATAAGTTGATCCACAAATAAGGTGAACCCAATCCACAAATAAGATGAACCCATTTTGGGGGATGCATTTTGGTACCTGAAATTCTCAGCTAATTCCAAATATACATGGTAATAAAATCATACAATCTGAAATAAGTACAGATACATTAATTTAATTTAATAGAACATTGGATGACATGTTGCTTGAGAGTGATCTATTTTAATCCATTGTTCAGTATTCAGTGTTTTCAAGTTTGGCATCAGTACAGGTATTGTGCATACACTTCTCTTTCAATGAAATTTTGGCTGTAAGAATTTGGACTGTTCTTATAAGGGGGTATTTTGTTTTGTTGGGGGAGGGTTTGTTGGTGCAAATATTTGCAGTTTGAGAGGACCAGCCTTTTCATTGGTTTGCTTCATTCGGTGCATATGTCTGCCTCCTTGCAAGCAACTCTGGATGGCTAACAATTTAAACAACAGCAATAATTACAAATAATAACAATCCTGGGAGAGAGAGATACAGTAAAAAGAAAAAAGCATTCTGTCACACACACCTGTAGTGCTGGGGTCAAATCGCTTCACATAAATATTAACACACTGATGGGCCACACAAATTTTGTCCTAAAGCCCTGGACCATCTTCAGGGCCTTTCTTAAGGCCATCAAAGCCATGTGGATCTTGGAATGGGGTGGTGATGGCTTTCCTTAGGGCAGAGACAGAGAAGACATGCTTCCTGGATCCTGCCAGATTTAATAGATGGGATCTGGCACAAGCCAACCCATTGTGACTAAATTATTCCAATTCAGAGTTAAATTATAACTGTTCATAAATCCAGGGTTCTTATCTTTTCCCAGTATTTCTGCTGATCAAAGTACTATTGTTTGTGCAATCAGTTGGCACTATCCCTGAACAGCAGCAGGCTTTGGAGATGCCTGAAGTTTGCAGAAGTATTTTCCCCCCAAAAAAGGGTGGTGAGGGAGGGTGGGAGGTACTTTAAAAACAGAGCTTATACAGTAGTTATGGGTTTTGGATGGATTCTGGAGTTAGTGGAAGGGGGAAGTATGTTATTGATTCAATGTATACTTCTTTTTGCAACAGCCAGGAGCAAAGACCTCAAAACAGAACCAGAACAGAAATGAAATAAAAATCATATCAGATGCAATTCAAACTTAGAATCACATAAAAATGTCCCAAAGACTAAGTTCAACCAACTCGAAAGGCCTGACTGAATGGATTTGCCTTGAGATTTTGAATAGCTACACTTTATACACTTCAAAGTTGTGATGCAATGTGTTCCTGTCAAGCAATTCTTAGAAACAAGTTTCAAAAGAGCCTGGTGGCATTCTTGTGTAGCTATTACTCATCTTAAGGGTGCTATGCAGAAGGCTGTCTCTTCATAATTGTTCCCTTCACCTGTATAAATACAAACAACCTTCACTTGCAATATCCTTGAAGGAGGACAGGGGTATTTATAGATTCTTCTGAAAATTTCTCTTAGTTCATTTAATATATGTTGGGTTCCGATACCGAAGAGGCAGGAGGCAGGTTGAGTGACTTCAGCTCTTTATTGGTTACAGTGAGCAAACATCAGCAAAGTGGTGGTGGTGACTGCGGTTTAAATAGGGGACCCTGGCTGGAAAGAACCAATCACCAATTACCTGCTCTGTTCAATAGAGCGGACCTGTGTGGAAACTTCCCAGCTAGCATGCAGATCTCAGGACACAACAATATATGGTAGGGAAGAGGAGACATTTAGGTGACTAACATGGTGTGATGAGAGCAAACTGCTTAAGTTTAGAAGTCTGCTCTTAATCCAACAGTGAATTACAGAAATCCAACCAACCAACTCCTGTGATGTTCCTCTTCTTTTCTAATGAACTGGCTAGGCTCCATTTTGGGTCAAATATGCACAAAGCTCCTTTTGACATGTACGGATTGAGAAAAGCTCAGTTAAAGGAACACCTACCTTAGCATAACTCTGCCCATATTTTTCAGACTTGTTTTTCAGGTCCCTCCACTCTGGGATAAAGGCAGCCGCTGGGGAAAAGTCTTTTCTGGTAGACTCCTTGAGTTTGCAAATCTTTGGTCAGCAGATACCCATGTGAACCAGTGGAGGGTTCCAGTTATTTTCGCTACCGGTGCGCATCGCGAGTATGCACAGAAGTAAACTCGCGTTCCATCGGGCGATTTCACTTCCGCGCATGCTTAGGACGACATTACAAGCCGAAACACAGCTGAGGAGCTTCTCAGCTGTGCTTTGGAGGAAGAATAAAGGTCCGTATTGAAACAAGGGTGCGTGGGAGGGCTTTTTTCTGACAACTCAGGACGCGGAGAAGTCGGAAAAAGCGCCTGAAAATGATGTCATCGCCGGGCTCCTACCGCTTTCTGCGTCCCGCACAGCACCGGTAGGAACCCACTCCTGATGTGAACACTTTGAAGAGCTTGTAAAATCTTTTCTGTCTCAAGACTTTTGATGCTTTCTGTTTTTTTGGGGGGGGGGAGGCGGGTGGCGTGGGGGGGGGGGCGGGGAGCTTATCATTTTGTAAGACCATTCTTAGGATCTGCTATATTTCATCTGAAGGGCTTTGTTTAAACTGATTCAGTGGTGGGTTCCTACCAGTGCGGTCCACTCTATAGCACCGGTAGCGGCCCGCTAGTGATGTCACAGTACCGGTGCGGTCAGTTGCCGGTGCCTGGGTGCCGCCATTTTTTTGAAAAAAAAATATTTTTTGAAAAAATTTTCTTCTGCGCATGCCCAGAAACCGAGTTTCCGTCACTGCTCATGTGCTGCCTTCCTACCCCACAGTGAGTCCAAGCAGGGGAGGATGGCTGAGGGGGCGCGTGAGACGCTGAAAGAATGGGCGGCAGGAGCTATCTCCATTCCCCTCCCTTCAGCAGTCCAAGAAGCCACGAACGCGCGGTGATGATCCTAAGCATTTTCACATGTTTGAGGCTTCTGGAGCTGCTGAGGGGAGGGGGAATGGGCAGCAGGATGTATCTCAGTTCCCCTCCCTTCAGCAGTCCGAGAAGCCACGCCCACCCGGTCACATGGCTGACAAGCCACACCCACAAAATAAGCCACGCCCACAGAGTGGTAGTAAAAACATTAGGAACCCGCCCCTGAACTGGTTGTATTTTGCACTAGAAGTTAAAAGACAGTTTTAGAAGCAGGATAATTGAAGGCAGACTGGAAAGAAATTCTGGATATCTTCCTACATGAATAGGAAGCCAAAACTGATACCAGCCAGGGCCTAGAACCATGATGGCGAACCTATGGCACGGGTGCCACAGGTGGTACGCGGAGCCATATCTGCTGGCACGCGAGCTGTTGCCCTAGCTCAGGTCCAGCGTGCATGTGGGTGCCCGCTAGCTGATTTTTGGCTCGCACGGAGGCTCTGGGAGGGCGTTTTTGGCCTCCAGAGGGCCTCCAGGGTGGCAGGGGAGGGCGTTTTTGCCCTCCCCAAGCTCCAAGAAAGCCTCTGGAGCCCGGGGAGGGCAAAAAATGGGCCTACCGGATCCACTGGAAGTCAGGAAATGGGGGAGCAGGGGGGCGTGGGGGAGCATTGAATATGGGTGTGGGCACGCGCATGCGTGTGATAGCGCACGTGTGCACTATTTCGGCACCCGAGGAAAAAAAGGTTCGCCATCACTGGCCTAGAACAATGCAAAGAAGTGGTGCAAGATCAGAAGACGTGGAGAGACGCTGGCCCACAGAATTGTCAAGAGTTGGACACGACTGAATGGATGATGCCATCATCATCATCATCATCATCATCATCATCATCATCATTCTTTGGTATTTATTACTAGCAGGCAGATTTGTCAATTTAGAAGGTGAAGCTGTCAGAGGGCAAAGCAGGAGGAAATGTTTCTGAAGAACAATTGTGGGAAGGAAGCATGGGTGATATATGTCCTTCTTGAAGATGCTAAACTATATATCCTCATCCGGAATGGCCCACAGGGAGTCAGGAATGTTGAGAGTTTCCCACCCACCCCTACCTACAACGATACTCCTGAGAAATCTGATCCCACACATTAATGGGAAATTGAATTGTGGGAAGCCCCCCCTCCTCCTAGAAGAATGAAATATTTTGGGAAATATTAAAAAGGCAGAATATTATATTTCCCCAAAGGGAGAAATGGAGAGACATGTTTTTTTAGAGGCAGGCAGCAGTCTCCAGGTTTTTCTTAATAGCCCACAGCAGATGCCAGCACATAAGGAGATAAAGAGCTTATTGAAAGAAGAAGCCAACTATCTAGATGGCTCTATTCATAAGCAAAGCAAATACTGCAGGCAGAAATCCATTTGAGACAGGATATTTTGAAACTCCTTGCAGCACAACTAACAAAGGCAGAATAAGATTAGAAAGCAGCCCCTCGCCCAAGATCCAACACAGGACGAAAGCCATTAGCCACCATAGGAATTGCCCAACATCCTTTCAGAATGCAAGCCCCTTCATTGCAGTCCAAACTTCAAAGTCACAGAAACCTGGGGGCTCAGATAAGCAACAAACAAAAGTTTGACAAAATTAGCTCAGACAAGCACCTAGGATTTGCATTTCCCCTCTTGCCTATAGACCCCATAGGAATCTGACAACAGCCAATAGAATATTAAAGGACATGTTTATTTATTTTTATTTATTTATTTATTATTAGAGTTGGAAGGGACCTTGTAGGTCATCTAGTCCAACCCCCTGCTCAAGCAGGAGTTCCTACACCATTTGAGACAGATGGCAGTCCAGTCTCCCCTTGAAGGTCGCAAGTGTTGGGGTTCTCACAACCTCCACTGGTAAAGTGTTCCACTGGTTAATCGCTCTCACCGTCAGAAAGTTTCTCCTTACTTCTAGGTTGAATCTCTCCTTGGTCATCTTCCATCCATTATTCCTTGTTTGGCTTTCTGGTGCCATAGAGAACAGCCTGACCCACTCCTCTCTGTGGCATCCCCTCAAGTATTGGAACACTGCTATCATGTCACCCCTGGTCCTTCTCTTCGCCAGACTGGCCAAGCTCAGTTCCTGCAACCGCTCTTTGTATCTTTTATTTTCCAGACCCTTTATCATCCTGGTTGCTCTCTCCTGCACTTTCTCTAGGGTTTCAATGTCTTTTTTGTAGTGTGGTGACCAAAACTGGATGCAGTACTCTAGGTGTGGTCTGACCAAGGCTTTATAGAGTGGTACTAGCACCTCTCTGATCTTTGATTGTATCCCTCTATTCATGCAGCTCAGGACTGCGTTGGCCTTTTTGGCTGCTGCTGCACACTGCTGGCTCATATTTAGTTGGCTGTCTACCAAGACTCCGAGATCCCTTTCGCAAACTCTGCTATCGAGTGTGGTTTCGCCCAGTTTGTATGTGTATTTTTGATTCTTCTTACCTAGGTGTAGACTTTTACTTTTCTCCGTGTTAAATTTCATTTTATTGGTTTGGGCCCAGTGTTCGAGTCTGTTGAGGTCCCTCTGGATTTTGAGGCTGTCCTCTGGGGTGTTTGCTATCCCGCCAGCTTGGTATCATCTGCAAATTTGGTTAGTTCTCCTGCTATTCCCTCATCTAGGTCATTTATGAAGATATTAAAGAGTACTGGGCTAGGACGGAACCTTGTGGTACCCACTGCTTACTTCTCTCCATGTGGACTTAGAGCCATTGAGGACTACTCGCTGGGTATGGTTGGTCAGCCAGTTATTAATCCATCTGGTTGTGTAGCTGTCTATCCCACTTTTTCCTAGCTTATGAAGGAGTAGGTTGTTCTTGCACAGGAACAGGAAGCTCAAATACAAAGCCCAAAAGAAGGTATAAAAACCCACCCACTCTCAAGTCCCATTTTGTTCAGCTGCCCAGAATCACATGCGGTTCTGCTTCATCAATAAACCATCTTTCCAATCAACCTCCATGTTTCCAGGGTCTTTCTCTCAGCTTGGAACTGGACCAGATGGATATTTCTTCCTACAGAATCAAGTGACTTTCCAACAATATAATGCTGATAAGGACTCCTTAATCCCCACCTCCCAAAAAGGGGAAGCTGGTCCTCTGTGGAGTGGGGAAATACCATGTTGGGGGCTTTACATTACAAAAATTAATGCTGAATAATCCTTTCTTGCTCAGAGACACTTTATCATATTCTTTTAGTTCTCTTATGAAAAAACCTCCAGCCCTGCCTCATGCGGCATGAAACGGAAGGTGATTGGAGCTTGAATCTGATTGCAGCAAAGAGCCAAATTGCACCCCTGGGAGCCACTTTTGGAGAAGAGGCAAACCATGCCAGCACATGCTAAGAATGTCTGGTGTATGTGGGCGTCCTGTAAAAGAGCTGGAAACCACTTTGGCAGGCACCGGTTGCCTGATCAGCCCCACTCCCTCTTGGGTTTGCCCTTGCATAATTTAGAGATGGCCATGGGGGAAGGCGTCACTCTAACTGTTCCTCCTTCGTGAACTGGATGGGGAAGGGGAGGAGGAGAACAGCTTTTCTTTTGCAATAAATTAGGATTTGATTTTTTTTTTGCAGGAAGTCAGAGGGCACAAGGCTAGCTGCCAAGCACAGCAGAAGACAGGACGAGGCTAAACGCCCCCCCCCCATGCCATATCGAAGCTGATTTGGCCGTGTATCCTACTTTCATACTAACAAAGATGGAAGATCATCTGGAAACTCCAGGATTAATAAACTAAGCAGGGAAGCCAACAATAACCCTGAGAAGAAGGTAATACAGTAGCTAGCAACTTCTGAATTGCTGCCAAGAAAACGTCTTATGGGTCACTAATCTAAGGGTCAAGCTGGAACAGCCTTTAAGGACAACCTCCTTAAACATTTAAGATTGAAATAAAATACCCCTTTCTGTAGAGATAAACCTTTCGTGTAGGGAAGCAAGAACATCCTTTACTGTCTAAAAATAATCCTTGGCTTCCTTTGTGGCCTTGGATGAGGTAACTGTGCCCATAGCAAAAAGGAGCATTAAGCCATTTGTCAGAAATGGTGTAGGGTCTCCTGCTTGAGTGGGAGGTTGGACTAGATGACCTATAAGGTCCCTTCCAACTCTGTTAATCTGTAAAATCCTACAGGCACAACTGCACATTTTAGATTAGCATTTTGGAATCCATAATGTGTTTCACGTTTGGCAACTATCTACAGCTCTCTCCGTCAGAATGGCCTCTTTGTCACCTACAAAGAAGTTTGACATTCAGTTAGCTATCAGAGTTCTTACCTGTTATGTTCTTGGGTCTTCTTAACCTATTCCTACGTGATAAGGCAACGGTCGCAGAGCCCTTGCACAGGCTGCTAGCTAAAAACACTCCCTGGGTGTGGGGCCATAGGGAGGCTGCCGCGTTTAGCGCAGTTAAGGGGTTGTTAACCAACAGCAGTTTCCTGATCCAATACAATTCCACTTTGCCAGTGGTCCTTGCTTGCGATGCTTCCCCAGTAGGGGTTGGGGCTGTTCTGAGCCATCGACTTCCAAATGGCCTCGAGGCGCCAATAGCGTATTACTCACGCACCTTGTCTAGCGCCGAAAGAAATTATGATCAGCTAAATAGGGAAGCTTTGGCCCTAGTAGCAGGGGTTAAGAAGTTCCACGAGTATTTGTTCGGTAGAGACTTCACCCTGGTCACAGACCACAAGCCTCTGTTGGGGTTGATAGCGGGGAATCGCCCCACTCCAGCTGCTTTGTCCCCCTGTTTTGCTCGTTGGGCCATCTTCTTGTCGGCATACTCGTATCAGTTGGTTCACAGGCCCGGAAAAAACATGGGGAACGCGGATGCATTAAGCAGGTGCCCATTGCCCGAGATACTGTCAGACATAGCTCCAGAGGCCCCGGTACTGTTGATTGACCTAGCAGACTCAGGGTTAGTCACCTCGGCTGAGGTGGCCAGGCACTTGGCCAGAGACTCCACCCTCCGGACTGTCCTTAACTGGGTGTGGAGGGGGTGGCCGAGAGGCCCAGTCAGGCCCAAGTTCAAACCGTACGAGCTTAGACAGCACGAACTGTCGGAGCAAGGGGGATGCCTCTTGTGGGGGGACCGGGTGGTCATTCCCGCCAAATTGCGCACTGACGTACTACGAACCTTGCACGAGGGCCATCCGGGAATTGTGCGAATGAAGGCTTTAGCTAGGGGTTATGTGTGGTGGCCAAAGATGGATGAGGAGGTTCAAGAATGGGTAAACAAATGCCTGCCATGTCAGGAATCCAGACCGGCACCTCCCAAAGCACCGGTGCATGACTGGGACCTTCCAAAAAACCCATGGTCATGGCTTCATGCCGATTTCGCGGGTCCATTCCATGGGCAAATGTTCCTGATAATTGTAGACGCTTATTCCAAGTGGCTCGAAATCTTCCCTATGTGGTCGACCACTGCGGAGTCTGTTATTAAGATCTTCAGGCGTCTATTCGCTACCCATGGCATTCCGGACACATTGGTAATGGACAACGGCCCGCAGTTCACGGCCACAACTTTCGAGGGCTATCTGGCTAGTCAGGGAATCCGCCATGCATTGTCCGCCCCATTCCATCCTGCAACGAACGGCCTGGCGGAACGCTTCGTGCGATCGGCCAAAGAGGGGTTAGCTAGATTGGGACCTGGAGATTGGCAGGAAAGAATAGACAAATTCCTCATAACTCAACACATAACCCCAAGTGCCACTACGGGACGCAGCCCAGCGGAGCTTTTAATGGGCCGCAGACTCCGGTCACTCCTGGACCGGTTACACCCTGACTATGTAGTAAAAACCAAGACA
The DNA here is from genome assembly GCA_023053685.1 of Diadophis punctatus similis. NCBI lineage: Eukaryota > Metazoa > Chordata > Lepidosauria > Squamata > Dipsadidae > Diadophis > Diadophis punctatus. The sequence goes on from JALIGW010000002.1 coordinate 89,293,405, forward strand.
GAAGGGACAAAGAAAACCAGGGTCTTTTCCACAGAGGACAGGGTGTTTGCTCACAACTATGCCGAGGGGCCTTTATGGCTGCCAGGGGTGGTCGAGACAATTTTGGGACCAGTGTCTTATGCGGTCCGGTTACAAGACGGCCGCTTATGGAAGAGACACATAGACCAATTAAGACAGAGGGTACAGGAAGACCCCTCGGGTTCTGGAAATGTAACGCCGTGCATTCCTTTCCTAGCTAAACCACGTCCAGATGTCTTGGAGGCTTTGGAGTGCGAGACGGCAGGCCAACAGAGTCCCCCTGTCGAGTTAGGCCCTGAGGCGGAAGAACCCAAGAGCACTCCAGCTCAAGAGATGCATGACACAGCCCCCAGGAACGAAGCGGCTAAGTCAGACCAGGCTGCTGTAGTTCCCCCGACTGAAGTACGCAGGTCTGAACGGGAGCGTAGACGCCTCGCCTACCTTCGTGATTTCGTATGTCAGACGATTTCATCTAGAGAGGGAGGGATGTTATGTTCTGATTAGAGCTGGAGGTTTTCACTCAGGTCCAGCAATACTGAAGGGAACATGCTAGACCCTCATTGGTTATTTCAAAATGGTTTAGTTACAATTGTTACTGTCAGCTCCTATAAATAGGAACCCTCTCTGAATGTGCTTTGCTGGTTGTACATCTATTGCAATAAAGAGCTGTTTGTTAAAGTCGGTCTCCTGTGCTGAATCCACCATCTAACATTACTCTTCCAAGAAAGTCCTAGGAAGAGAAATACCACCAACAATTGATTGTTATTGATCAGTCTTTCTCAGCCTTAGCAACTTGAAGATATACGGACTTCAACTCCCAGAGTTTTTGAGAGTTGAAGTCCACACATCTTTAAAGTTTCCAAGGTTGAAAAAACACTGTTACAGATACTGGAGGGTACTCATCACACCTCCGAAACCAAATTCTACACTGTTTGGAAATGATGGGTTTTTAAGCAAACTTAAAGCTGGTTTGAATTTATAACATGTCAGTCACGCAAATTGGGTTTACCCAACACAAACTGAATGGATCTTGTTGAGCATGCAAGATATCTTTATGTATACAACTGTAAACAAATGAATGGGTGGCTCCACTTTCTGTCTTGTTGCCAGAGCATTTTGATGAAAAAGATAAAACACACTGGGTTTTGTTTTTAAGCAGGGGCTATCATGCCAAGGACCTCTTTGGGAGTTTGGTGAAACTTATGGCCTCCTCCTCAAGAAAATGTGTTTAAAGATGTAAAATAAGATACACAGATATAGAATGTATTGCAAAAGAATCCAATTATGCTTGCATACGGATCTTGCCAACAAAATTGCAGGGACATGCCCAGGCCTCCATCAAGAGCAGAGGTCTTCAAACTTGGCAACTTTAAGACTTGTGGACTTCAACTCCCAGAATTCTCCAGCCTGCTTCTGAGAATGCGCAGAAGCTGAATTTCCGGCACTGTGCATGCGTCGCCATCTTGTTTTTGGCTTTTTTTTTGCAATTTTTTTTAAAAAATTGGCACTGCGTATGCGTGTGCGCACAAAGTGCACACACACCCATGAGACGCGGCCACGCAGCGCAGGAGGAAGCGAACCGGCAGCGAGGTAAATTAGAACCCACCCCTGAGTTTCCTAATAATTTTATTATTTTACGATTGGGGGCCCCCACAACATGAGGAACTGTATTAAAGGGTCGCGACATTAGGAAGGTTGAGAACCACTGTTCTATAGGGTCTAGGACAGCCATTCCTTTATCTATGGGAAAGAAGAAAGTGCAGAAATCATGGCCAATACTGGAGTGGAGTTTAAACTTTAAGATCCCAAAATCAAGCCAGTTCCTCATGGGCCTATTGATGATTAGGGCTTTTGTTTTGGTCACACCGCAATTTGACAGAATTTGGGAATATGTTTTTACATACTGGTGCAATTAGAGCCTTTTAGAACACATGTAAAGGATTTCTATCATCTTATCCTCTTTAGATGGTAGTATAATATGCTTTTCTGATTTTTAAAATAGGGTGGGTCAGCCTGCTTGCTTTTGCCATTTCATTGTTCTTTCATTCAATCTTCATTTAGAGTTATTGGGGGCTGCACAAGAATTCAAACTCGGCATGTTGGATGGTGCGGCACCGCAACTGAGGTCCTGTCCATTGTGAACCTATCTGGAATGTCACTGTACTCCCAAAAGGGACTGAACTTTAATCATATACAGGACCCATCATCTTGCAGATTTACCACCATATCAATCTTGTATGCTGCTGGGTAAGTCATATCTTGGATTTAGGCCCTAAAGTGTTGTTTGACTAAGGTGACCAGACGTCCCGCTTTTGGCGGGACAGACACGCTTTTCAAGCGTGTGTCCCGTGTCCCGCATTCTTTTCAAAAAGTCCCGCTTTTTTGAAAAGAATGCCGAAACAGCGGGACGTCTGGTCACCTTAAAAGGGGAAGCAAAAGAGAGGTACCGGAAGCAAGTCGGGCGGAATTTCAGCGAGGCGGCTGCCTGCTGGGGAGAGGGGGAAGGGGGGCTGCTCCTCCTCTCCTTCCCCCGCCCCATCCCTAGCCCCGCCCTCGGAGGCGCCGCTGCTGTTGGGATGCGGGTGGAGGGGTGAGGGACGAGGAGCCGTCGCCGCTGCCGTCACCGGTTTGAGCTCACGAGCGGCCCCTCCGGTAGTGCAAACAGCCCTTCCTTGTCCCCCTCCCCTTCCTTCCCCCCGTCGCCTCACTGCCGCCGTTGCCCTGGGGCCGGGCGGGCGACCGGGAGACCGCGGCGCTTGGATGCCTGGAGCTCGTGACAGGTAAGCTGCCGGCTGCCTCCTTTCCCTGTCTCCGGCCTCCCGTTCGTTGCTTGCCAGCCCGGCCCCAGGGCAGCTCCCGAAGGGGAGGCGGGAGGCGAGGAAAGGCCTCCTGAAGGGGAGGCGGGAGGCGAGGAAAGGCCTCCCGCCTCCCCCCCACCTGGACGCCGACATTTGCTGTGTTTTGCCCTCTGCGCATGCGCAGCGTTCTGCACATGCACAGAGGGCAAAACAAATGGCGGCGCCCAGGCGGGCCCGCCCCCCCCCCCGTCCCGCTTAAAAAAAAAAATCTGGTCACTTTATGTTTGACAGAAATACTATTTTTTAATGCATGTGGAACACTCCTCATGATTTAAGCTACAGTTCCCATCCATCAATTTGGTATAGTGGTTAAGGCACCAGGCTAGAAACCAGGAGATTCTGAGATCTAGTGCTACCTTAGGCATGAAGCCGACTGGGTGACTTTGGGTCAGTCACTCTCTCTCAGGAGGAGGAAGGGTTATTAGCAGAGGTGGGTTCCTACCGGTGCGGTCCAGTACGGGCGCTCCGGTAGTAGCCTGCTGATGACGTAATTTAGGTGTGACGGCTCCGGTGCTGTCTGTGTCGGTCCATGTGCGCCGCCATATTTTTTCCTAATTTTCGGTGACTTTTCGGCTCTCTGAGCATGCGCGGAAGTAAAATCATCCCTCTGCGCATGCGTGGAACTAAAATTGCACGTGAAATGTCGCAATGCGCAACGGTAGGAAAAGGTAAAAGGAACCCGCCCCTGGTTATTAGGTAGGTTTGCCATCATGAGTTAGTTATAAAAATAATAAAGGCGGGATGAAAAAAATATTTTAAAAAGGCTATCAGCAGCTTAATCATTACTAATCTAGGGGTCAGCTTATTAGGAAAAGCTGGTACAGAAAAAAAAATAAAGAAGTCCCACCATCCTTTGCATTAATTCACCCTAACCAAAAGTTTCAACATTCAAAGGTGATTAAAACAATCAGTTCAAATTCTCCCTGGAGATTTGATTTCTATTCCCGTGCTCTATTCCCACTGCCTCCTTCAATTTTCAGCAATCATTCGGTCAGGCTGTTTTGCAAGCAAGCCCTGTCCTGCCGCTCCATCTCAGACACACTCTTTCCTCAGGAGGATTGTGACAGAGACAGAAACTGTGAGCTGCGGAATGTATCTCAAAGCCCCATTGCTGACTTGGATTTCATCTTGTGCTTGCAAAATAATACAGTCCCTCCCGAAAATCTGGGGTAAAGATCTTGAAATGGAAAAAAATTGCAAGTTTCTTAGGGTATACGTTCAGGAAAACCTGCAGGCAATTATTTTTGCAGAGAGACAATTGTCTTATTGAAGGAAAAATAAAAGACTGTTCCTAGAGCAGGAAATACATTTTTCTGGCATTTGCCCTATAGTTGTCCTAATACCTAAAGATTGGTCACATGTATCAGGGCATATGGGAAGGCAGTAACCAGTGGTGGGTTCCTACTGGTGCGGTCCAGTGAACCGTTCCAGTAGGGACCCGCCGATTGCGCAATTTGTGTGCTACAACTCTGGTGCCGTCTTTGCCAGTCCATCGCGCGGCGCCATCTTTTTTCTGGAATTTTTGGGCTTTTTTGGCTTTCATTTTTTGCATGCGCGGAAGCAAAAAATTGCCAAAATCTCACACACATGCGCATCCCCTTGCGTGATTTTGCTTCCGTGCATGCGCAGGAAGCAAAATCGCACGAGGGGACGTGCACGCATAGCAAGCATACGCGCATGCAAAATGAGATGATGCGCGCGCAGCACACTGGTAGGGAGGTAAGTGGAACCCACCCCTGGCAGTAATGATCCTGGGAGCAAGGCAAGGGAGCAAGTGACAATGCAAATACAGATGGGCAGAACTTGAATTATGAAGTTGCGATGTTTCATCCTTTTAGTGCCTTTGTAGTCTGGAATGAATGCCTACGATTGGAACTCCTGTCATAGGAGTTTTGTCATACGCTTGGGTGTCTGATTGTATTGTGCAGAAATACCATCAATCAGAGCCATAACTGAGCTAAGTTCAAGTTTCCTAAACGTTCAGTTTCACTCTACCATCCAGACACTCTACCAGCCAGACTCTATCATCACTCTACCATCCAACATCAATGATGAGCAAGGAGTTTGTTTTTTGTAGAGGTACGATGGAATGTAGAATAAATTGATTGCAATAAAAGAACACTATAAGCAATAAATACAGGTAGACCTTGAATTACGAATGTAATGGAGCCTTCATAAGGTTGAACAACTGCTGTGGTGCTCCAACATTCGTAATTTCAGGATTGTGTTGTAAATACTTGGGGGAGGTTATTGCATAACGTTGAATGGTCACTAAGTGAACTGACATAACTCGAGGATTACCTGCAGCGTTTTTTCATAGATTTAGCTATGCTTATTTCCCCCTGTAATTTAGGGGGTGATGTTTTCCTTTCCATAGTTCCATTTTTCTCAGTAGCTATTGCTTTCTTCTGCAATATGGAATCATTTCCCCAATAAGTGATTTATGGCCTCCTCCAGAGCCATAAAATCATGGTTATGCCAAAATAACAGTAATGAGGACATGCTTTGAGCCATTGGCATTACTGACCAATGAGATGCCAAAAATAAAAGGGCTGTTTGTGACTGTCTTGAAACAAACAAGGACGTTATTATCCATCATTCATCAGTTAGCATATAACCACACAGAACAACCCATCGGGGTGGGGTGGGGGGGGAGTGCAATAGGTGATCCTTCAGGAAAACAGCTGCAATCTAATCTGGACAGGGTAGCAGATTGGAATCAGAGGAGCAAGTTGTCCTTCAACAGAGAGAGAAGCAAGGCAAGAAAAAAATATAAGGCAAACATACAAGGTGGGAGATTTGTGGCTAATTTAGGATGAGGATATGATCACTGAGGACAAGCTGAATGTAATCCAGCTCTAGAAGAATCAATGCAGGTCTTCATTGAAGTAGAAGAAGCAGCACTGTATCAAAGACACCCAAAGTCCTTATTGCTGGGCATGGAAAAACCAGGTCCACACATGAAGATTATAAATTACTGATTTATTGCTAAAGCTATGCAAAAGATTCTTCTTCGACTAACAGTTTCCATCTATATAGAATTAGATAAGGGTCAATGGCAATCAAATGGGGTGGGAGTTTATTCTTTTGTGGCTACATAAAGATTCTAAACTAATACCCCATTTCACTCCTCCCCGTGGCTCTGCCAGTCTCTATCCTACATCATTTCTCTTTATTCTGCAATGGAGGATCATCTCTAGAGTACCATATACAATTCTGGGCTCCACATTTCTACGGTGATATTGGCAGGTTTGGACATGTTCAGAGAAGAATGACAAAATGATGGAGGGACTGCTGGACATGCCCTATGAAGGTAGAATGAAGGCGTTTGGGACCTCCAATTTGGAGGAAAAAAGATTGAGGGGAGGGAAGCATGATTTTACTATTGAGGTAGGAAGGATTTCAAAAGGAAAATGGTCAGGAATATTTTCCACTGCCACAGTGGAAGCATTAAGTGGAGGTATTTGAAGACTTTACAGTTATCAGATTGAGATGGAATTGTGGTCTGTTCCTATGTCATTGCCATTTAATAAGATTTCCAACAGAATATTTATGGTGGGTTTTTAAAGCAAGCTTTGCCTTTCAGATATGTTGCTCTTCAACACCATAATTCCACAGCCATTATAGTATATGACAGTGATGGCGAACCTTTTTTTCCTTGGGTGCCGAAAGTCATGCGCGTGTGCTATCGCACATGCGCGAGTGCCAACACCCATAATTCACTGCCTGGGAAGGGCAAAAACGGCCTCCCCCTCCCCCCCAGAGGCCGGAAATGGCCAATTTCCCAACTTCTGGTGGGCCCGGTAGGCCCATTTTTCACCCTCCCTAGGCTCCAGAGGCTTCCCTGGAGCACGGGGAGGGCAAAAACGCCCTCCCCCGTCCCCCCAGAGGCCCTCCAGAAGCCGAAAACGCCCTCCCAGAGCCTCCGTGCAAGCCAAAAATCAGCTGGCCGGCACGCACATGCGCACTGGAGCTGAGCTAGGCAATGGCTCGTGTGCCGGCAGATATGGCTCCGCGTGCCACCTGTGGCACGCGTGCCATAGGTTCGCCATCACTGGTATATGAGAACTGAAGTTCAGTATATTTGAAGGACCTCAAGTTTCTTAAGGAACTAACACCTCATTTGCCTCTTTTAAAATAAGCAGGGAGCCAAGTTTTAAGTCCCATGTTCAAGGCATGAAAAAAGAAAATATATGCATTTATTTTTAAAAAAGCAAACTTTCACAAATTTGCCAGCTCCTTTGCTAAGCCAGATTCTCTACGAAAACCTCACAATTATTTCAATAGGATTGTGCAATAGCTTCATAATGGTCAGTAAACTATGGCAAGTAAACACTTTGTGATAGAATGACAGCACAACACAACAATGAGGTACCACGTATGCCTTTGAAAGATACATTTCCCAATCATCTATGAAAATTTGTGTTCATATTTTGATGACATGAAAGTCATAGTGTTTGTTTGCCATGCTTCTTATTCTGAAAATCTAACTTATTCCTAAACTAAATGTTTAGAACACAAGAATAAGGGCTGTTTTTGTTACAATTAAGCCATGAAATGTGAAGCATGTGTGATGCTGTATGAAAACAACCAGAAAGAATTGATTTAAGGAATGTCAACTATAATGGAACTATTCCACTGGTGTTTTAATTCTTCCTGGAAAATTGCAAATAAATTAGGGCCATCAATATAATTTGATTTTTATATTCAGAATGAATAAAATTCATCTAATTATTACTGCGATAATGCTATTGCATGCTATCAGTTTTCTAAACAGCAAATAGAGAGTTCTGTATAAGAAAACAATAAAATATTTTCTGGGGAAATAGATGATAGAAAGCTTGATTCCCAAATGCCTTAATTCTTTGAAATCATGCCTGACTCAGAAATACTGCAAGCCTTATGTTTGGTCATAGAGTTATAATAAAGGAGGCAGGAAGCTGTTGTCAAGATGTAATATTGGCAAAGCTTCTTTCCTATCCACATACGTAAGTCTCTTCTTACTGATCAGTAGGAGACAACCATCACAAAAAGTCATTAATCCAAACCTTCTCCATATGAGCCAACATTGGGTTTGGACAAAGACGACCGCCTAGTTGACCCTTATTTATATATAATCTATAAATAAAACTTTGTTGGGGCAAGTACTATTTATTCCAGCTTTTTGTTTCACACAGTGCCCAGTAATATGTTCAGCTCTTCCCCCGCCCGCTTTCCCGGCCACCGGGATGCCGCCATTTGCCTTCTTTTGTCCTCTGCGCAAGCAGAATGCTTTGCGCATGCGCAGAGGGCAAAAGAACGCAAACGGCGGCGTCACGGTGGCAGGGGAAAGCGGGCGGGGGAAGCCCCGTGCCGCGAACGCCAACAGCTTCTTCGGCTCTGTGGCAAAGAACAGGCAAGACCGCACCAGTAGGAACCCACCACTGGTTCTGGGGTGCTCATAAGGGGAGAAGAGGACATATCTGTTATGTATTCAGATTACGCTGTTTACTCCAAGGTCCGCTATTCTGAGCGGGAAAATGGAGACCACTGATTGGTTGAACCAGCTGACAGCCCTGTATAAAAGGGAGAGCTGTCAGCCTGGTTTGTTTGCTGGATCTAACTGTTGTACAATAAACAGCTGTTAGTTACACTACTGTCTCCAGCCTCTTCAGAAACCAGGACTTAACAATATCCCTCTTCCCATCTTATGCCTCTGCCTTCAAAGACTAGTTGCAGAGGAACAACAAATAAAGAGGAGCATAACTCCATCTCTTATTGTGAGTATTCCAGAACCACTTATATAGAACAAGGACAAAAAGAACTAGGATAAGAACTAAATGCAAGTAATATAATTGCTCCCTGTGTAATTTATGACACTGCTCTTATTTCACATTCAAAATGATAATTTAGCAGCAACTTTTATTATTTTTAATTTTATATAAATTATACATTGCCCTGTCACTTTGTGTGAGATTGGTAACCTTATAAATCTGAGAAATAAAATAAAAGCAAAATAACGTTTTGAGGGTATTTTGAGCCTTTTTTACCCTTAAGGTTGTCAAGAGTCTTGGATATCCTAGGTACAGAGCCATCTTATGCAAGATTAAACAGAAATATATTGCCAGAGAGAGCATGACAATTGTTTAAGTGGAGATAGGGCTGCTGCCATAACGTTTAGTATTTACATGAGATTTTATTGCTGAGTCTTTATATGAATGGACTAAGTGCATTTAAGATCAGGGATAAGGAAAAAAGATGACTGAGAGGATATTATGCTTTTGAGATGCCGAAAGCACCAACATCTGGCCTTGCCAGGTGTTCTTCTTCGCATGGAGGAGGTTTTTCTCCACCTCCCCACTTTATTTTCCCTGGAAGGAAGGTCTTAGGGAGACAAAACAAGAATCGTCTGTCCTCATGGCTCAAATGATTTGTTTAATTCATATTCAAAGACAAAAGTGAGAGGGAGTTGGCTGGTTCGAAACTTCTTGGCAAGCACAATAACTTTGTCTATGAGGAAGCCAAAGCTCTGTAGGAATGAAACATTTGCTTTTGGGCCAAGAAATAAAAACAAAACATTGCCTCCCTCCTTCCATCAGCCAATTTCATCTTCATTATTGCACATGGGCAAGAACCAGGGCAGAGCTGAAGAAGAAGGAGCCAAAGAAAGAGCTGAACATGCTTGGTCAATGGAGGAGAGAAGCAACTAATGAAGAAAGACTTGGCTTCCATACCCACCTCTCACCCTTAGAAGGAGAAAAGGCCGGTGCCCATCTGCCATTTTACATTGCATGCTTTCAAAAAAAAAGGGCTGGCAAGACAATCAGATGCTCTTGGCAGGTGGTATCTCCAGGCTGGATAAGAACAATGAGCCTAGATTACTTCAAATCCAATGCCAGGATTTTCCTGGATGCAAGGCTTTTACTGTGTATTGCAAAAATAAAGCCGAAAACTCCCGAGTCTAGCAGGCGAAAGACAAAGAGAACTTGACATGCCCACATTCATGTGTTGAGGTGAAGCTGACCTGGGCAACAGGAAAATGAAAGGTATCAACCAAGGGTTTTCAAAGAGAAAAATAATAGGTACTTTCCCATATCCTGAGTAATATGGACAACACTCATAAAGAAACAATGGCCACACCAACACAAGGAAAGAGCCCTCATGTTGCTCATTGTCCCGTGTTTCTTGTGTAAGACAAATTCTCTCCCACTTCCTGCTCTATTTTGTCTTAATGCTACTATGCTTTCCCTGCACATATTGAGTTGCGGGAGCATCACATGTTTTTTTTTTTACTTTTATCTTTTACCAAGGATTTTAAAAAGGGAAAGAACAACATTGTGGATACAAAGGACTGACTTATTAAATGTTCAAGGAAAATAGAGAGGGACTGTGACAATAGGAGGCACTTCTCACAGTCACTCATGCCCTTATCACCTCACGGCTGGATTACTGCAATGCGCTCTACATGGGGCTACCCTTGAAGAGTGTCCGGCGACTGCAATTGGTGCAAAATGCAGCTGCGCGAGCTGTGGTGGGTGTACCCAGATGCACCCACATAACACCGATCCTCCGCCAGCTGCATTGGCTGCCCATTAGTCTCCGGATCCAATTTAAGGTGTTGGTCGTTACCTTTAAAGCCCTACATGGCTCAGGCCAAGGTTACCTTCGGGACCACATCCTGCCGCATACCTCCCTACGACCGGTTAGGTCCCACAGAGTTGGTCTCCTCCAGGTCCCATCAACCAAGCAACGCCGGTTGGCGGGGCCGAGGGGGAGAGCCTTCTCTGTGGGAGCCCCCTCCCTTTGGAACCAACTCCCTCCAGAGATCAGGACTATCCCCACCCTGCTGGCCTTCCGTAAAGCAATAAAAACTTGGCTCTTCCGGCAGGCGGGGTATGAGTGAAAGTTCTTTTAAAAGATGGATAGTATTTTAACATGTTTTTAAAATTGTTTTTTATTGATTATATTTCTATACCTGTTGTTAGCCGCCCAGAGTCCCCGGGAGTTGGGCGGCATAGAAATTTTAATAAAAATAAAAAATAAATAAAATAGCGCTGCCATTTATTACGATGATGATGAGTGGCCGGTCAATGTATAAAGAACATGGGTAAATAAGAACTCACTATGGCTTCACTGTAAACTGAACTTACCAGTTGAAAGACTGAATGGAATAAATAAATATACCTATTTATTTATACTTAGATTGAAATGCTCAAAACACTTCTGAAACTGCCCTTTTATACAAATCAGTTGTTTGAAATTGATACAAATACTCCTGATTCAAATCTGAGTATTTTTGCCAACAACTAATTCAGATCAATCTTGCATCAGTTCATAATGCTCTTATTGCTCTTTGTATTCTGTCATATTCTCTTTTTTTTGTTATAATGATTGCATTGTTTAATTATGTTGGCTTTACTGTATGCCTTAGAGTTGATTGGAGTTGGGTGGTGTCTACATTAATTTAATTTAATTAAATAACCAATATTTCCTCCTTAAGCTGCCACAGTACTTGGTGTAAACATGTCATGGGAAGGTCTGCTCATGTGATGTGGCTTTGTTTGTCATCAATCATTTGCAAGTTAAGCTGTATAATTAAGAGAGACGCTGGCAAATACAAACCTTTAGTTATTCTTCATCCAATCATGATCCTCAAAATGTTCAGCTACTGGCCATGTGATTATGGCTTGGTTCTGCTAAGAAGGTATTCTCTGTTTCCTCTGAAGATCAGGAGGAAAAACAGTAACTTGGCTGATGTTTCTCTCATTAGGTTCTCCTTACCCACAGTCTGGAAAAAAATGCAATGTGCTTGCTTTCTCGCTACATAAAAACCCTGAAAAAAAATACTATATTTAGTTCATGACATGTGTATTCATACATGGACATGACAGAATCTCCACTCTTTGGAAGGACCTGAATTATTAAATCTTTCAAGCAATGCTGGTAGTTTCATGCCCAGACTACCTAGGACAATCTCAGAGAAAGCAAAGCAAATTTTTCCAAGAATGGCTGTTTATTACAGAACAGATGCGATAGCTAAGGATGTTCTCCTCTATGTTTTATCTAACAATTCCTTCCTGTAATTTAAATCCCATTACTTCATTTCCTGCCGTCCTGTGGACTGGGTGGAAATATACATTTCAACAATCCCACACTATGGACCGCAACACAAAGCAGTTGCCAGAGGAGTGAGTCTGTCACAGCAAAACCAACAGAGAGTCTTGTGGACCTAAGAGACTAATATTAAGCCTTTATTCTAGTATTCCATCTTGTCGGATGTATGGAAGATTATGATGGTTGGAGGCAGTTTATACATTCAGTGAGAAATGAAATACAAGAGATGCCAAGAGCGATGATTACCTGCTGATAGATGTCTTTCACAAAAGAGTTGTCGAACATGATACAGGCATTCAGACAAATTGAGTTTGAGTTGCCCTTGAAGAGTTCATGAAATCCGTAATCTCTCCTTCTAATTGTATGTTTTACTGTATGTTTTTAACACAGGAAACTACTCTCTAAACTAGGCACAACACAATGGGTTTAGTAAATGTGCAATGGAATCTTGTGTCTATTTCTTAGTTGGTCCCAGTTTATCCAAGGGACTTGGTGCCTATTACTTCCCCAGGTTAGAGTTGTGTATCTGTTTACTTGTGCTCAAATAATTATGAGTGCAGACATATTACGATTCTGCAAATTGTGCAGGATTAAGGGATAGATAAAAGATGATGCGATCCTTCAAGTAGTATTTGTATCAATGCTTTTAAACAGTGGTGACCTGGTAAGAAATCCATGATCTATGATCCCTTACCTAATAGGGATCAGGCAAAAGGAGCACTGTGTTAGTCTATAGTAGCTCCAAATCAGAAGGAATCTGGTAGCGTATTTTCCAATTACCGAATGTTATTAAAAGACATGCACTTTTATTAAATAAGTGACTTTAAGTGTGCATTATATGCATTTAATTACATGCATGTAATAAAACTCTATGTCTTTTAATAAAATGCATTAATCAGGAAAAGTGTTACTAGACTCCTCCTGATTTTGTATAAGGACTAAGTGTCTCTGACACACACCCACACCCCCCCCCCACACACACACACCTCAAACCAATTCAGCATCTCCCCAACTCCTATTATTTGCATCAGGACAAAAACCCACACCGGAGCCCAAGGCTGATTAAACTCTGCAAATATAAGACCAGGCTGTCAATCTCTCAAGGATTTTAAGAGGGTCTGGTGAATTTCTGTTCCATCTTCAGAGAAATCTTCTGAGGTATATTTGGCTGAGCAGAGATAATTTATCCCAGCCCCTGATATGTTCAATACTTTCCTTTATTGTGACTGGATTTGCATAGGCAATTCCAAAGCAGGCAAAATAATGCATTCCTCGGATAAACCAAAGGGAAATATGCAAATCCTTAGAGGGAAAAAGCTCCATAAATCAATCTCTTTCTCTTAGTTTATAGGAAAAGTCCAGTTTATAGGAAAAGTACACAATACATACCACATTAGTTCAAGAGGTTTGTTCTGGCACCGCAACTCTTCCAGTATTTCTAAGAATCTGCATTTTAAAAAAAGTTTTAGTTGCTCATAATTGCAATCAGATTGCAAATAGTTTTATGAGATGACCTAAATACACTCAGTTCAATGTTAGATTGCATTAAACTTTGGAACCTAAATGAAGTAAATAGCCTTTGTGCAAAACTGTATCCATTCCGGAATCTTAGCTTTTCCATTTCAAACCAACAAAACTTCAAAGTGCTTAACTTTGATAATTGTACCCAGAAAGAATACATGTACGAGGGTGAGTCAAAAAGTAATTCCATTTTCTTTAGGACAGGTATAATTACCAACACAGGAACATGTAGCATACATCAAAATGAAGCTGGTCCTCTGTGGATCACATCCCTACTTCTCAACATAGTCACCGTTTCTCTCAATAGCAATGTTCCACCTTCGAATGAGAGCATGTATCCCTGCCTCGTAAAATTTTGTTGACTGTTCTTTGAGCCACTTCTTCACTGCAGTTTTCACTTCCTCGTCACTGGAATAATGTTTGCCTCTCAAACCCTCTTTCATGAGGCCGGAGAGATGATAGTCTGAAGCCCCATGAAAGAGGGTTTGAGAGGCAAACATTATTCCTGTGTCAGTTCCAGATGACTCACCAGGGGTAACAATGGAACCGGAATCCAGCAATGCACTGATGACAGGCATGACGGATGACATTAAGAAAGCATTGTTAACCGACCAATGGTACCAGTCCAATTCTACCAGTCTCAGCCATAGAGACGGGTTGGTTTGGAAAAGGTGTAAATTATATGTCCCAAGTGCTGTCTGACTTGAGGTGTTATGCCGTTGTCACGATGTCTGGACAGCGGGCCATTTCGGTTTCTTTAAGACATCTGGTGAATCGTCAATTTTGGTGGCCTCAGCTTAAAAAGGATGTTGAAGACTATGTCTGTAGTTGTACAATGTGTACTACGATGAAGAAATAACCAGGTAAACCTCCTGGTCTTTTACAGTCTGCGGCGTCTCCGGGAAAACAGTGGAAGGAGATTGCCGTGGACTTTATTATAGACCTGCCTGCTACCCAAGGTAACACAGTGATCTGGACAGTTATCAACTTGTTTTCAAAGCAAGCCCATTTCGTAGCTTGAATGCCCTGAATGCCCGCAGCCGAGGGCCGACAATGTAGGAGTATAAGAGTGGATAACAAATATGGAAAAATATTTGTCAGGGAGGCTTTAGAAACTGCTAGACAGCGGTATAAGGTCCAAGCAGACAAAAGACGGCAACCTCAACCTCCCCTTTCCATAGGCCAGGGATGGGCAGGGGAGTTCTTGTCGCCTACCAGCCTCCTTGCTTACCAGCGGCATCCAGAAGACCTTGCTGGGCTTCTGTACACGCTGGCCTCTTTCAGAAGCTTCGGAAAAGCCGCTGGAGCATGCTCACAAGTTCACCACTGCCCAGCTGAGAGGCAGTTGTTCTAAGGCCTCCGGGACGCCGGAGCATGCACACAACACACTGGGGGTTAATGGATCATGGCTTGTGCTTGTGCTATGTGACGTCGGTGGATGGGTGGAGTTGCGGGGTGGGGCGCATGATATCTTTAAATAGGTGGCGGGAGCACTGGGTGTTTGCTGCTGACAATATACTCGTTTGTGACAACTTTGAATTATTGTTGGTTAGTGCCGGAGGCTTGGCATTAAAGATTTCTTCTGCATTTCGTTGTGGTCGAGCTTTTCTTTCTGTGGTCGAGCAGCTATCCAAAACCTGACACTGAGCTCAGCAACCCAATTTCAGTATTTTGTTCAGTAGCTTGAACAATAATTGTTCAGCAGAGGAAGAAGTCTAAGGTTTGGAGTGCAGAATTCAAAGGAGAATGGCAGGAACAATAAACTTACAATATGTAACAAATCAAGCGATGACACCTATCTACATAATATTGATATAGATTATATGTACTAAGCATACATAGGGTGTATAAAGTAGTCTAGATATATAGGTACTTTATATACATAGACACACACACACAAACATATGTAGTTTGATCAAGTTATAAGCTAATTGCTGTTCTGTTAAATTTGACAATAAGGTTGTTTCTTGGAAAATATTAGTGGCTAAAAGTTGTTTCTTTAAGTGACTGACTAGTGGATGTGACTGCATTAGCGATGAGATTTATGTTCTATTTGGTGAGATAGGAGGATAAAGATGAAATGTTGCACTCAAGGAGGAAGGAGGGAGGGAGGGTCTAGGACAGGGGTGTCAAACTCCCGGCCCGTGGGCCGGATGTGTCACATGCTGCCCCCCCCCCCCGGTTTAGCGAAGGGCTAAAAGTCCCGATATGTCATGTGACGCCGCAGTGACGACACGAGTTTGACATCCCTGGTCTAGGACAACTCACTGCAGGCAACTGCCACAGCCAACTCACCACGGCCAACTCACCATGGGACATTGGAACAACTCACCATGGCTAACTCGCCATGGCACAAGAATTCCACTATTATCAAAGAAATGATGGAATAGAATCATTAAAGAAAGAAGGCAAAGGGAGGGACAAAATGAAATGTGAATGACAAAAATTAATTTTTTTAAAAAATAATTAAATTGAATTGTTGAATTGTCCCACGGCAAGTAAGCGGTGGCAAGTTGGTTATGACGAGTTGTCTAATTTGAGAGAGGGAGTGAGTGAGAGAGTGAGAGTGAGAGAGAGTGAGAGGGAGGGAGGGAGAGAGAGAGAGAGAGAGAGAGAGAGAGAGGGAGGGAGGGAGAGAGAGAGGAGTTTGTATCTGATCCAAAGACATAGTCAGATTAAGGACTTTATAGATTGATATTGTTTCATTTTCGAGCACACTAGGCTTCTATATTATTGTAATAGTTAAGCAACATGATAAAAGTTGGGAAACCATAGGTACGTAGAACAGGAGAATCGAACCTTCAGACTTCAGTCTAATTTAAATAATCCTGCAACAGATTATTGGACAAAACAGCTCATCAACTAGAACCAGGAGGGACTCAGAGGAATAGCCAACTGGAGAGAGAAAGAAGGAAGGAAGGAAGGAGGGGTAGCTCTAGTTAATTTTGATACTGGGCCTCAATATATTACTTTTCTTTTGATAAGTTTAACTATGGCTGGATAGATGATTGCCCTCATAAACTATCATGAACTTCACTAGCTTTTCCCACCAGATCAGCCTGATAATTAGTCAGTGGGGAAGAGATATCTGGTTACCAGTTTATAATTGCAATAGGAAACAATGAATTGCTGGGGGGGAAGAAGTAAGCCTCATTATCTCCTAGTAACTATTAGCAGGGAAATCAGTTATCTCCCACTGAATTGTTCAAAGGGAAAGGGAATACAGGCTTCCCACCCTCCTAGTGACCCTGTTTAAATCAGTGGGGTTTTTTTTTTCTTGTGGGAAGCCATCCAACTGCAAGTGTGTGATTGAGAATGTTGGGGAGGCTAAGAAAGTGATCGGGGAACTTTGTATTTTGTGCATATCACAATGCACCTTTCATCCTATATCCCTTTAGTCCCTACTATAGATGCTCACGAACCCTGCCTTACACTTCCCAGATTTTGGGCACTATCACATGTCAAAAGGTAGACTGTTGCTAACTTTTTGATAAGAATCCCACCAAAGATTTCCTGGGGGGTAGGGGCAGGGGCCAAAAATGGCTGCATCAAAGCAACCACCCCTTTGTGCATGTGTTAGGCATGGATGCATGTACAAAACAAGTGAGTCTTTGGGCTTTTTGCTGCTTTCTGAGCTTGGTGGTTTTCTTGTAGACGTTTCATTACCAAACTATATAACAGCGATGGCGTACCTATGGCATGCATGCCACAGATGGCACGCGGAGCCATATCTGAGGGCACGCAAGGCGTTGCCCTGTCAGCTCCAGCACGCATGTGCATGCTGGCCAGCTGATTTTCGGCCTTCTTTTTGGCTGTTTTTCTGCATCGCCAGGCTTCAGGAGGCTTTCCTGAACCCTGGGGAGAGCGAAAAACAGCCCAACGGGACTACAGGAAGTCTGGAGGCTTCAGTGAGGCCTGTGCGCATGCGCAGGGTGGGAGCATCGGTGGGTGGTGTGCATGCACAGGGGGGAGGGCATTGCATTGTGGGTGTGGGCATACGCGCCTGTACTATCGCGCACGCATGCACCCTTTTGGCACCCGAGCCGAAAAAGGTTCGCCATCATTGCTATATAACATCATCAATGCTAGCATTGTTGATGTGGGCTACTTGGATAATGAAACTTCTGCAAGAAAACTACCAAGCTCAGAGAGCATCAAGGACCACACAGTTCAATCCTGAGCTACAGATACTTTCTTCTTCTGCTACAGGTGAGTTTTCTTGCTTCCCCCCCACACACCCTGCAGATGCTGGTGCCAAGTATACTTAATAAACTAATCTGTTTTATTCCCTGTACAAAGGGAAAGGCAATGAAACCAATATTTAATCTATAATGTGTGTGTGTGTGTGTGTGTGTGTGTGTGTGTGTGTGAGTGTGTGTGTGTGTGTGTGTGTGAGAGAGAGAGAGAGAGAGAGAGAGAGAGAGAGAGAGAGAGAGAGGGAGGGAGGGAGGGAGGGTGAGATTTGAATGTTGAATACACTGAATGCAAGATTTTACTGCTGGATAATTCTTGTTTTAACAGGCTACTCTGAGTTCTACAATTAAGGTTCCCCTTTGAGAATATTGCAACATATCCTTGCCATCCTCATTATCCACTGGAAAAAAGTTGTATTTTACATTATCATTAAATAAAAACAGAACCCCCTAATCTCACTTAATGTTAGTTTGTGTTGCTAACCACATAACATCAGAGGAATTTTAAAAAATAAGTTTTTTGAAAAAAATTGCCAGGGAAAAGATTTCTTTCCAACACTAGTCATGCTTTTAGGCAAAACAAGGGAACTGCTTGAGGCAGCAGATGCTAAAGAGGTGCCCTGAGAAGCTGGAGGCCAAACTTTCCTGCTGCATCCCGCAACATCTTCAGCTGGAGATGTTGCCAAATTGTCAGTGTTGGGAAAAAAAAACCCTAATTGCCATTTTAAATTAATTTTCCACATGTATAATAAGAGGACATCATCTTGTCCTTTGCCCCTGATTAATTTCATTTTTCCCAAATGGAAAGTGTCATTGCATTCTCTTTCTGATTGAAACTGTATACTTCTCATTTGGGACTGCGGAAATTGCTTTTTTTTTTTAAAAAAAGAAAGCTTTCCAAATGGAGAACAAAGCTACTACGACATGGGATAGAGATTGTGGGCGTGCATAAGTGCACCAGCGTGCCTACCGTCCCTGTCCTAATGTTCCCTCTTATCAGTACTCATCTTATGTATATAAACAATGTTATATCTATGTATATTACCAACATGTACTTGACAAAAATAAATAAATACCGGTAAATAAATAAAATAAAATTGTAGAGTGAATTGCCCATTACAAAATTTTAGGAGCAAATTTAAACTGCATGCATCAGAGAAGAAAATACTGGGAGGGATACAAAAGAGTTCTGCAAAAAAAAAGGGAATGCGATTTCTCAAGTGAGGAAGATGGGGATGGGCAGGAGACTGCATATTCTAAATTGTAGCACACAGGAGGGAACTGTTACAGAAGCAATGGGCAAATGATGTGATGAAACATCTTCTGTGAACTTTGATCTGGCAGATCTTCCTAGGCTCTTGCACATCCCCTCCTTATGGAATTGGGTTTACACAGAAATTTTTCCTTGGGGATTCACCTTTATATTTCTCAAGCACCAATAAGGAACAGTTGCATTGATTGCAAAGCAGGACTCTAAATGCTCCAATTTTTCTGAAGTTTAGAAACCAGTAAATTAAACATAAAATAGAAATAGTATTTTATGTCAGAGTAAGTACGGTAGACATTCTTTGCAATCCAGTACAAAACACAGTTTTAAGTTTACTCATCGCTAGTAGGAAATTACTTTTTCCAGAGTTGGGCAAGGAGTGGATGATAGCTCCTAGACCAGGGGTATCCAACCTTGACCACTTTAAGACTCATGGACTTCAATTCCCAGAATTCCCCAGCCAGCCATGGCACCTATCCATGCTGGCTGGGGAATTCTGGGAGTTGAAGTCCATGAGTCTCAAAGAGGCCAAGGTCGGAGACACTCCTGTCCTAGACTGAAGACTTGTTACTGATTAGTAGATGCAAAACAAATGAACTTGTTCCTGCTCTATGAACTGGGGATTATTGTTTGAACATTAGCCCCGGAGACCAAAATAAATAAGAGCAGCACCCTATCCACCTGCAATTCGTGCCTGACGTAGTCACCCGGATCATTATCCCTCCGTAAACGCTGTAACCGTGGGAATACCTTTCGTACAGCAAGCGCCCCTGAACCCACGAAGGCAAAAGGTCTGGGACGTTTCGGATACGAAACTGGAAAAGCGATTCGGAGCAGGCGGGAGCGCGCTAACGGACGACTCTTTAACGCGTTTCCGGGATCGCGAGGCTCCTGTGAGAACTCGGGGCAAAAAACAAAACGCAGCTTCTTTAAAGAGGAGCGGACGAAAGCAAAGCGTGCACCTTCCCGCCTTGCGCTCCTCTTCAGCCTTGGATCCCAAACCACCACCCCCGCATAAATTACGGGATCGAGGACATAATCGATGCCGGCGGGTCCGGTTCGGTTGCCCTGGCGAGCTTTGCGCAACACCGCGGCGGATCGAACCGTTCTTCTCCCTCCCCCCCACGATCCATGCCAGGATTCGTTGTTTGGCAAACTCCGTGGCTTTACAGGAGAAAGGACTTTCTTGTGGAAATCCGCTCCGAGCGCAAGTTTCTGGACCGCGGGGACGGCTAAACCGCTCCTGCTTTAATGCGAAAGGCATCTTTGGGAGAAGAGAACGGGCGGGCGGCCGTCAGTCCAGCCGGCTCGGCTCCAATGCCAGGGGCTACAAGGGCCCCTCCCTCCTCCCTTCACAAAGAACGCGTAAAATAAGAGCCAATAGGTGGGGAGTCTCATTTGCATATTTCTCTTCACGCACTTAAGGCGCGGGGGAGAGGAGCCGAGCGCGGAGTTAGCGTCTCCCTTGCTTTTCCCGCGGAGGCTGTCTCGCCCTTTCTCAGCTTTCTCGTCCGTTAAAACTTCGGGAAACTTTTTCTCGCCCCGTTCTTTTTCCACGAACGCTTCCCCTCTTTCACTGCCCCGCTCGCTGCCTTCCCTTGTTTCGGTCCAGGGACCGGCCGCCTTTTTACGAGCCATGTGTAGAAGACCAGCGCTCCTGGCAGCCCTGTGTATGTGGAGCTGCTGCCTCATCGCGCTTTGCGGGAAGTCGGCTAGCCAGAACGTCGTGGCCTCGTCAAGTAAGTCCCGTTTCTGCTCGCTGCCCCGATAGAGATCCGCCTCGGCTCTCCCACAGAGGTGAGGCGGAAACGCTTGCGAGGCTCGGGCTCGCCGTGGAAGGAGAAAAGGACCCGAACAACAGAGGCTGGAGTATTAACCGGCTGCCGGGGAACGCGAGGCCCCGACAGAAAGGAAGGAAGGGAAACCTTCCGAGGGGAAATGGAGCGAGGCATACGACAAACGGAGCGTTTAATGGGCAGACGTGGGTAAATTGGGAGGGAGCAGCAGAGCGCCTGACAAGCGGGGGTCCCGACCAAGATTTGCAAAGCTTGCGGACTGCAGAGAGGGCTTGTTTCGGGACATTCGTTCTAGGAAGTAGGAGGCTAACACGAGGCTGTGTAAAAAGGAAAAGGGGCACAACTAGTTACGTCCCTGAATGAACTACCTGCCAGGTGTTGTCTCAGCCTCAGTGGTAGAGACTGAAGGGCAACCTGGCTGCCTCTGCCTTGAGCTGCTGTAGCAGCAAGCGGTCTGCCCTACCGAGAGTGTTAACCTGGTATTGGGGGAGACGGAGGGCAGGTGCGCGAAACAGGTTCAGGTGGGTTGTATCAGGTTATTCTCTTCAAAGGGGGCGTGGCCGAGTGGGACCACCACAGAAGAGGTGAGGAGGACGGCCCAACATTCAGAGGGCGGGCGAGAGGGGCGTGTTTTCCTCAGCGTTTCCCCCCCCTCAAACGTGGCGTCTCCCGGAGCTTGCAAGGAAATGTCTTTGACTGCCTTCGACCCGTGGAGCAACTTTGAGCGACGATTACGCATCTTGCGTTACCCACCCACCCCGCCCCGCACCTTTAGATTCGTTCGTTCCGTTGCTTAAAAAAAGAAAATGTTGCGGGCCTTGCGCGTTGCCCGTGAGGAGACTCTCGGCTCCTCGCGAAAGCCCAAGCCCGGCGGCCGCTTCGGGAAAGGGACGGCTTCCTAACAGTTGGGAAAGCGGGAAAGCCTCGCCGAGTGGTGTTTGGACCGTTTGGCGGGCGGTCTGTTTGGCGCGTGTTTAGTTTTGAGTAGCGACGGGAAGGTGAGGCGCAACCTACGCGTAGCCCGCGGCGTGTCCTTAGAAGGCAAAAGGCGCTTCCTTCCGCCGGTACTTCCAAGCCTCTTTTGCTTGTTTACTCCCGCGGCGTCAGGAGAGGCCAGAAGCGGCTCCGCCAGTGCGCTCGCTGGAATGGAGGAGGGCGGGGAAGGGGCCCGCCGAAAGAAAAGCTCGGCTCATGCTTGGTGACCGCTAGTAACTCCTCCGCTGAGGAGGCAGCGGGCGCAGGAATGCCTGGAACGTGGGCCAAGGTCACCCTGGTTCAGGGGGCTGCTACGAGCCGGGGGAGGGGAGGGGAGGGGAGGTGAAGCCAGAGCCAGTCGAGAGCGGTCCGGTTCCTCCAGGACCAGAAAAGGCTGGGCTGGGCGCGTGGCGGCCTGGAGGATGAAAGCGGCTGGCACGGAAGGAGGCTTTTCAGGAAAGATCTGCGTCGGAGGGAAGGCGGCGGGAAGGAAGAGAGCAGCAAGAAGCGGTTCCCCCCCCCCCCCCCGAATGGGACTTTTCTGGCGGCGAGCAAAAATAGGACATTAGGAAGCGAGACTTCCTTTACTTAGAACGGTTTTTCAGACGTGTCCCCGCAATTGTGTGAAAACGCATAACTTTTGCAAGAGCAAAACGTCTGGAGATTCTCAAATCATCCAGGTCATAGTTGTCTTAAAGGTGCAGTTTCCCCAAGCAAATATTCTGCAGGGGGTTATAAGAAAACAAAATATTTAATCAAATGGTTTTCCAGTTGTCCCTGTTTAGCAGCCAAAGCATTTGTTTGGATGCATGCTGTACTAATACTTTACAGTCCTTTCTCCTGATTTGCCCTTTCGAAATAATTTTGTGGTTCTCCCTCCTTTTTTAAAGTTTAGTTTCAAGATTATCTCCTTTCTCCCTCTCTTAGTAGTAAAATTGATTATTTTTAGCAGAATAGAAATATACTGGGGAGGAGGTGCAGATGTTTTAACTTAGTTCAAGGTTAAGGTGAATTGTCTAGACCAGTAATGGCGAACCTTTTTGGCGTTGCTTGCCGAAAGTCAAGCAAGAGAGCGCTGTTGTGCTTGCGCGTGCCGGCAGCCATAATGCAATGCGTGCCCCAATTTGCGCATGCACGCACGACCCCCATGCCCTGCGCATGCACCCCGCTCTGCGCAGAAGAAGAACAGCAGCAGTGGCAGCTGAAGGGAGAAGGGCAAGAGCAACCGGCTGGCTCAGATGCACGGGGCAGCGTTTGCTGGCTGAGCGGCCGGTGGGGCTGCGCAGGAGGAACACTGGAGACAGCTAGCGACGCCCAGGGGCAAGCAAAGAGGGGCGTCTCGGCCCCGCTTTGACAGTGGCCACAGGGTCATCTGTGTAGGCAGCCCCCACCCTGCCCTCACCGGCTGCTTGTCAACTGGTGCTCCGGACTGCCTGGAGCTGCGCAAGAAGCCCGCACGGGCAAAGAGGGAGGGAAGCCTGGCTTACCTTGCTCTGCTCCCTTAGGAAGCTACCACCGGGATCCCCTATGTCTTTTGGCATGCGTGCCTGTTTCTGGTCTTCGCATGCGCATGAGTGCCACAAACCAGACCAGCTGGCAGGTGTGCATGTGCACACTGGAAACAGGAAGATCATCTTCCTGGAGCACGCATGCGCAATGGACAGCTACTCTTCTGGTTTCTGGTGTGCCCGTGTGCATGAAAACAGCTGGCCAGCGCACCGGAACCTGGAAGAGCAAGGGGCGATGGCTCTGCGTGCCTGGAGAATGGTTCTGCGTGCCACTTCTGACACGTGTGCCATAGGTTTGCCATCACGGGTATAAACTATACACAAGTTCTTAAAATAAGATAGGGTGGTTGCCCTTCGGCTAAAAGTGTAGTGGAAACAGTAATACCCATTTAATGAATCATAAAATATAACTGCAAAACAAATTTATATAATTTGGCAAGGCAGTAATCCATAAAGGGAAAAAACAGTATATAACACTGGGATATAGGTGACTTGTTCTCATTGGACAGGAATGCTGAAGCACTAGTACAACTTCTCACAAATAAGAATCTACACAAGTTTTACTGGCACTTTTGTTACCTGATCCCCTATGTTGCAGATTTATTGCAATTTTTAACCTTACCTTGCAACGCCAGTTTAATCTATTATGTGTGAGCTGACTGGACTGATATTGCTTCTTCACTTCACCTGTCTCCAAGTAATATTCTGCAGTGTTATTGGCAATTTGTGTAACCTTACTCCTTATCAAAAAGTGTGCACATTTAAGCAATTTCTTTAAAGCAGCTGACATCCTCTGAATGCAGCAGCCTGAGAAGTCTTATCAAAAGAGATGTATTTTGTCAGATTATCAGGATTTGGGAGCCATTTGCAATGGTGCCTGGAAAAAGTTGCTTATGAAAGAGTTTTGTGAAATATTTAGAATAGAATAGAATAGAATAGAATAGAATAGAATAGAATAGAATAGAATAGAATAGAATAGAATAGAATTATTTATTGGCCAAGTGTGATTGGACACACAAGGAATTTGTCTTGGTGCATATGCGCTCTCTACATAAAAGAAAAGATACGTTTGTCAAGAATCATAAGGTACAACACTTAATGGTTAGTCATAGGGTACAAATAAGCAATCAAATCATATTAGCCGAGGTAGCGCAGTGGTTAAAGTGCAGCACTGCAGGCTACTTCAGCTGACTGCTAGTTCAGCTGTTCAAACCTCACCGGCTCAAGGTTGACTCAGCCTTCCATCCTTCTGAGGTCGGTAAAATGAGGACCCAGATTGTTGGGGGCAATATGCTGAACTCTAAATCGCTTAGAGAGGGCTGTAAAAACTATAAAGCGGTATATAAGTCTAAGTGCTATTGCTAAGTGCTATATTAGGAACCAGTCAATATAAATTGTAAGGATACAAGCAACAAAGTTACAGTCCCAGTCATTAGTGGGAGGAGATGGGTGATAGGTACGATGAGATGATTAATAGTAGTGCAGACTACTATTATATTAATATTGATTGTTTCCTGATTGCTTATTTGAACCCTATGGCAATCATTAAGTGTTGTATCTCATGATTCTTGACAAATGTATCTTTTCTTTTATGTACACTGAGAGCATATGCACCAAAGACAAATTCCTTGTGTGTCCAATCACACTTGGCCAATAAAGAATTCCTATTCTATTCTATTCTATTCTATTCTATTCTATTCTATTCTATTCTATTCTATTCTATGTAAATAGTTTGACAATGTTGAGAGAATTATTTATTTAGCAGAGGTTTCCATTCTCTGCTCTATAGAAGTCCAAAGAAATCTGTTAAGTTTTACTAGGCTTTTCAGAAGTGGAGAAGCTGAGGGCTATTATCAGTGGGGTGAGGATATGATATGTACATCCTTGTGTGTGGAGATGGCATCAGGGATGAATCTATCACTGTTGTATGGTGCTAGTACTAATAGAAAGAAATCATTCTTCTGTTATTACCTGGAATTACCTTCATCACTTTGGTTATATCTTTGTGAATAATCATTAGCATTCAATTTAAGAACCATATTTAGGCAAGATTATATACCATCCATGATCATACCGTAGGTCCCTAACATGGTCTTTTAGATTCTCCAACAGTGTAACTATCACCAATATAACTGAATCTATCTACCTTGCTGCTGGTCAGCCTCTTCTTTGTCCTTCCACCTTTGCCAATGTTAGAGCTTTCTCTAGAAGACTTGCAGTTCTTTGCACACCTTGGTACACCCATGTAAAACAGTAGCTTTATAAGCTGCACTTTCTTCCAATTGTGTTCTGGGTGCAGTCCAAGGTCACTTTTAGGACTGCCTATCTCCAGTGGTTTCTGTCCCTCCCACCAGATTCAACGGGGTGGGCGTGGGTATGTTGTCGGTCTCCTCTGGTATCATCTGGTTGGACCTTGGAGATGCTTCTTTTCTGTTGCACTATCTGCTTTTCCACAGTCATTATGTAATTGGCACCAAGCATTTACAATTAATAGTATGCCCCTATGCTTATGTAGTAAGGATGCATTTTGCTTACAGAATGGCACTGTATTGTAGTGTGTTTAGTTTACTTTGCTCTTCTTGTTTTTATTATCACTTATCCTAGATTGACATGAATGGGCTTATAAAGCCTTTAAATTCATACAATTCAGTGAGTTCTGTCTATAGCAGGGGTCAGCAACCCGCAGCTCTGGAGCCGCATGTGGCTCTTTCATTCCTCTGCTGCGGCTCCCTGTTGCTCAAAATATGTGTGACACCTTTTGGCATGCAATTTATTGAGCTTTTTGACCCCCAATAGGCCAACCATGGATAAATCCAAGAAAAAAGTTTCAGAGGAAAAACAGAATTTTTAATTCAACTACATATGCTAGTTTTGTGGCCGCTTAGGAAATAGTTAGGCACAGGAAGGGTTTTGTGGCTCCCAGTGTTTTCTTTTCTGTGGGAAACGGGTCCAGATGGCTCTTTGAGTGCTTAAGGTTGCCGACCCCGGTCTATAGGATCAAGTTAGAATCAAGGCATGAACAGTTTGTATCTGCTTATTCTGCCACTGGAGTTTTATATAACCACTGTACAGTGTATGTATAATTGAAATATGAAAGGATTGTGCCCGCTTGATTTTGGAATTTGCCTATTCAAGGTTTCACATTCATATGGATTTGAAAGACTATGTTCATATAATTTGAATGCACCAATTTACATTCTTTCTAATCTGCTGAATGCTGCTTCATATCACTGCATCGTGTTAGCTTTTACTTATTTGTTTTATAAGTCCTGCCTATTTCATCAGCTGCCTGAAGTGGATAGAAAAGTATCACTTCTAACATTCCATACTAAGCTGGGATTGTATACATCAAAACACCAGAAACTGGGAATAAGGGAGATGAGAGTACTTTAGTTAAGCACAGAAAATATGCAAAGGTTTTCATAATCCCTTTTGCAAATATATCAACTGCAAATAAGTTAAGCACCATTCCTCAAGGATTAGTTTTAGTTGGTTCAACACCATACTTCACTTGGTGGACTTTTGTTCCTAATTAATAGAGCTAAGTGTTAGCAGCATTATACACTATTAATTGGAGAATTGGATTCACCAGGATCTTGTATTTTGCGAGTTATTTAAATTAAGTTTAATAAGTTGGGTAAGTCAAATTAATGAGAGTACTCTGCAGAAAGTTAACAGTAGTTTATGTGATGTGTGATATACTCATACTATGACAAAATGCAACATATTTGTCAGTTTTATACAAAGAGACTACGCTCTAAAACTGACTTTGCTGTGAATTAGAGGGTTATATAAAAAAACTTTGATCAAGAATTTAGTAAGCCACCTGCATAATGTCATATTTAAAACAATTATAGTTCCTTATGAAAATTTAAATTAGTAATACCTGGACTGCTCTTATATATGTTGCTATTCCTCAAAAAGACAACTAAGTAAAACTTTGAGATATTAACCTTTTGCAAACTTTGTAATGTATACAGTACTATCTTGTCTTTAGGAGAGGAATCTTAAAACTGTAGTCCTTTTCAGAGAAATCCTGTCACTTTTCCTGTTCAAATTATTAAAACCCACAAGGAACAGTATTTTGTTTCATAAGTAGGCTGTTGAGCGTAATAATATAATAAATGCAGGTAAGAAAAACTTAGTTGTGATCTAACACCATAGCACAGTGATGGCGAACCTTTTTCGGCTCAGGTGCCAAATGGGTGCATGCACGTGCCCACACCCATAATGCAATGCCCTATGCATGCACACACACACCCCCGCTGCCCCCCACACATGCGCACAGGCCTCACTGAAGCCTCCTGACTTCCAGTAGGCCCGTTGGCCTGTTTTTCGCTCTCCCCAGGGTTCAGGAAAGCCTGGGGATGGCGAAAAATGGCCCAACGGGCCAATTGGAAATTCGGAAATGGAAGGAAATGGAGCTGCCCTACTACTTACCTTCAGATAGTTGCAACCAGGCCTCGCACACCTCGGCCCATTTCTTCTGCAGCCTGGAAGGCTTTCCTGAAGGCCTCTGTAGCCGATAACAGAGCTCTGGATCGATCTGGAGCTCTGTTATCAGCTACACAGGCCTTCAGGAAAGCCTTGCCGGCTGCAGAAGAAATGGGCCAAGGTGTGCGAGGCCTGGCTGCAACTGTCCAAAGCCGAAGAAGTTCCTGAAGACCTCTGACAGTGAAAAGGAAGCTGAGGGTGAGCACACAAGTTGGCCCGTTTTCGCCATGGGGAGAACGAAACCAGGTGAAAAGAAGGCTGAAAATCAGCTGGCCAGCGTGTGCATGCGTGTTGGAGCTGACATAGGGCAACGCCTTGCATGCCCTCAGATATGGCTCTGTGTGCCACAGGTTCGCCATCACTGCCATAGCATATACAAGACTAAACAAATGTAGAATGTTAGTGCTTTACTGCCACAGTTATGGAATATATTGTAAATCCGAGACAAGAGGGTTGTCTTTATAGAGGCATCAATGTGCAAAACTTGTTTTAGGCTTTCTTTTTCTCATGGAAGCATTATTTTCAGCAAAATACCTGGGCTTTAGGTAGTCCTCTGACATCTTCATTGAACTCTAGAAACCGGTACTGTATGTAGATATTAGAAGAAACAAAGAAAACAGAAGAAAATACAGCCAATTTCCGTTTTCTTGCTAGATCTGTCATACTAGTCTTGCTAGATCAAAAGCAGATTTGAACTTGATGTCATTTCTTAGCATATTCTTGATTTTACTCCAGAGAAGTGTACATAAGAAAGTCTAAGCTCCTCTATCAACATTTTTCTTCCTCCATGACTTGGGATTTGGTAGTTAATTGTCCTTTGTTGTACAATATATGTAAGGGTTGCATCTTGAAAGCTGCAATAACTTTTCCATTTTTATAAAATGCGCATACATTCAGACTTAGTTTGCAGATAATCTAAGCCAGGTGTGCTTTAATTGCAGTTTGTAGAATATCACATAAGTGACAGGGTTTGTGTTTTAATCCAAGACAAGTGACTTAACATAATACGGAAATTCAGTCTTTATTTTCAGCCTGTCATGTCAGTTTCAATAAACTAACAGGGCGACATAGGAAAGCTAACTTTGATTTAAGTAAAAAAAAAATAAGGACAGCTACAGTGACTGGTTTTCTGGGTGTGAAAGGTTTTGAATACCCAGCAATGCAATATTTAAAAGTTTAGTTTGTATAAGTTACTACATATGCAGGAAGGTCTAGTAAATTTTCTGGGTATGCTTATTTGAAGGGTGAATGCAGAGACTGTTTCATATGGTTACATTCAACCATACCTACCGTATTTTTCGGACTATAAGACGCACCGGAGTATAAGATGCACCTAGATTTCGAAGAGGAAAAGAAGAAAAAAAAATAGTTTTTGGCCTCCGTGCATCCAGTTTTTACCCTCCCTGGCCCCCAGGAGCACTCTGCAGGCCTCCCAAACCCTCTGTGCGTCCCATTTTTGCCAAAAATGGCCCCATTTTTGGCCTCCCAAACCCCCCACATGTCCTGTTTTTGCACTCCCCAACTCCCTGGAGCACACTGCAGGCCTCCCAAACCCTCTGCGCATCCCGTTTTTGCCCTCCCCAGCCCCAAGGAACACACTGCAGGCCTCCGAAACGCTCTGCGCATCCCATTTTTGCCTAAAACGCGCCCGTTTATGCCCCCCGCCCGCCCCATGCATTCCATTTTTTCCTCCCTAGCCCCCAGGAGCACTCTGCAGGCCTCCCAAACCCTTCACGAGTCCTGTTTTTGCCAAAAATGGGTGCAGGGGGGGGTGTTGCTTCAGGAGGCCAAAACCAGGGCCGTATTCAGTCTATAAGACGCACAGACATTTCCACCCACTTTTTTGGGGGGGGGGAGTGCATCTCATAGTCCGAAAAATATGGTAAGTTCTTTAATTTCAGTGTACCTATCTTGGTTGTGTCTAACTTCTCACTGATTTCAGTAAGTCTGTTTTTGATAAGCACATAGATATCTTCTCCAGTCTGGAGGCTCTCCCTGAATTCCCTATTCAGTGTAGCTATTGATGAAAGCTCCAAAAAAAAAAAAATTGAAGTTCTGGATCTGGGAAGCTCCCAGTTAAGACAAGGATATCATAGATCCAATTATTTCTGCGAATCTTGATTTTGGTAGAAGTTTCTGTTCTCAGCTGACACTTTTGGCCAGGTGTGGGGGATTTTTGCTGGCAGCATGTTGGGAAGAAAACTATTAGCTTTCTTCTTCCCAAAAGCTCTCTAGTGTTGGCCTATGATAAAAACAAAGCCTTCAACTAGAAGTAACAGTTTTTATGTCACGTGTATTTGATGTTTAGCAGTTGTTCACATTCTCCAAAGGAGCTTAACTATAAGGATAGGAATTAGAGATGTGTTCCAACCACAAGCTTTGCTTTGGGACCCACTTAATAAATATACTTCAATTAGGATTTAAAATGTAGGCAATTGTGGGAGTGGAATGATCAGAGTGGTGTTGGGGAGGAATGGATGGAGCAGTCTAAGATCTTTTAATGGCCATGTAAATGATTAGATTCTTGCATTGAGAATCTTTAAAATCCCAGGGAGTGTGTAGACTGTTGGGTTTAATTTCTTGTTCGATGAAAGAATCCAAATAAAAGCATCCCAGAGCGGATGAGTATTTAACCTCTAGTTACATGCAACCAATGAAGGATGATACTCCCATCTTTCTGGTAGTTATTGTTATTGGGGAACTGTTTTTTTTTTTTTAGATTTATACTTGGATTCATAGATCTTCTTGGGATTTAAAAATCTTATTACACGTTCTGTAAACTGGGACAACAGAAAGTAAGTCTTGACCTTCTTCTATGTGACATTCTTTCAGATACAGGTAGTCCTCGACTTAGAAATACAATTGAGCCCAAAATGTCTGTTGCTAAGTGAGACAGTTAAGTTTTGCTCCATTTTACGGCCTTTCTTGCCAAAATTGTTACGCGAATTACTGTAATTGTTAAGTCAGTAACACGGTTGTTAATTGAATCTGGCTTCCCCATTGACTTTGCTTATCAGAAGGTCGCAAAAGGAGATAACATGACCCCAGGACACTGCAACCGTCATAAAAGCAAGTCAGTTGCCAAGCGTCTGAATTTTGATCACGTAACCATTGGGATGCTGCAACGGTCGTAAGTGTGAAAAATGGTCATAAGTAACTTTTTTCAGTGCTGCTGTAACTTTGTATGGTCACAAAACGAACTGCCCCTAAGTCGAGGACTACCTGTATTTGAAAATAAAATTTTCAAATCAGCCTCTGGCAACTTCATGGATGTATCCATGTGCATTTCTTTTGACAACAGTGTGGAAAAGTGGTTTGTCAGTGCCTTTCCCAGATGTGCTTTTGAATTCAATCTGGTCTACAACTCTTGTGTTTGTCTGCAAGGTCCATCCAGTCCTGCTTAGATTCCAGTTCTACACAAGATCAACCAGGTGTGGCCCATCTGATCAGATCCAATGACCTCACAATTAGGACCTCTGGGAGAATCAGTGCAAAAGCTTAAACGTTGCAATGATTTGTTGTAGCTTTTGGGGATGAATGAACCAGTGCATTGCATCAGTAATTTTCAATACAGTGATCCCTCGTTTTTCGCTGGGGTTACGTTCCAAAAAGAACCCGTGATAAGCGAAATCCGTGAAGTAGTAACTTCAGCTTTGCGCATGCGCAGAGGGCAAAAGAACGCAGATGCCGACATCCAGGTGGGTGGGGGAAGCCCCACGCCGCGAATGCCACCAGGTTGTTGAGCTGTGCGAACCGGGAGGATTTC
This sequence comes from Diadophis punctatus similis, assembly GCA_023053685.1. NCBI lineage: Eukaryota > Metazoa > Chordata > Lepidosauria > Squamata > Dipsadidae > Diadophis > Diadophis punctatus. The sequence continues at coordinate 89,324,894 of JALIGW010000002.1, forward strand.
ACCCCTGGCCTCACGTGTATTTCACTGTTCTTGGCAAGCTGTTTTACCAATCAGCCAATCAGAATGCAGAACACAATGCACGATGCAAATCCGCTAAGCAGCGAGACCGTGAAAGGTGAACCGTGATATAGCGAGGGATTACTGTATCTCTTCTGGTATGTTTGCATTTATAAGAAGCAGACAAATGCTTTAATTAACGGCAATCAGAAAGCCTTTGACAAGTGTGGCTGTTTTTTAATCCAAGAAAGACAATCTCGGGAAGATAGTGGAAAGGAAGATGAGCCGCAGTGGTTAAAGTGCAGTACTGCAGGCTAGTTCTGCTGACTGCTGGTTGCCTGCAATTTGGCAGTTCAAATCTCACCAGGCTCAAAATTGATTCATCCTTCCGAGGTGGATAAAATGAGGACCCAAATTGTTGGGGGCAGTATGCCGACAATAAACTGCTTAGAGACGGCTGTAAAGCACTGTAAAGCGGTATATAAATCTAAGTGCTATTGCTAGTGCTAAGAGAGATTCCAATGTTTGAAAACCATTTTCCTGTAAACATAACTTTTACTTACCTCCCACTGGATATACATTTTTAATTTGGTGAAGCAAAACTCAACTTGCAATCCTTTCCAAATGTCACTGTTGAAATGTCAAAAATTTTAATGCTAAAGTTTAGACCTATAGTCCACTGGGTCAGAAATTTCAAAGAGAAAGCTGTAAGCTCAGAAAACCAGACTGGCATTGGATTTTCATCCTTCTGTAGAACAATCTGCCACTTGAGCAGAAAGTTGAGATTGATTGTTTTATTTCATTCATGAATGTCTAAATAATAGGATTGACATATGACATATTGTTAGAGGAGGTACTGTATCGAGAATTTCTCCCTGCCTTCCACTATGTTCTCAACTGAGAAAAAAGTTAAGATAATTAAACAAGCCTAAAATTTTACTTGCAAGAAGAAGAAACAAATGTTGCTTCTTAATTTTTGCCACACAGTCCATTTTAATTATCAAACTCATATAGTGCCCCATCTCACAAACATGACTCTGTAAGCATGCAATGAAACAAACAGTTAAAAAGTCTGAAGCATCCATTAAAAACAGTTAAGCATATAAATATAAACAAGACCATCATGGTAGAATGGACCAAATCCTACATAAGTCCTCAAGCTTCATCGTTTATAGTTACACTAAAGGCACTGAAAGAAATGACTTATGATTGGTCTTCATGCTTTACAACCTTTGAAGTTGTGGTCATGTGGTCATGTGATCAAAGTTCAGGAGATTGGCAACCAGCATTTATTTATGATGGCTGCAGCATCCTGGGGTTATGTGATCGCCATTTGCAATCTTTCCAACTGGCTTCTGACCAGCAAAGTCATTGGGAGATGCCAGATTCATTTAATGGGCACACAATGCACTTAACAACTGTAGTGATTTGCTTAACCATGGTAAAAAAAAAGAAGAAGATACAATTGAATGTGGATTCACTTAGCAATTGCCTTGCTTAGCAAGGGAAATTCTGGTTTCAGTTGCAGCAGTCGTATATAACAACTGTTGTATATGCTGGATTAATGAAATTTTAATGTATTTTTAATCTGTTTTTAAATTTTTAAATTTTCTATTTATGTTTCTTTCTGTTGTGAGCCGCCCAGAGTTCCTTCGGGAATTGGATGGCATAGAAATGTAAATAAATAAATAAACAATCCCATTTCCATGGGATCCCTAAGCCTACTGGAAAAATCATGTTTTAAAGAGATTTCCAGAAGGCCAGAAGATTTGGGACTAACCTCATTTCAGGGAATGAGGTTCCAGGTGCCACGGCAGAAAAGGCTTTGTCTCCTGCGTCCCATCAGATGGAACCCTTCAGCAGACACAATCTGTAATCTGCCTGTCCTGCCAGACCTATTGCTGTGATAAAGTTGCTTATGTTCTGATGTCTGGATTGCTTTGCTTGTATATTAAATGAATACCCTTCAACACTGCTACCGGTAATACATGAGATAAGTTGACATGTCAGCCTGCTTTAATACTGGCTCAGTGTTAGGAATTCTAATGAACTTGCAGTAGAAAAATATTTAAAATTTAGAGTATGCATATCTTATCCCCAGAACCTTTTGCAAGCAATTCGTCTTTTTATTATTAAGCAAAACCTCAAACAAATTGAGAACAGTACTACTATTTTTATATGCAAATATTGTATTTCCTTATTTTTAATTTTGTTTTTGCTCTTTTTGAAGTTCACAAATGCATTTCAGGAGTGTTGTAATATTGCCATGGAAATTATACATCAAATGCAAAATTGAGTAATCAGCCCTGCAGGTTTGTTGACATTTGTGTTACAAAAAGATGAATAAATATTTGAGAGATGGAGATAGACCAAGTAGGACATACGTTATCTAGAAAACCTAAGGGATGAGTTTGTGGTTTGCCTGTTCAGAAAACAATTCAGACTGTGGCCATGAGGGTTATGTTGAAATGCTTTCTAACCTTTGTAAAAGAGCAACATTTTGCACAGTCTTTCCCAACGTAGTGCTTTCCAGGAGTTATGATCTATCATTATCAAATAGCCTAGAAATTGTAATCCAACACTTTTGTAAGGAATTCAATATGGGCAGCCTGGTGAATAATAGTTTGTGTGTGTGAGAGACATATCTATTTGATGGCTGCAAAGATTTACTTTGTCGATGGATTAAAAAAATCAGCTTATGGGACTCTCTAGCATATTAGGAAATAGAAACTTAGGGTGTGATACATAAACAAAAAGGCAAAATTGGGCTGATTCATTGTACCAATAAAGGAGAATATTTGTAGCTCAGGGTTGACATGAGGGGTCCTTGGTGTTCTCTGAGCTTGGTTGTTTTCTTGCAGATGTTTCATTACCCAAACTAGGTAACATCATCAGTGCTCCACTAATGATGTTACCTAGTTTGGGTAATGAAACATCTGCAAGAAAACAACCAAGCTTAAAACAAGAACCCCTGATTCATTGTACTTCTCTTACTTTATCCCTGCTGAAAAATTCCCAGACAGCTTTTCATCAATATGGGATAGATTCGAGCAAAAGTTTCAGTTTTGTCACAGGATACTTACCTTTATTGAACAGAGACTTGATGAGAGGTACAATAAACCTTTGGCTTTCAACCATCTTGGAAATGTATAAATCAACTTCTTCCCTTCTTCTCTACATGCAGTTTAATAGAAAAGCAGTCATTTCACTGATTTTTATTTTGAGTAAGTCATAACATAAGAGCCACTGTGTTCTCGTCTATGGTTGCCCTATGTGAAATAGAACTACTGCAAGCAAAGCTAGTTCTTTGTCATGGTTGCTTGCGGCCAATTGCTAACTTCATGTAAAAAAAATGTATCTAGGGAGACCATAAAGCTGCATTTCGTCAAAACAAACAATAATTCTTAATCAATAGTAGTTTCCAAAGTATTGGGTTTTCCCTTATCCTACTACTTTAACCCATTTTTAAGTGGACATTTTGTAGATTAATTTACCCAAATGTTGCATGTAGCTGGTGCCAAATGATATTATTATTGTCCTGGTGATATACAAGTAGTCCTTGACTTACAACCGCAATTGAGCCCAAAATTTATGTTGTTAAGTGAGACATTTGTTAAGTGAGTTTTGACCCATTTTACAAACTTTCTTGCCACAGTTGTTAAGTGAGTCACTGCCGTTGATAAGTTAGTAATCTGATTGTTAAGTGAACCTGGCTTCCCCATTGACTTTGCTTATCAAAAGGTCACAAAAGGTGATCACATGACCCTGGGACACAGCAATGGTCATAAATATGAGCCAGTTGCCAAGCATCTGAATTTTGATCACACGATCACGAGGATGCTACAAAGGTAGTAACTGAAAAACAGTCATAAGTCACATTTTTCAGTGCCGTTGTAACTTTGAACAGTCACTAAATGAACTGTTGCAAGTCAAGGACAAGCCATGTCAAATGTAAATGCAAGTTTTTAAAGCATATCTTAAAAGGATGCCAGGACAACTTATAGACCATTTTTTGACTGAAATGTAGAATGACTTTAATAAACTATTACATAATCTTGCAAGAAGATTTGCTTTGCTTCTGATGACATTCATCATCCATACCATAATCAAAATGCACTCCAATAGGAAATATATTTGTTATATAAAATATATTCACAGGAACAATTAATAATGGGATATTGCAAACCCATAAGATTTTATTAAAATCTTTCAAAATTGGCTTAAAATGATTAAATTCGTTAAAAAAACCATTTTGTGCCACTTCTTCAATATGGTATGTTAATATTTTCTGCTGAAATTATTACAGCATATTTTTTTGCCTCCATTTAACTCTTCAATAAAAGCTGAGGCAAAAAGTGGTCTGTATAAAATTTATAAAGCAAATGTCCATGTAACACAGAAGTCCTCAAACTTGGCAACTTTAAGACTTGTTGGACTTCAACTCCCAGAATTCTCCAGCCAGCTATGCTGGTTGGAGAATTCTGGGAGTTGAAGTCCAACAAGTCTTAAAGTTGCCAAGTTTGAAGACCTCTGATCTAATAGAAGGAATACTTTATGCGTAAACTGGAAGTGTTTATAAACTGACCATAAGCAATATAATGAGACGTGTGAATTTCTGCAGGTAGACTGAACTTAACTGTAATATAATAAGATGATAGATAAATACTATATTGTCATTTTTCCTGCTCTCTATAATCTGAAAATAATATTCTTGCTTAGTTTCATTATGGAAACTTGAATCTATAAAATGGGTGGCTTCTTTGTCTTTTTAGCTGTCGCTGCAGAAATCTCTATCAAAGAAGTACTAGGATAAATAGTGGCCCATCTGTGCCCTGTTTGATGCTACTGTGGATGCTAATAAATCACTATTAGTGCTGAGTCACTTAGCTTCTTACTTATTTTATTGATTTCTATAACAGAGAGAATCTTAAATAGACTATTCATGTTATTTGCTGTCAGTTCCTTTCTTTCAAACCACTTAAAAATATTCCCTCTCTCTTTAACTTCAGGAAACATTATAGAAAACGAGAAAGACTTCAGTGGTATTGAGAGTAAATTTTCTTTAAGGATACCCGAAAAGCCTGATGAAGACATTTGTCACCTGGTTCCTGGACAGGAAACAAGTGTAGCAGATTGCAACTTCAATCATACCAGTAAAACTTTTGTGGTTATACATGGATGGACGGTAAGAGGAGCCAAACATTTGCATAGCTATTCACGGAAGACTCTTAGTCAGTCTGATATGAACAGAAACCCAAATAGTGATTTTAAAAAACCCAACAAATTAATTGCCATACATTTTTATTTATAGTCAGCTCATTTCTGGTTGGGATGGGTAGCCTTTTAAGCTCTATAGGTAATCCTCGACTAATGACTGCAATTGAGCCCACTATTTTGGTCATAAGTCATGATGGTCATAAAGTGGCTCACCACAGGACCAGAACCAATTTTACATTTTTTTTGTAGCAGTCATTAAGTGATCCCTGTGACCCAAAGTTCACTATGGGAAGTTTTTCCAGAAGCTGAAATTAAGTGCCTTTTCCAGAAAAAAACCCCCATAAATCATGATCACATGAACATAAGTTACAAATGGCTGTAAATGTAGGTTTGTTGCTGAGCAACGAAAATGCCTTCATATATGACATGGGGGGCCCTGACGTCAGAAGTTCAAATCCTTGCTATAAGTCCCATTTTAGGGGGGATCCATCATAATTCTGGTCCCGAAGGAATTAGCCATAAATTAAGTACCACCTGTATTGTTTTCTGGATCATGTTTGGAAATTATAATATGTGGTTTTTTTACGCCGCCCTGAGTCCCTCGGGAGTAGGGCGGCATATAAGAACACCTAAATAAATAAATAAATAAATAAATAAATAAATAAATAAATAAATAAATAAATAAATAAATAAATAAATAAATAAATAAGGAACTCCAACCTTAGTTTAAACATCAAATTTGATCATAACTCTTACAAAAAAACAACTGTTTTGCTGCATCAGGCCATCTGTTCTAGCATTCTTTTTTTTTCAATAGTGCTGAAATCTAATAAGCTGTCATGCTAAGTGGGACACACCGGTAGCTGTAAAGGTGATCCAGGCAATTCTATTCATGAAGAGAACTAGAAGCCATTGCTTGGGGAGCAATTAAACATATTGGAGCTGCAAAGACCTTGTGGCTTAAGCAAGACATGAAACCTTAATAGGGAACTGTTTGTAGCCTTTCCTGTCTGGGAAGAACTAAATGGCCAGGGCCACCTACAGTTTGCCTAAGTTCCAAAGGGCAGACTTGACCTAGGGCAGGGGTAGGCAAAGTTGGCTCTTCTATGACTCATGGACTTCAATTCCCAGAATTCCTGAGTTAGCATGATTGGCTCAGAAAGTCTGGGAGTTGAAGTCCATGAGTCATAGAAGAGCCAACTTTGCCTACCCCTGACCTAGGGGAATGGAAATGGAAGCTGTATCTTTTCTCGGCTTATCTAGAAAAGCCAGAGATTAAAATCAGGATTGTCTTCTTGCAAAGCAAAAATTGCTGTTGCACTACAGCCACTCCCTGCAGCTTGGGAACATTTTCTTGAGGCTAGCATTAGCGTATTAGGAAGTAAGAATGGTAAAGAAACGTGGAGCTCATTTAACATTCATGTTGTTCGTTGATCTTATTTTTTTCCACCTGCTAACATAACACACACATTTGCATTTCTTAAACTTTATGTTGTTTAAAGGTTAGGTGAAAGAGACTTAAGCATGATCCCAGCAGAGTTCTTTGTTACAATAATATGGCTCGTAACAGGAGAAATAGGAGACAGGGGTATTAGCTATGTTTATCACTTTTTAATTATATATTTTAAAGATGAGATAAAAATCTAATAATTGTAATTATTATTATTAAATAAATGTCAGGTGCAAGAAATCAGGAACCAAGGTTGTTCAAATGAGTACAGGTTTAATCCATGCTAGTTCACTACAAGTATCTGAACTACTAATGGTCAGGGCAAATTGGCAGTAGATAAGAGTCAATGGAATTCAAGGAAAGATGGACTTAGATCTCTTGTGGGCACAAAAGGACTCAGAACTGATGATGCACTTGACCTCCTCAGCCTGGTCATCTCCTACAATCAGCAGCCATATAACTTACTTCTTCACCACCAAGGTCTGCACAAAATAAAAGAAAACTAACACTTGTGCTTTGCTCAACTTACTTACATTCAGTGCAAATCCTCTCAGTTCTTTCTAAAGTAGTCTTCATTTTCCCATCCCCTATATTTCCCTAAAACTGCTAGAAATCCTCAACAGAAAACCACAATATTTTGCTTCTTGTCACACAGTTGTTTTTCTAATGCCCTTCAGATAGCCACAACAGCATGGGGGTTACTTGAAAAGGCAGACATAATTCACTAATTCTCCATTTTGCAATAAACCTATAATGATACTGGCCTTTGCACAACTTGTGGCAGTGAATTTCCTATCTATTAAAGGATTAATTTTTTATGATTAAAATATAATATGCCCAGCCAACTTTCCCAGCTGGAAGTTTTGAACAATCCCCATAAATTCTTAACATGGAAATGTATGTAAGTTTTAAGTCTGCTACATCTGTAGAGCACCAAATTGGACAAGGTTACTATCAGTGCCTAAACTAATCCATGAACTTGTTTATGGTTACTTATTTTGAAAAAAATTGATGATTATATTTCTTGTCTCTGTAAGTGTAGTTAATATCTATCCTTTTAGGTTAATATTATAAATTGACATAGAGTTTATTGTATTCTAGGTGACTGGCATGTATGAGAGCTGGGTTCCTAAGCTGGTGAAGGCACTGTATAACAGGGAGCCTGATTCTAATGTCATTGTGGTTAACTGGTTAGCTCGAGCCAGTTTGCATTATACAACATCTGCATACTTTACAAAGGAGGTGGGAGAAGATATTGCTGCATTCGTTGATTGGATGGAGGTAAGCATCTATTTACAAGTTCTGTACAGCACAATATCTTGTGAGTTAAAGGTGTTGAATGCCTAGAATCCAAACTAAGGACATTTCCAGATGGGGAATTTTTGTCCCCTAAAAAAACAGGCCTCCGAGTTTTGATTCCATAATGTTAGCTATATTTATTTCTGGCTGAACTGTATTTGAAACCATAGTTATCAATTTTTTAAAGTTAATGTTAAATGGAGCTTATAGGTGGTCCATTTTCTGCTTCATCACACTTCTTGCTCTTACACTTTTAAGGGGAAAACTGGCTTGATGACTTTTCGGCACTCCCATCAATGGATACTGAATGCAATAAGGCCTTGGAGTGAAAACAATTTATTTTGTTCCTCATTTCTGTGGAGTGATGGAAAAAGGGGTTTCGTGGCAGGACCTGTAATAACTCAGAGTGGAGCAGTTATTTTTACTGTCAGTACATCTCCAATTTGTGAAGATTTTCAAAGCAGAATTTGTGGGTTCTCAGGATGGACCTATTGCTACACTAGCCCGTAGTGAGAATTACATGCAGAGGTGGGCTGCACTTTGTTTAACAAAGGGTTAGCTGGTTGTGAGCACACGCACTCTCGCTTTGCTCACACATGCCCCTTTGGGATAGAAATGGAGCTTCAAACAGGCTCCTAATCAGCTTAGGCAGCTCCGGTGAGAACAGCAGGGGCGGTGGGGAACACAGCTGGGCCAGCCAACGAGCCAGAAAGTAAGTTATAAATGGATAGCATAGAACAAGGGCAGGTGGGTGGGCCCAAAAAGCGTCAGAGCTAAGGGTTCGGCCGAACCCTTGCGACCATGCAGCAGCCCACCACTGATTATATGTTGGAATGCTTCCTCATTGGAAAAAAAAATGTTTGTTGGGTATCGACGTATGTAACATATGCTAACATATGTAGCATAGATAACTCCATTGTATTGTTATTTTCTGTTAATTCTTATTTTTAATATGTGAAAACATCCAAATATTCATATTCCAGCTCTTGCCTGAAAAGTTACCTTAGCAATATTTGCACTGACACTATTTCTTATGTGAGTGAGAATCTATATGATGATTGGAAAGTACAGGTAGTCCTCGACTTATGATCAGAATTGAGCCAAACATTTCTTGCTAAGTGAGACAGTTGTTAAGTAAATTTCGTCCCATTTTACAATCTTTCTTGCCACAGCTGTTAAGTGAATCACTGCAGTTGTTAAGTTAGTAACATAGTTGTTAAGTGACTTTGGCTTCCCCATTGACTTTGCTTGCCAGAAGGTTACCAGAGGTGATCACATGCTAAGCATCTGAATTTTGATTGCATGATCATGGGGATGCTGCAAGTCGTAAGTGTGAAAAATGGTCATAATTCACTTTTTTCAGTGCCTTGGAAAAACTTTGAAAAGTAACTAAAAAAACTGTTCAAAGTCGAGGACTACCTGTATCAAATGCAAGTGATGTCGAGCCTTTTAAGTATCAGTTTTGTAAATAACGCTTGAAGGTACCTGAATGTTTGCTTATATACTCCAGGGACTTCTTTGACCTAAAATGTTTTCCATTCCTGATGCGCCAAATGTGCCCTCTGCTGGGTAATGATGAATATACAGTATTGCTGTTCTTCACCTTCTTGCATTAGGGCTGTTCAAAGCCTCTAAAAGATGGCCTTGAAACACACAGGAATATATGAAAAAGCTTGCTATATAGATTGTTAAAGTTGCTGTGTCTTTTTCAAGCTATTATGGCTTTGCTGGAAACTATCCCAGCTGTATATCCTATAAGGGGATGGGTGGCTCAGTGGCTAAGACACTGAGCTCGTTGATCAGAAAGGTTGGCAATTCGGCGGTTCGAATCCCTAGTGCCGCGTAACGGAGTGAGCTCCCATTACTTGTCCCAGCTTCTGCCAACCTAGCAGATCAAAAGCACATAAAAAATGCAAGTAGAGAAATAGGGACCACTTTGGTGGGAAGGTAACAGTGCTCTGTGCGCCTTCGGCATTTAGTCATGCCGGCCACGTGACCACGGAGACGTCTTCGGACAGTGCTGGGCTTTTCGGCTTAGAAACGGAGATGAGCACCGCCCCTAGAGCCAGAAACGACTAGCATGCATGTGCAGGGGAACCTTTACCTTTATCCCAGCTTATCTTAATACACTGCTGCTTAACTCCATGCATTCCTTTGCAGTCTCTTTACTTCCAGCATTATAACATAGCCCCTTCAAATTGCCTTCTGAATGCATGAGGCTGTTCTCAGTAAATTTTGGATGTAACAAGCTACACCCAGAATCAGCTCTTGTGAACAGGCAGCCATATAAATTGATAAACTAATAACTTCAAATGATCTGGAGTGGAGAACTATCTCTCTGTTTAGATCTTCATCTGAAATTCAGTTCTTGGCAGCAATGAGGGGGTGCTGATTGTTGGAAAGCAGACACTGATTTTTTTATGGCTGTTGAGAGTGCTCACAAAGGATTGGAGGCCTTGGGAAGTTCACTTCAAATGTTAAAATGATTGCAGGTGGCCTTCTTTCCCCCTTTCCTCATCTGGGCAGGTGGGACATAGTCACAAATTTAGTACCTCTTTCAATGGAGAGTAAATATGAGGATAAGCTAGTTCTGATATTTTACATCTTGCAGATAACAGGCTGTAAACAGAGCTCACTTCCCCTGGAGCCAGATCACATATGAGGATAAATGTACACATTTGCTAACATGCAATATCTCTATGAATTTTTTTTTCATTGTATCTCCATATCCAAATCCATCCTTCTTTCTAAAACATTATTTTTTTCCATCAGAAATGCTTATCTTCCTTTAATACCTTTGGCATAAATGCTCTTTTTATAATAAAGCCCTTGGGCAGGATGTTGAGCACTGGTAGATTATATATTTATATTTTTCTGGCTGCTGTTCTATTTATTTTTGTTGTGATATTGTTTTTGAATGTTGTATTTATACTTAAACTTTTTTAAAAAATAAAATAAAATGTGCTGCTTTGGGCATCGTGTTGATGGAGAAGGCTGAGTTATGAATAATTTAGAAAAATGTATTTCTGGCTTTAGAAGTCTTTCTGAATGCTTTAAGCAAAAAACCCCTTTTTTTAAAAAAAATCCACTTTTCTTTTGCCGCTCTCAAGTTTTGTCCCTTAGCCATCTTACATAGATTTTTATGTATTTGCATTTTATATAAAACAGTGCAGATTTCCTGATGTTACCATAATATTTTTGTCCTTGAAGTGAAACTGATAATTTGTTTTTTGATTTAACAAGCAAGTTAACATTTGCATTTTAAGCTTAATCTTTTAAAAATGATTGTTCTCAGGAGCAGTTCGGTTATTTTCTCGACAAAGTCCATTTGCTGGGATACAGCCTTGGTGCCCATGTGGCTGGCATTGCTGGAAGTCTGACCAGTAAAAAGATTAATAGAATTACAGGTAAGCAAATCATTATTGCTACCAGAATAATAATTAGAAGGGGAATTACAGTGAATCTTTCAAAGCACTAAACATTTTAACATACAATTTTGGCATATGTTGATAGCAACTATTATAAAATGAGGAGCTAATGAAAACTGTGTGTTTTCCAGCATACTGTACATACCATTGCTTTCCCCTCAAGAGTGTAAAGAGCCATTGTGTGTTAAAAATCCTCCTCCTCCTCCTCCTCCTCCTCCTCCTCCTCCTCCTCCTCCTCCTCCTCCTCCAAAATCACAAACAAAACAAAAAAAGTAAGTGCCTTAGTGGCAATCTTTGCCCTGGGAAGTCATTGGCTTCAGTGGGATTTATGAACTGAGGATTTCCGCCTTTATAAAAGCAACACATGACCTGTAAAATAAGCTGTTTGGATGACAATCTTAAGCTTTTTGTTTAAATGGGTATTTATTTGAGGCCTTAATTATAACTTTGGAATTAACTGCCTTTGCAGACAATCATGCAATTCATTTACAAATGCTGGAAATTGAATTTTTTTTAGAAGAGGTACTTGACATTTCAGAAATATTTAAAGCATTTATATAACATCTGCGCAATCCTTTCATGGTTTTGTTCTGTATCAGTGAAAAGTTTTTCATACTTTTTTTCTTTTAACTTCTTTATATTTGAATTTTTTTTGAAATAACATTGAAATGTTAAAGCATTTAATCTTATTTTGTGTATAGTACAGTAAATAAATAAGTAAACCATTACAGGTGGTCATCGACTTATAACCACAATTGAGCCCAAAATTTCCATTGCTAAGCAAGACAGTTGTTAAGTGAATTTTGTCCCATTTTACTACCTTTCTTGCCACAGTTGTTAAGTGAATCACTCCAGTTGTTAAGTTAGTAACATAGTTGTTAAGGTAATCTGGCTTCCCCATTAACTTTGCTTGTCAGAAAGTTGCAAAAGGTGATCATGTGACCGCAGAACACTGCAAGCGCTATAAATACCCACCAGTTGCCAAAAGTCTAAAATTTGATCACGTGACTGGGGATGCTGCAACCGTTACAAGCATGAAAAATGGTCATAAGTCACTTTTTTCCAGTGCTGTTGGTAATTTTACAACCCATTTAACTAAATAAGTGGTTGTAAGTCAAGGATTACCTATATCTTTATGAAAGTTTTTTTGGGACAGAGTATCTTAGGCTTCACATTGACTGATTATTCTTGTGTTGCATGTTATTTTGGGCACTGTCCAATTATAACTGAGTTCTTGTTGTTTATTCTAAAACTACAGCCTGCTTCCTTCCTTCCTCGTTTCTTCAGGACAGCAGTTTGGTGTAGTGGTTAAAGCACCAGACTAGAAACTAGGTGATCAGGTGTTCTAGTCCCACCTTAAACATGAAAGCCAGCTGGGTGATTTTAGACCAGTCACACATTTTCAGCCCAACTTACCTCTCATGGTTGTTATGGGGAAAATAGGAGGAGGAAGGAGCATTAGGCATGTTTATTGACTCAAGTTATTCGTAAAAAGAATAAAAGCAAAATATAAGTAAATTTCTCATTTGCTAGAGAGCATTGTAGAACCCAGTAGTATTGATAGGAAATTTGGCACTGATAATGAATAAAAATATGGGCCATGTCTGCAAATTTTATCATGATGCTACCAATGGCGTCCAAAGGTCAGAGGACCAATAACGTGTCTCTTTCTTTTACTCTATTGTCATATTAAGGTTTAGATCCTGCTGGGCCTCTCTTTGAATACGCTGAGGCATCTAGGCGCCTTTCTCCAGACGATGCTGTCTTTGTGGATGTCTTGCATACTTACATCCGGGGTTCCCCAGATCGCAGCATTGGCATACAGCAGCCGGTGGGCCACATTGATATCTATCCCAACGGAGGTAGCTTCCAGCCAGGTTGCAATTTAGCTGAAGCCCTGCGCCTGATTGCTAAGAGAGGCTTTCAAGGTAAGTTTTCAAATCTGAATGGCCCCCCCCCCCATTTCAAAGATATCGGCATCATGAAGATTCTATGGCCGCTGCTATTCACGATTAATGTTAGTTCTGTTTGGAATTGTTCCTCTTTCTTAGAATCATTATAGAAATATCTAGTAAGGAAGGAGTTTGTCATTATTTTTGTTCCTCATATGGCTCAGAGTTTTGCTCACACTGGTTCCAAATTAAGCTGGGGCTTGGAATTTATAGTTATAAATCATACTGATTATTAGTAGATCATCATACAACTGACCCAATTTTATGACATTATTTTGTTTATTAAGGGAATCCGTTGTTAACTAACCCGTTTTCCGCAATAGGTGATTTTTTTTTCTTTTGCCAGAAACAGGAACTAAACACCAGTTTCCAGCAAAAAATGTCATAAATCGCATTCATGTGACTATGGGATGCTGCAAACAACCCATAAGTGTGGGCCGGTTGCTGAGCACTCAAAATGTGATCATGTGACTGTGGGAGGAGGTTGAAAGGATATTTTTGGGGGGAGGTCTATTATAACAGTCGCTAAGTGACTGGTCGTAAGTTGAGGACTACCTGTATTGATCTATGTCTTGACTAACTTCCCTTCTTAAGTTACAGAAGATAAAAAGTAAAAGAGTGCTCCAGAGATACTTGGGAGGTGTTATGTGTTAGTGTTCTGCTCACTTTTCATTGCATACATGTGATATTTCGGCTGTAGTGATAGCTGGTCCAGTGTAGCATGTAAAAGGAAGGCAAAACTATATTATTGGTTGTGCTTATCTATGTGTAGTCAGTTATAGATGCCCACTGTTACACTCAAATATTCAATCTAGACCAGGGGTGAGGAACTATGGCTCTTTTACGATATGTGAACTTCAACTCACAGAATGGCTCAGGAATTCTGGGAGTTGAAGTCCACAGATTGTAAAAAAGCCATAGTTCCCCACCAATGGTGTGTTTCACTTACCTTTGCTACCGGTTCGGGAATGGGAGCACGCAGGTGCAACGCTTCTGCGCATGCGCAGAACCTTTTGCGCATGCGCAGAACCTTCTGCGCATGCGCAGAGCATTTTTTATTATGTCCGGGCGGGTGGGCGGAGCCTGATCCAGGGCGAACCGGTGGCAACCCACGACTGTTCCCCACCCCTGGTCTAGACTGTCCTTAATATCTTCCTTATTGTAGCAAATACAATGAGCTATAGATCATTGTGGTTATTATCACCAGTATTGTATAATTCCTAATTGGAGGTCACTATTGATAAGATTTAATGGAGGAAAGGGGAAATAGCAGCCAAGTAGGGTAAAATAGTAATGAAGAAGAAGCAGTGAAGAAAAACAATGGCATTCAGTGTGACTAAAAATGAACATTATCTTCACAATTGAAATATTTTTCAGAGGGTGAGAGAATTCTCACCAAATTTGTTACACTGGAGAAATGTCTGGTGCAGATTTGCTTATCATAATTGCTGAACAATAGAAATGCGTCTCGATACAGTACAGCTTGTGTCATTTTTCCCCCCTAAGAATCTGATCAGCTGGTGAAATGCTCTCATGAACGCTCCATCCATCTCTTCATTGATTCCCTCTTGTATGAAGAAAAACCAATCATGGCGTACCGATGCAATTCAAAAGAAACATTTGAAAGAGGGCTTTGCTTGAGCTGCCGAAAGAATCGTTGCAACAATTTAGGGTATGAAGTCAAAAGAGTGGGAAGCAAGAGGATCAGCAAAATGTATCTAAAGACCCGTGCACACGCACCTTATAAAGGTATTCGTGATCTGCTGCAAACCTTTTATTTTTAGGTCATGAGTTTGCCACTGATGGAATATAACATGTGAAAACAAACTTAATTTCAGAACAAATTGAACAGAAAGGACTCTTTCTCATTGAAACAATAACATTCTTCTTGATTAAAGTCTGAATTCATTATAAATTTAAGAACGATAGACTTATTAGATTCAAATTAAGCACTTGTTTTAATTAATCCTACTATTGAAATTGAAAATTAAGCAGTTCATATCAAACGTGATAACGTTTGTATTTCTCAAGTGCATAGTAAGCTCGAATATCAATCCAGTGACCTGATTTTTTGTAAGCGAATACAACGATTCTGAGGCAGGATCTCCCAAAATAGTCAATATCAATTCCTACTGCTCGATGAGACAATCCATTATTGATATTAGGTTGTTGTTGTTATGTGTGAGTAATCTACAGTTAGATTCACAATCTTAGACTGGTAGAAACTTAATTGAAGTCCTAACCAAGGACCTGCGATAGGAAGATGTTATTTGATGCTGCTGTTATTTGCAGTGCTATTAATTAAAGTAGCAATGTTTAAATTATTTTCATATAATAGATGTTTGGTGGGGATGTCAAGCATATACTTTAAAATCTCATAATAAGAGACCCTTCATTTGGATTTATAACTGAGTGCTTTTTACATTATAGCAGAATTAGATAATTTATACTTAGAATTAATCAATTGTAGTAATAGGAAGAAACTCCTTTATCTCATACAACCACACTTAGTATTGCAGTACAGAATTCCCAAATAATACTTTGATCTGATCTTCTGACTTTGTGGGAAATTAGATGGGAGAATATCAGCATTTTATACCACTCCCTCCTGTTTGCAGAATATCTGAGATTTTTGGGGGAGGGCAACTTTTAAAAAAAAAAACTTAAGAAATGTTGTCTATAAAATCAATTTCCATCCTTAAGCATAAAAGTATTATCTTCCAAACCAAAAATAGCAGAATTTATTAATAATATTTTGCATCTTTTGCTCTCAGTCTTTCATTTCCAGGTCAAGATACATTTTTTTGGAAAATTGAACATTACCAAGAGAAACGAACCATTTCTTATTTCTTTTTATGGCACCAAGAAGGAAAGTGAGAACATACCGTTTGTAATGTGAGTATTGGCTGAAACAGCTGCCTACACATTTATCAATATACTGTTGCATTTTAAAACGTCTTCCTATTGGCTGCAGAAATTGCTTGCGGAGTCATTTGAGAGTGGTTCCTGCCATGTGCACATTGAGGGTTTTCACTGAAGGATGTGGTACATTTTGTTCCATTTAATTGTTCCCAGTGTCTTTTAGAAGGAATTCTCAGATAACTTTTTGCATATTATACAAAAGTGCTGCATGAGAGAAGTGAGTGAGTGTCACTTTTGTCCTACCCGTCGCCTTTCAAGGAAGTGTACAAAAAAGATAATATTTAGGCTTTTGACACGCCTCGTAAGCACAAAGAAGGAAAAGTTGATTGTGTTCAGTTGCTCTGTTTGGGAAATGTATATGGAAAGCTGTACAAATGGTGGCTTCCCATTATGCATTTCTGCTAAAATATGCATCTCATGACCCTGGGATTAGACCTTTTGCATACAAAGGCAAGAAGCTAAGTGGCAGTAATGGTAGTCCTTAAAAAAACGATTAAGTATGTGAATAGTTTAATGATAACGTGTTACAAACCAATCATTTGTTAAAAGGCAATCTGGTGAAATGCCTCCTTGTTGAAAATCTGCTATTTTCTAAGAAAGCCTATTGACACATTCTAGCTCCCCAATAAATATTTGAAATTAAAAGTATATAAGGGATTGGTCTTTGTGCCTACTGGCACTTACCACTCATGTTGGATATAGTATGGGATCTAGCAGGAGTAATAAAGAATGGGATTACCAGTTGCATGTTTTAATCTGAATTGTCTCAGTTTGCAGTCACCCATAGTTCTGCTGCCCGCTACTATCTTGGCATCTAATGGGCATGTACTTGTCTGTGAATGAAAGTGATCTGAAAAGAAGAGAGCTGGTACTGGCAAAAATAAATGTTGTAAGCTGCCCAAACAAAGTCACGTGTTTGTGAAATGGGCAGATATATAAATTGGATAAATAAGTAAAATCAATGCTCCTTGAGACACCTCTCTTATAACTTTATATGATTACTTCTGTGAAGATTATACCAACTTCCCCAACCTAGTCCCCTCCAAATACATTGAGAGTTCAGCTCTTCCATTTCCAGCAGTCTCTAGAGTTGGAGTGGTGTCATATCTGGAGAACACTGAGTAAGGAAACGGAAATTTATAGTAGGAGACCAACTTTGCTTGGGTCACAGGCAACGTTCCCTGTAAGAGAAAAAAACGGTGCGCGGCATTCTCATTTCATCTGCGCGGCCGCGCATGCGCACAGCCTCTCCCATTAGGAAATGCCGACAGGAAGTTAGAAACTTCCGCGCGGCGTTCTCTGATCACGTGCGCGGCCGCGCGGGCGCGCACCTTAGAGAGAACAGTGGTCACAGGTTGTTCCAGCCAAGGGCTACCACTCAGAAAAGGGGTGAGTCTGCATCAAAAAGATTCAAAAGTCAGGTCAAAGCAACATTTAAATTAATGAAATAACTCATCATGCAAGGAACTTCTTGAGGTGGAAGGAGAACATGAAGTGATGAGGAAAAGAGAAGTCTTGTTGGAGGGCTTTTCAGCTGGTCGGGGAAGAAAGTTGGAAGGATGTAGTAGCTTCTAACCAGGATTAGAGAAACTAGGAGAGACAATAATGGTGGACTGGAGGACAAGATGTGGGAGGCTGGGCTGATATATCTGAAATTTAGTAGGTAAGATTCAAGAGACTGAAGTTGTTGGAAATGGCATCTGGGTCGTTAACAGGCCATCAAGATTCCCTGGATTTACAAGGAGGGTATCATTTTTATGATACAATTTTGCTGCTTCTAATTAAAAGGTTTTGTTATATCCTATGAATGTAAACCTTTTTTCACGTTCTCTGATAAAGGAATGGGCTTCTGAGGTGAGTTGAAGACAAGCACTGACTGAACTTGTATGTGGTTTCTTTTTTAAAACAGGCCTGAGATCTCCACTAACAAAACAAGTTCCTTCCTGGTGTGTACCGAAGTTGATATTGGAGAACTGCTTATAGTAAAACTTCAGTGGGAACAAGAATCTTTTTTCAGTTTGAGATGGTGGGATACCCCTGAATTTAGCATACGAGTAGTCAGAATCAAGGCTGGAGAAACCCAGAAAAAGTAAGTTTACTTTCTTTTTTTCTTTTTCTTTTTTTTGTGGTCAATTATTTTGTCACCATCCAAGATTACTGATTATCTGTTCTCTCTTGGGTTCAGTTGTATCCTGAGTTTTCTGAAAGATAATCCCATATGAATATAATGATAAAGAACATTTCTTGGTATATTTTTATAGCTGCTTGTGATTTGGAACTGGAGGATTACAGTGAGTGTTCTTCCTTAGCCAAGGCACTTACTGTATTTTTTGGAGTATAAGACACACTCCCCCCCCCCCCCGCTAAAAGAGGGTGGAAATGTTGGTGCGTCTTATATTCCGAATACAGCCATTTTTGGCCTCCCAAAACCCCACCCCACGCGTCCCATTTTTGCCAAACGGGGTGCGCAGAGTGTTTGGGAGGCCTGCACAGTGCTCCTCGGGGCTGGGGAGGGCAAAAATGCAATGTGTGGGGGGTTTGGGAGGTGAAAAACAGGCCCGTTTTTTGCAAAAATGGCATTTTTGCCCTCTCCAGCCCCCAGGAGCACTCTGCAGGCCTCCCAAACACTCTGCGTGCCCCGTTTTTGCGAAAAATGGGCCCGTTTTTTCGCCTCCCAAACCCCCCCATGCATCACATTTTTGCCCTCCCTGGCCCCCAGGAGCACTCTGGAGGCCTCCCAAACCCTCTGCGCGTCCTGTTTTTCGCAAAAATGGGATGCGCAGAAGGTTTGGGAGGGTTGCAGAGTGCTCCTTGGGGCCGGGGAGGACAAAAACCTTTTTTTTCTTGTTTACCTCTTCAAAATCTTGGTGCGTCTTATATTCTGGTGCATATTATAGTCCGGAAAATACAAGTACTTCATGCAGGAGAATATGTTTTCCATTGTCTCCTCTCTCCATTAACAGCTTGCTTATGCAAATGGGAAGAGATACAACAAAGAAGAGGACATGGCTATTCCCTATTCCACAACCAGAATGCTCTAGTTTCTACTCACACAGCATCTTCGAATCACTATAAATAACACTGACCTTTAATTTATTGCTGCTACTAATAATAATAATTCACTCCCCTTTCAATACTATGACGCAGTATGACAATTTTCCAATTCTCAGCTGTATCTGAAAAGTAATGCTATGTTCTCTAGAGTACTAGGTGCATAGTAAACAAGAAACAAAAGTGATGATGGAAATATCTTGTTGCACAGGATACCCTTATTAATGCCATGGTACAGAGATATTATGGTAACACAAATAACCTTGTAATTGCCTTGGTCTACATGGGAGGATGGGAAATTTTCTTGAATAGTAAAATTGATCCAGAATTACAAAAACTGATGGAGAAGCTGTAGAGCAGACACCTTGAAATAGGCTTAGTTTTTTCAGATATGTGGTACATTATGCATTTTGTGGCATTTTTTGTATTTAATATATGGAATTAGATTGAGTTATTGATTCTGCACGTATTTATAGATCTTATTTTGCTTGTAGGCTATGATTGATTTGATAGTAATGATTTCCTATTTGTAATGTCTCACCTTCACAGTTCAGTCCTGATAGACATATCTGCTAAATACTCATCTAACTACAAATGAATATTATAAAAACATATAGTAGGTATTGGTTTTTTTAAAGTTTTGGACTAACCAATCAGTTAAACAATGCCTTGTCAGAACTTCTATTTTAGATTTTAAGATATAGTTGAGATAATGAAATATGGCTTTTTAGACGATAAGCTTATAGTTAATTCAACGGTTTTGTTTATTGTGTAGGGTGATGTTCTGCTCACAGAATGGATCCTCTTTTCTCCAAAAAGGGGGTGAAGCTGTAGAATTTATGAGATGTAATAAGAAAAAACATAACAACACAGATTCATGGTAAGAATTCTTTCATTCGCTATGCAGTGGACCCCTGAAAATGCATTCCATCGTTGCCGTTTTCAAATAGTAAGAGGCAGGCTCTTTGGACAGAAAATGGTGTGACCCACTTGCTGTTTCTGATCTCTTTCTGCTGCAGGTTGGGTTGCAGTGATAAAGGGAATTCTATATATAAACCATGTGAACATTAGACACTTATAGTGAAATTAACAATTTCCTCTAACATGCTAGTTTTTTGTGTTCAGGATATTCTCTCAACTTTAGGGAGAGATCCTATTCAAACTACAGTCTTCCACCTGCATTTGGGAAGAAAAAGCTGAGCTGATGAATGGTTCTGCTAGAGCAGTGTTTCCCAACCTTGGCAACTTGAAGATGTCTGGACTTCAACTCCCAGAATTCCCCAGCCAGCGAATGCTGGCTGGGGAATTCTGGGAGTTGAAGTCCAGACATCTTCAAGTTGCCAAGGTTGGGAAACACTGCTAGATGCATAACTATAGTTCTAAAACTTGAATCCATTATCAATCATAAAATGCAATAGAT
Source organism: Diadophis punctatus similis (assembly GCA_023053685.1). Lineage (NCBI taxonomy): Eukaryota > Metazoa > Chordata > Lepidosauria > Squamata > Dipsadidae > Diadophis > Diadophis punctatus. Next base: position 89,345,630 of record JALIGW010000002.1, read on the forward strand.
ACAAGGCATCCTTGTCTTTGGCAGGCATTAATTTCACAGACTATATTGCTCTTAGCAAAGCCTGAATAATTTCCTAAGAAGCAGAGAGGCAGCTAAATAGGCATGTTGAAGCTAGATCTGAACTTCAGCAGAATGTCACTAAAGCTTCTGTCCTCAGGAAAGTATTGCTTGTTCTAGATTTTAGGGAGGTAACACAGGACTTGGATGTTTTCTGCAAATTCCAGGAGAAGTGGGAAAAATAGATTTCACTAGATCTCTGTGTCTTGCATTTAATCCACTGTTCATGCCATGAAGAGTCTTCATACGAAGATGATGCAGATGAAGCCCTTCTGCTTCTGAGAGCAGAGTTCTGCAGAGAACTAGCCAAAATATTTTTCTCATAACGCTAATACAGGGATGTGATAGATATATTTGTGGTTGAGAATAAGTAGAAAGAGTAGGGCTTTAAGTACATCATTTACCCTGTGATTTATATAAATATAAATATAAATATATATAAAACTGCTGCCTTACAAGCAGACTGCCCAGGTTCAAATCCCACTAAGGGTATGGCTATCTGATGAGAGCAAAATAGCTTGAAATAGATCTATAATAGTCTCCCTTTATTTTCATTTATCAGCAAAAAATGTTACACACACACACACACATTCTGTACTTTGCGTCTCCACACTGTTCTGATAGCTTTGAGATTTGAAGGAATTGAGATAGAGTTTGCAATTTATTATTATTAATCAATCAATCACGTTTTTAATATTTATCCCCACAAGTGCTTTATTTCTAAGAGTGATAAGTCTTTTGCTAGTATAGCTATCAGATTTGGGTAGCAAAAATCCAAACGACCTCTAGATCACAGCAAACAGTGGAAAGTTTTCTGCATCTTTTTGCTGCCATTTAGTGGCTCAACTGGATATTTGCATCTCACATCTGGTAACCATATTTACTTGAGAATGCATATTTAGGAGTATAAAATTCTGTTCTGCTAATCTACTGTTTTTGTATATTGTGCTTATTATAGCCATTAGATTTGTGGAAAGGGGTTATAAAACCTTGGTAAAAAGTCTCTCTGTATCAGTATTCATTACACTTCATATCTCAGAGCAGTTAAGAATTGATTTCACTGTTCCTATATGCTTTGCTTTGCTTTACTTGTTAAACTCCTGCAGAGTTTGCAAATGTAAAATGCATAGAAACCTTTAATCTTACATCTTACTCAAGGAATGGTGATTTGTGTTCCTTGGAATGAACATATGGATGATTCATTAAATTGCATCCTAAGCACTTCAGAAACAGAAACTCAGAGGTTTTTTTCCAGAAGAAAACTGGGAAATGTAGTTTAGTAAGGAAGTTGAATACTGATAGAATTATACTTTCTGACATCTGGGCAAATAGCTTAAATTAAAGACATTACCAGTTGCTACCCCATCAGATTACTGAAATAGATGTCTGAAGTCACCAACACAATTAATTTAGAAAATAGTATTAACTATTGAGATTTTAAAAATTATTTTTCGTTTTAGAGACCAGGCCAAGATAATGAATGAGTGAAGACATTCTACTTTGGAAAGGAAATTCCCCAGAGTACTGACCAAACAGGAATGATTGTACTGACATAATTATCTGTCTTCTATAATACTGTCAGCTGACCCTGCCCTAGGAATAATTTACCCAGACTGAAATCTTGATTTGGTTTCGCCTGAATATGACTACCAATATACATTCAAATTCACATCCGACTGGAAACGCGGAAGTGCAGATGGACAGTATCTTCATCCAGATCAACATCTGAATGCACACTTGATTCCTGATTCAGTGAGCGGCATGCATGTAAAACCTACTTCTACTGGTAGATCTCCTTATCTGGATCAGCTCAGCATATACCAAAAACTACATAAACGAACTTTATAATTAAGAAGAAATCTCTCACAGATGGTGATTTTTGTATTATTCAGAACAAACTTCAATAATTCTTATACCAGCTCTCTTGTTTTATAATGCACTTGTGTAAAAAAAAAACCCTATTTATTGAAGAATTGCTTATTTTTACATGCATTTGGGTTAAGGTGTTTGGTTGTTTTTTTTATTAAGTTCTACAAGTGGGCGTTTTGCTGTGCAATGTCCATTTAGCTGATATTTGCAGTTTTGGAGCTTTGGCTGGCTATAAATTACTTTTATAAGCAATTAAGAGCAATATTTAGACTTTTTATTCAATAAATGCTTACAAGCCACAATATATATGAATAATGATGTTTTGTAGGTCTGAAAGATTCCATAGAAAGCTGTTTCACAGTAGGTAAATAATTAAATTTAGGAAACACTTAGCAATCCATATTCTCTTTATATGATAATACATTCACCGCAGGAGGAAAAACCTGTCTCATGCTTTTCCTTTAAAAAGGAATCCAGTGCATATATAGTAAACATACTCTTCTTTATCAAATGACTATCCCTAAAAAAGCAGCAGTATCATAAACGTAGGAATATTGCTTCTTATAACAATATTGTTACCAGACACAAAATTTCTGTATTAATTGTGGACAGTGATGACAACTAAACCTATGGCTTTCACAAATCCATATCCCAAACACATAATAATCCCCTTTTCTAACCCTGTTTCTAACTTGGAAAATAATTTTTTTTTTCTTGACGTAATGTAAGCATATGAAGATGGAGTATTACACTTTCACTTTTGGAGAATAGATAAATATATATTTTGTTGAATCAGGAAATATGGACACACAAAAAGGTATTTGATGCAGCTATTTATTGGCATGTTCAAAATAATTCATCAGTTTTAATTTTTTAATCAAAATCTTGGACTTTCAAAGTTAGAACCAATGATAGTCACAGTGGTTTAGTAAGTTGTACACTAAAAAAAGAGATATTTTTAACTTCTGTGAAGATACATAAAAACATAGATGTGCCTGAGTTTAGATACTGCCACTTTAGCATCTGATTGCCCAATACATTAGCTCTTACTGCAGGAAAAAATTATCAAATGTGTGGCAAAAATTAAAAACAATGCTTTTAAAAGTTTTTAATTGAGATGGTTTCCCTGCACATTGGTTTTTCATTCAGGCAAGAAAAATAAGTGAACACTGAAGGATACCTTTAAAAGATGTACATCATTTCTTCTGGATGAAGCCAATTTCTCAGGAATGAGATTAAAAAGACTATTTCTTAACAAGTTGGAAGATTTTTAATGCAAAATAAAAAACAATGCCAACAGCACTTGATCACCAAAAGGAGTTTTATATATGAGAAGATATATCTTGACTTTAATTGTTTCTATTTATTATTTGTAAAATATATTTGTGTACATATGTAAAAGTTAGTTTGTATATATTGCCGAAGTAATTAAAGCTATATTCATTTATAGACTGGTGACACAAGTTTCTCAAAACGAATATGTTACATGAAAAAAAAATGCTGCAATGATCATTTGTTGTTTCAAGACATCTCTACTTTGTATATACTGACATTTGCAAACATTAAAAGAAAGAACCCATTGTTAATAAAATTTCTGGAATGATTTGCTATATTTGCCGAACCAGAAGAGAGCATGTTGGTGGGGGAAAAAAAATAAACCAATGGTTATCTATTTGAAATTAGCATCTCCATAAATCCCAACTCTGCACACACATTGGGCCTTTTATCTTTTTGGCATCTGACAGTGCACCAAATGCAACAACTTTTTTGGCCATGATCCTTTTTATTCTCACTCCCAGGTCAAAAATGAGACAGATTTGAGTCCTCCTTAGTTGTGCTGAATATTAGAGAAATGTTTCCCTATTAAACTGGCATCATCCAATTATAACTGCGGGGTGTGTTGAATACGCTAGGATTGCTGTACAGAATTGCGGTATATTCTGTAGTGGGATGAATCTGAGAGAGGCATACTGACCATTTCAAGCCCAGGTGGGCAGACTCCTCCTCTGCTCCCCACTCAGCCTGATTTGCTATTATGTTGCTGACATTTTGAAGAGCTGATCTCAGCAGTGTTGTAATAATGATCCTTTGGATTTGCAGAAAAGCAATTCAGCAACCTTTTTAAGTACAAAGTACAACCTTCTTGTGTTCTGATTGTTGTGCCTTAGCTGCATGTAAATTATTTCCTCCCAATGATATGCTCCTATAATATTTAGTATAGCATGATAGTTGGGTGTTGCTCTTTTACACACACTATAGTAGTCATTCTCAAAGTATGGGCTATGGACTGCTGGTGATCTGCCAGGGGGTCTGCCATAGCCACCCCATTTTCAGGGGCCAGAGCATATTCTTTATCCCTGCATCCCCGTGGTGGCCAAGAGATGGTGAAAGCCTTATCATTATCTTAGATCCTACCTCTCCATAACCCCTTACAAATAGTTCAAGAGAAAATGTCAATGGCTGAAAACTATCCATTAAACCATGGAAGCGATAACAATGTTAGTAGTCAGAATAAGAAAAGCCATTATAATGTATAAGTCTCAAGTGCAGCTTTTGACTCTGAATCTGGATGTATTGCATTAAGTGGAACTGGGTCTTTCAAAAAAAGAAATGAATCTATAAATGAGATTTCATTAAGCTGGAGATCTTCCATCCAGATCTTCCTTAGTAAGAGACCTCTGCTGAAGAACATTAATGACCAGCAAGTTAAGAATAGAAGTATATAAAGTGATTCAAGTGATGAATAGATGCATTTGATTAATTTGGGGGTTCAATATTTTGTTTTAAGAGGCCTCGGTGAGTTGTGAGTATGCTATTTTAAGATGAAAACACAAGGAGTGGGTTGTTTGCTAAATTGGGTGATTTTTGCATTTTCTAAATCTAATGTTCCACAACTGTAGAAAATTTGAGAAGTGTTGCCGTAGACTGCTTGGTTGGCAGGATTATAAATAGTTTTAACTCTGGAGGCTACCAATTGCTACCAAGACTGCCATAATAGAATGGTGGGACCAAGTCTTCTCCCTCTATTTCAAATTATCTCCTGAATGGAACATTGAATCTGGAAGCCTGCCTTTCTGACCTGTATAAATTGTGCTGAGAGTTGCATCTTGAATGGTTTAATATATAGTGACATGAAGTAAGGAAGAAGGGACGAAATTAAAAATCATTAGACTGCTCAGGTAAGCTTCTGCAGATACTATAGGGAAGATAGACTAAATAAAAATAAAAAGACAACTTTTTCCAGCCTAAGGTGGAGTGAGGTGGACAAACAAGGGAGGGTGAGACGATAAGAAGATCTAAATTTTATAAGGGGATTTACAGTATTTAGACTTTTGGCAATTCCATATTGGAACCCAAAGAGTCTGGTTCTTGTTCTGCTCTTCTTGTAAATCAACTTCAGAGATTCCACTCTGGATTGTAATGAATTGGCAAAGGGGCCGAGTTAGTGCCAGTACAGGGGCTCATTGGTCGTTTTTTTCTTGCCTCTCTCATCTGTGCAAGAGAGAGAAGCCTCATTGGCTGGCCTGTGTGTGAGCAGGTGTTTCCCAGCTGTTGGTACACACATCCCTCCTTTATTATCTCTTTTGACATTCCAGTGTTGCAGACCTTCCCTTCTTTTGCGATGATGTAATAAAGCAACAGGGAACAGCATCTTCCTACAGGCCTGGGGAAATGTTGTAGCAAGGAAGCTGTTCTTGCTGACAGTTCAATTTCCTAGAAACAAAGTATAAAGGGAACTTAAACCAGTTCTTTTTAAAGGGCTGGATGGGAGGGACTTTTTACAGAATTGTGTATAGGGAGTAGGAAAGGAAGAGGAGCTTGCTTCATCTACCTGAGCAGAAGTCAAAATGTTATCAACTGGGAGATGAAAACATTGAATAGAGCAGGGGTCTCCAACCTTGGCAACTTTACGACTTGTGGACTTCAATTCCCATGCGCTGGCTGAGGAATTCTGGGAGTTGAAGTCCACAAGTCGTAAAGTTGCCAAGGTTGGAGACCCCTGGAATAGAGCATGAGCTTCTAGGGCGAAGGATAGTTAACTGACATTAATGTTCCATTGTTGGATCAACCACAATATTATATTAAAAAATGGCAAAAGGCCGACCAGCAGAGAGCAGATGGCTCTGGCAGCTGAGGACAAAATGGCATCCCAGGGCAGTAACTATCCCTTGGGGAAGGCTGCATGCCAACCACTGCAGCCAGTTGGCGCTGGAGCTGCTGCTACAACAGAATAAAGGTCTTGAGACCATCTTGAATAGTTTAAGATAGGCAGAATGAAGGTCATAAGACCGTTTCGAACAGCTTGAGACAGATCAGATAAGAAAGAGCAGGCGTGAATCAACGCTTGGAAAACATGGGTGCATTATTTGGGATGGGTGGGAGTTACCTGTTCCTGCATTCAGATGGGCAGCCTATACTTGTGATGGGCTAAGCAGAATGTGCAGATGTATCCTTTAATCATTTGGGGGAATCAATCAGATATTTTGATTAGATACAAACTTGCAACATTTGCCTGATAAAATGATGTATAGTGATGTATACCTTGTCCAAGGTAACGCATTCACTCATTTTGTTTCTGTTGACATTTTCATCGTGAGTTGGAGGAAGGCAGTCTGCTGCAGTACAAATTACCTTGTAGTTTATTTTCAAGCTTTCCCTCTTAATCTGATGATGGTTTTTGAAACACTCATTCTCCACCCTTCACATTTGGTTAGGTTCAATCCATTCATTTGGAGAGACTGCTTTCCCCCAGAATATTCTTCCTGCCCAACCAGATGGTGTCTCCTAAGGGCTCCATGTATTGGGAATTCAATGATGATTTTCTGTGGGAGCTCTCCACTTCAGGAACGGTCTTTCCCCTTCTGGAACGGCCTTCTGGAATCTGGTAAACTATTTTTTTCAATAAGAAATCTGTGATAAATTATTGGTTTTTGTTGTTGTTGTTGATAATTTTTTTTGTCCCTGTGCTTGGAATAGGTCCATATGCCACTATGTCTGTGGTCATCTTCAGCAATAAAATCCTCCTTTAATGGGTTCCCTCCCACTCCTAGGAATGCCTCCCAAGTTCTTGTAAAACAACATACTGTATTTTTCGCACTATAAGACGCACCGGACCATAAGACGCACATTAGCTTTAGAGGAGGAAAACAAGAAAAAAAATCTGTCTGTGCCTCCCAGCATCCATCGGGTATTCATCTGGCTAGCATCCTTGCAGCAAACAGCAAACAGCCTGGTCAGCTTCAGCACATTATCGGAGCCTCAGCATGTGGCTTGTCAGGACTCCGCTCCGTTGCACCCACCACCAGTCAACTGAGTTGAGTTGTTGCTGCCGCCTGGAAACACTGGAGCCTTCACTCCTGAGCAGCTGATTGGTGGTTGGATCAGCCTCCTGGAATACCACTGATCAGCTGTTCTAGGCGGCGGGGATCGCCGCTGATCACCACTGATCACGGCTGTCATCTATTGCTGCCGCTCACCGCCACCTTCTGCATTTCGCCGCTGCCATTCACCATTTGCTGCCGCTGCTCACCACTGCTCACCACCACTCGCCCCCGCTTCTGCCTATCGCCACCGTTCACAGCTACAGCCGCTGTTCACCACCGTTCACCGCCATTCACCACCATCCACCGCTGCCGCCTATCGCCACCGTTCACTGCTATCGCTGCCCTTCCTGCCATTCACCGCCCTTCGCCATTCTCCCAGCCTGCCGGAATACCACCGATCAGCTGTTCTAGGCGGTGGTGATCGGCAGCGGTGATTGGCGGCGGCGATCAGCACTGATCGGCGGGATCCACGCTGCCTAGAACAGCTGATCGGCAGTATTCTGGGAGGCCAATCCAACCGCCGATCAGCTGCTCAGCAACGAAGGCTCCAGCATTCCCCAGCGGTGGGGAACGGCGGCAGCGGTGACAGGCAGTGGTGGCGAATGCCGCTGCTGCACCAAACCCCCTCCCCCCAGCACAATATTTGCTCTATAAGATGCACAGACATTTCCACCCACTTTTTTTTGGGGGGGGAGTGCATCTTATAGTGCAAAAAATACGGTAATCTCCTCAGGGTCTCTAGACTTGGCTTCTCTATTACAGACAATCCAAGTTATTTGTTCCTGTTGTATGATATCATTAATGACCTGAGATGATTGGAATGACATCATGAGATCTCAGTTTAATTTTTTTTAGAAACAACCCAATCTCTGCAGGGTCTTTCCAGATCTGTCTGCCCTTTCATCTGTAATATTCAACTTGTAAAGAGGAAATTGGCAAAAGGAAAGCTGAAAAGTGGGAGGTGGGGATCCCAGAGAGAACATATGTATCTTTGCTCACAGTAAACTCTGGACCTGTAATGGAATGTTTGGAAGACCTTAGCATGTTATGGTTAGTTTATGATTCAGTGTATCACTGAGATACACTGGCCAAAGCTTTCAAACAACTATCCAAACTAACCTCCAGGCCAGCAACCTGAAAGACTGGCTTTGAGAGAGCTGTTAACTATCTAACCAGGTAAAGTTTGCAGAGGAGATGATTCTGTAACCAACAACCCCCCCATCACACACACACACACACACACACACACACACACACACACACACACACACACACACACACACACAATTTTACACAGCTGTGTCCTTCCGAGGATTCTGGGATTGGGCCTGGTAGTCTGAATGATGTGAAATGTATCTCCTAACTACCTGTCTGTTTTGTTACTTGCTTTGGGACAAAAGTAAAAGTGAATAAGATTTCTTTAAACTAGGTGTATTTTCATTCTTTAAAACTATAGCATAAATAACTATATTATTTGACAATTTGCTGCAAAGTTCCTATTGGTGTTGAAAAGAACTGCAGATGAGGTGAGACACTTCAAATAAAGGAAGCACCTTCTGTTCGTTATTACCACTTGCAGTTGTCCTGGTGATAAATTGAGATAAAATGTCTGTTTTGGAATTTACCATTTACTCTGGTTGGATGCCATTATGTCTAGGACAAGTGCGAAGAAGCAGCTGTCTGAGAATTAGGTTTGTTAAATAGCAAAGTTAAAAAGAACAGACTATGGCCCTGGGCACGATGCAATATCTGATTATATGACTCCTGGGAATGAACTAGCATTAAAAAAAAATTCTGATTCCAAATATTTATGCACTTTGTACACATATTTGGAAGAAAGATGCAGAAGAGAACGTAAGGCACAGTGCAGTGGGCTGGATTGTCAGACTCCAAAGCCAAACATGTCAAGTGAACTCAAGACTCATTCCTTATATCAAAATAAATCCCAATTCTTTTCAATGGTGTCAATTATTGTGGAGAGTCTTCATTGGATTAGTGCAATGCACTCTGTGCAACAATGCCTTTGAACCATAAATATATATAAATATATAAATATATAAATAAACCAAAAGTGCACATGATCCAGAAAGTTGCAGTTAGGCTGATGTTGTACTTGCCAATTAGAGCAGCTAATATATCTAATATCTATTATCAGTGAATTGAACTAATGACTAGTTTGTTGCCACTGGGTTCAGTTCAAATTATGTTTTTTCTTACAAGTTGATAAACAAGAAATTTGTCCTGTTTGGTTTTCTATTTTAATAGGTAAAATCAGCAATTCCCTGCATATTATTTTGTGGGCTGGGCCTTGAGAGGAAGGAAGGAAGGACAGTTTTCAGTTAAGGCGCATATATTTTTCCCCTCCTTCTCCGGCTGTCCATATTTTAAGTCCCTGAGCTTTTCCAGTGAGTTGTAACAATGCATACCTGAATCTGTAGAAAGGTCAGATTCAGGGTCGGGTTCCTGTTACCTGCCTACTGGTGCGCTGCGCGCACATCATCACGTTTTGCGTGCATGCATGCTCTACGCGCGTGCGTCCCCTCGCACGATTTTGCTTCCACGCATGCGCAGGAAGCAAAAAAGCCCAAAAATTCAGAAAAAAAGATGGCGCCGTGTGATGGACCGGCAAAGACAGCACCGGAGCCATCGCATGCAAATTGTGCAATCGGCGGGCCACTACCGGAATGACAGAGAGGACCGCACCGGTAGGAACCCACCACTGGTCAGATTCATATAGCTGTTCTTGCATAGAGTGTTTAAATTTGGAAAGGCTTTTGGAAAACCAGTGAGCAGATGGCTTCAGTTTTAGTTAGTTCTGCTTCTGACCTTTAATTGGTTTGCATTATTGACAGTGAAATTTCTAGTGCCATTTTTAAACACTGGATGGGTGGGTTTCTTGTACTAAGCCTATGATGGTGAACCTATGGCACACATGCCAGAGGTGGCACGCAGCGCCCTCTCTGATGGCATGCGAGCTGTCGCCCCAGTTCAGCTCCGCCGCGCATGCGCACATGCCTCCTGCTGGCCCGCTGGTCTTCAAGCTTCTGCCGTGCATGCACGCGGTGCAGGCGGCGTGCGTGGGAGCAGGGGGCACGTGCGCATGCATGGGGGGCAGGGGGCATGCGTGGGGGCACAAGTGCATGTGCATGTGCAGGGGGCATGCGCAGGGGCTGCACACACATTGCATTTTGGGGGTTCAGGCACACATGCACATTTGCACCCACACAGGCGCACTTTGCGCACTTGGTCTGGAAAAGGTTAGCCATCACTGCACTAAGCCATAATAAAGTTGATTGACTTGTGCTTAGCATATCAGAAGCACCCAGCCATTTTGATTTATTCACCTAGTCATAACTAAAACTAACCCTGCTTAAAGGTGGCACTTTGCCCCTAAATATTAATAATGGAAGCAGATGAGAGTAATGGGGCTTTGCTTTGTCCTGATTTACAAGTAACAAAGCATTTCAATTGTTAGAAAATAATGAATGTAGAAAGACTTTTTTTCTCACCGTCTTTCAAGTCTGTACAAAAGACAGACAGATGCACCTGTCCACCCTATATATTGCTTTATCCACATTCCCTTGCCACACACACACACACACACACTAACCTTCCATAGGTTGCTACTGTAGTAGAATTGTTGAGGCCTCTTTGCTAAGCTTACTTTGGAAGACTGTCAAAGATTCAGTATAAACATATTCAGTTTGCTGAAATGTCTTCATAGGCCCTAGGAAGATTGAGGAGGAGGGAAAAATTGAAGTTTCATCTATTTTTCATGTCCCCTAATCAAGCTCAAATAATCCATACATCCCTTCAGAACTATTTTCCACCAGCTGAGGGAAAAAGACACCTGAAAGCTGATCAAGATTCTTATCTGTATTTCTCTTTGAAGTAAAACTTTACTGTTGTGTTGAGAGAGAGAGAGAGAGAGAGAGAGAGAGAGAGAGAGAGAGAGGGAGGGAGGGAGGGAGGGAGGGAGGGAGAGAGAGAGAGAGAGAGAGAGAGAGAGAGAGAGAGAGAGAGAGAGAGAGAGAGAGAGAGAGAGAGAGAGAGAGAGAGAGAGAGATTATTCTGCCAAGCAGGAATTGTTTACCTTCAGAAATAGGGAAATTGAATTGTATTTTTAAAATAAACCTCCATATATTGTTTGGTTTTGGATCTTTTTTATTAGGATATGCATTTTGTACATTTTTTCTCGATTTTGCTCCTGAGTTTTCCTTTGTAAAGAAAAGTTATAAACATAAAAGAAATACTTTTATTCTTCTAGATTTGCCCCTTTTCCAGGTTGTTCCTTTATTTTTTCAAGGAAATATGGTCACCCTAGCCATAGAGCAATGCAAGTAGTCCTCAAGATATGTCTGTAATGGAGCCTGCCCATCATGGTCAAAATTTGTGACAGTCCTAAAGAAGGTCAGTCAGTTATTTTATAGTTTTTCTTTTCATTTCTTTTATATTGTGTTTTTATGTCCTTATAAGCTGCCTTGAGTCACCATGTGTGAGCAGGCAGCAATAAAATTTTCTAAATTAAACAAACAAACAAACAAATAAATATGGTGGCGCAGTGGTTAAAATGCAGTACTGCAGGTTACTTCTGCTGACTGCCGATTGCCAGTAGTTCATTGGCTCAAGGTTGACTCAGCCTTCCATCCTTCTGAAGTGGGTAAAATGAGGACCCAGATTGTTGGGGGAAATAGGCTGACTCTGTAAACCACTTGGAGAGGATTGCAAAGCACTGTGAAGCAGTATATAAGTCTAAGTGCTATTGCTAAATGTGACCAACCTGATTTTATTATCTTTTGGTGATGGTCATTAAACAAATTGCCATGATCACTATAGTTCACTGCGATTGTGGTTTTGCCAAAAACTGTTAGTAAATGCCCAATGATTGGCAAAATCATTGTAAAATGTGGTCACGAGACTGTGGCATACAGCATACAATGGTAAATGTGCCCTGTTTGCTGAGTGCCTGAAATATAGTCACATGACTATGGGGGAGGGACTGACTGTTGGAACTTCAAATCAAGTTGTAAGTACTCCCCAAGAAGATACATTGGAACTTTCAATGTTTGCTAAGCAACTGGTTGTAAGTCCAGTCTGTATCTATCTGTAAAGTGAGAGAGTCCTACTCCCTTTAGCTCATCAATTGTTGCTGAATTTTATGTCTAAAGCAAAACTTTTCCTTCATTAACCCAAATCACTGAACAAAAAAATCCCTTTTACCCAAAGTAAATAAACCACTTTAAGACAATTTAAATGTTCCTATTGTAATGGCATAATGAGTTTGTGCGTCATTACTCAAAGAAAAAAACACATTTCCCAAATTGGTGTAATTTACCCAGGTTTGGGAAGCACTTGCAATATTTAGGGAAATGGATGCATTTCTGTCAGGGAATAAATAATTCAAGGAAAAACAAATCTGAACAGCCTGAGAATTTTCTTATTAAAGAGGAGAATGTTGCCATTCATTTGGTACAAAGCCTAATAATTTGGTGTTTAACAAGGCTCCTACAGGCTCTTAAATGCAAAGGGAAAAATGGATTGAGCACAGAATCCACTCCCTTTTATCTTGCTCTTGCAGACATCATAAAAGAATTGCCAGCAGCTGTTTTAGTATCAGTTTTAAACACCAGCCAGCTTCATTAGATAGGGTTATTGAACTAGTAGAGAAATTTTGAAGAGATACTGGCCTGAAATACTTTACTTTATCATCATCAAAATGTTTAAGTCCCCTCAGCCCCAGAAGCCGACAGTCAAAGATTTGAACCTGGTGTTTTCTCCCCTCTGCTGGGAAACTAAATAAAAATTAAGAGTTCAGTTCAAAGGTGACCAGCCCCTTAAATCCTTTTATTAAACAAAAATCAGAGGTATCCATCCAAATGACACACAATTCACTTCAGAAACAATGTTCTGCATCATGCTTCAGTGATAAAGATAAAGATAGCCAAACTGGCTTTGGCTAAAACCAGTTTGAAACATCAGCCATTTTGAAATAATTGAGAATGAGTTAACCTGCTTTCATAATACATAGAATAACCTTGGAGGTCTTCTAGTCCAACCCCTGCTTGAGCCAAAGACCCTATACCATTCCTAAGTTGCCTTGGAGGGGTAGGGGATTTTTCTGGAAAACACTGTTGAGATTAGAGGCTACACATCCGTGCTTTAGCTAGTGTGGGCTGAAAAATAAGCCTTCAGCTGGCTGCTGCATTTGATCTGTACAATTAATCTGGAACTCTGCCCAACGTTTATATCTGAAGTGGGAAGCTCGGTGTGTGTGTGTGTGTGTGTGTGTGTGTGTGTGTGTGTGTGTATGTACAAGTAATATCTATATTTAAAAGCACCTCAGAAACAGAGACTGAATGCTGGCAATAGAAGCCAATATGAGCAAGGCCTTTGTCTCCTTCAGGAATTGTTAGTAGCTGCTCCATCAAGGTTGTTTATCGAGTAGAGATACCCAAAACATTCTGATTGTGAAACCAAATGTTCATGTTCTGAATTTTGACTAGCTAGCTAGCCTTCTTATTGAGGATGGGACAAAACATAGATTGCATTGTTCCAAGTATTTCAATTGTTGTGACTGGTTTGTTGTTTTCTAGATTGTACTGCTGTTTTGAAATTCCTCCATAGCTTGATGTATTCACTAATAAATAGAAATCCCCATTTCCATCTGTGCAGCTATTGGTCAGGATAGATGGGGTGAGTCAGAAACCATAAGGCAAAGAGAAAAAGGAGAGAATAAAAAAACCCTCACATATTCAGATTGCAATGAAAATGTAATGTCCCTGTCTTATTCCATATCTGTGTTGTGCTACAGTAGGCCCTGCAGTTAGACAAACACAAATGTGTCAGTGGCGGGTTGCCGTCTTACCGGTGCCGGTGCGCTGTGCACGCATCTCCAAGTTTTGGGGGCGCGTGCGCTAGCTACGCACATGCGCCCCCTCACGTAATTTTGCTTCTGCGCATGCGCAGAAGCAAAATTGTGCCAAAATCTTGCGAGGGGACGTGCGTGTGTGAGATTTTGGTGCAATTTTGCTTCCGCGCATGTGCAGAGGCAAAATCTCACTGAAATCTCGCACATGCGCGCGTCTCCTCGCGAGATTTTGGCACAAAATCGCCCAAAAATTAACAAAAAAAATATGGTGACACGCACGGTGGACCGGCAGAGAGGGCTCCGGAGCGGTTGCACGCAAATTGCACAATTGGCCGCTCCCTACCGGAGCTGTGCACTGGGCAGCTCCAGTAGGAACCCACCTCTGAAATGTGTACAGTGTGTGCACTACAAGTGTTGTTAACTGTGCTGGTTCAGGTTGTTGATTGGTAATTTCTGTACTTGCTTTTCTGCATTGGGTCTTGGCAAATTGACATTTTGAAATGCAAAAACGTGTTGTTCCTGCTATTCAGTTTTTCTTTGAACAGAAGCGGTACATTGCCAGACTGGGGTTTCATTGTTTGCTGAGTACTGTTGCAGACAGGCCAGGTTCATAATGCAAAAAGTGTTGGATGTATGCATTAGGAAGAATGCATGTGTATCTCTCTCGTGTGATTGTGTGTGCATCTAAACACACACACACACACACACACACACACACACACACACACACACACACACACACACCATTACACTTCACTGAAATGATTTCGATTAATCATTGCTGTTCTTGCTGGATTCAGGCCAAGTACATACAGTAAGTGTCTTGTATTTATATACATTAAAAAGAATCTTTTGCAAAACTATAGTCAGTGCATTTTATGCTGTTGCTGTTCTCAGGCAGCTTTGAAGTGAATCCAATTGCTGTTGGCTATCTCTTTATAGAGGCACTGTGGTTTTTCTGCCGCAAACCCCCAAATCTTTAAATTCATATACATTGCTTTCTGTTCGAATTATTAAAGTTTTCATAATATGCATAAAACTCATAACACTGAACAATCTTTTTATAAATGTCATGGTAAGCTGCACTCAATATATTTATTGCCTGACAAGCAAAGGAACAGAGGCTTATTTTGAGTCCCCATTGTCATCAATGATGGAGTATTCAAAATGGTACATGAAAATTGAGGCAATCTAAGTTTTGCTATTTCATAATGCATGGCACTTAGAATGTTCTGATGTCACTGAATGGGACTGGGTTGTGTTAAGCAAAGACCAAAGTATATCTTCTGTTTTATGTATACTCCTAGTGGTAAATGATTGGAGCCTTCAGGAGCTATAGATCAATGGTATATTTAAGGCACTGGTTTTCCTTCATTCTCATCAACCGTATGGGGAAAAAGAGGGGTTGCATTATTATTTTACCTACAGTACACGACTAGAGAAGATGTGCCCTTAATGTGATTTTGGGTTGGTGCTGTCTTACTTCTGATATACAAAGTAGACAACATTGGTGGGAGGTTAATCATTTTTATAAGTAAACAAATGATTGTGTTATTAAAACCCGATTAAGGTTGAATCTCTTCTGTTTCTTTTCCATTGTTATTTCCCCCCTATCTGGGTTCCTTCTGTGCAAAGTTGCAAGGTATGAAGAAAGGTTATGGCAAGTTAAATTGATAGCCATCAACAGAAATATTGCTTATGGCTTTGTCCTTATCTTGCCCACTTCAGTTAAGAGAGAGTTCATCCTTCTTTCCTTATTTATTTATTTATTTAGTGACATTTATATACCGCCTCACAGTGCAAGCACTCTCTAAGCGGTTTACACCAGCAAGCAATGTATATTTATATTGCCCCCAACAATCTGGGTCCTCATTTTACCTACCTCGGGAGGATGGAAGGCTGAATCAACCTTGAGCGGGTGAGATTTGAACCGCTGACCTGCGGATCAGTGTCAGCTAAAGTGGCTTGCAGTACCTGCCTCTAACCGCTGCGCCACCTCGGCTTTTTTTCCTTACTGATTTCACTCATTCTCCATACGTGATTATAAGCTCCTTGGTTAAGGTAAAAAATGTAAGCGCCAAACAGATTGATGCCATTTTATTAAGGATAGGAATAGGTGTGTTTTGTATGTTGGTATGTAATAATATTGCCATATATTATAGAATACTACTCTTTATTTTGTGTCTGCTTCTCTCAAGTTATCTTCTCTCTGGGTTTTGAGATAGTGTATCATGAATATTTATAGTACTTTATTCCAACATTTTAGTTCCTGTATGTCTGACTATTCTGAACTTTGCTTTTGTAATGATATATACCACAACCAGACATTCTAGCGAGGAAGGTTGTAAAACTGCCTAGGCCCTAGACAGAATTTTGAATGCTGCTTAAAACCAAACATCTAAATCAAATTTTAGACCTTCAACTTTTCTCTCTCTCACTCAGAGACACAACAGCAGCTTCAGATGCATTTATGGTTTGGGTTTCCCCCAAGAATCTGTCTTTCTCTGGCTTGTTTATCTAACAGCCAACATTTCTTGTTGTGTTTCAGAGAGAGACAAACCTCAGAGTTCCAAACCGCTCCGCTACTCCTTCAATACTCCTTCAATGTCAGAACTCCTATTTGGATCAATACCAGCAGTGTACAGCTTTCGCCCGCAGAAAAACAAGAGCCACGTAGCTGTCAAAATGTCTATCTTGCCTAGAACAGATGAGAATGTGTTCAGCATTTGTTAACATCAGACATAGGAAGCAGGGGTGAAATACTACTGGTTCGGCCCGGTCTGGGCCTACCGGTAGCGGTGGCCGCTGGTGGTTCAGAGAACCGGTAGCAGTGGCAGTGTGAGGCTCCGCCCACCCACCTGGACATCGCCATTTTCATGTTTTTAACCTTCTGCGCATGTGCAAAGCCTTCTGCGCATGCGCAGAGGGTGAAAAAGTGTGCGCTTCTGAACCAGTAGGGAAGGTAAGTAGATTTCACCGCTGATAGGAAGGTGAAGAAAAGATGAGCATTGTGGGAAGAGTATCTGGTTTCATTCATGGCCTCTGTTAGTACATTACAATGAGCTTATGATTTTCTTGCAAAATTATCAATGGAGTTCTCAGCATGAAAACTCAGCATTTCTCTTTAATTGATTTTACTATGTATAAGGCAGTGGTGGGTTCCTACCGGTGCGGTACACTCTATCGCACCGGTAGTGGTGGGCTGGTGACTTTATCAAGAGGCTACCGATCCGGTGCGGTCGGTTGCCGGTGCCTAGGAGCCGCCATCTTTTTTCACGATTTTTTTGGTGATTTTTTGCTTTTGCGCAAAAAAGGGGACATGCACGTGTGCGAGATTTCAGCACGATTTTGCTTTCGTGCATGCACGGAAGCAAAATCACGCGAGAGGGCACGTGCGCGTAGTGAGCGTGTGCGCACGAAATGTGGTGATGCGCACGCAGCGCACTGGTAGCAAGGTAAGTGAGCAACCCGCCACTGGTATAAGGGAATCTAAAATCATTTTTAGATTTCAGAAAGAGCTCACACTTTTATTTGTTCCTTTATCCTGGTAACCTTGGAAGAATAATAGCTAATGGAATGCAAAATGCAACTCATTGTCTAATAGGCTTAATTTGAATGTCTAGATTGTTCAGACAGCAATGCACAGAAGTCTTAGCCAGCATGACCTCTATAATGTGGCAGAATTTAGAAGGCTCTGAAGGGTTTCAGTATCATCATCCTATTGTTTTTTTTTTGTCCTTTCTGTCAGCTATGAAAAAGGGAAACTCAATATCTCATCCCTGAGCTGCCAAAGCTCTTGGACTAACAATGCTCCCCTGCGTTCCTCCACACAAAAGAAAATAAATTGCCAGCACTGTATCAATCCACATTTTAATTCAGGTTGTATGTACAGTAGCTGTCTGGTTATTGGAGGAAGGAAGGAAGGAAGGAGGGAGGGAAGGAGGGAGGGAGGGAGGGAAGGAAGGAAGGAAGGAAGGAAGGAAGGAAGGAAGGAAGGAAGGAAGGAAGGAAGGAAGGAAGGATCCACCCTGCTGTGAAGGAGCCTTTGCTTTTATTTCTTAAAAAAAGATTCTTCTGGCTGGGATATGAGAAAAAATAGCACGCACACATGTGCATCACGATGCTTCATAACAAGCTTGATTATGGTTGTAATTTGAAGTCTAAAACATGAGATGTATGTGTTTGTGAGTACTGTAGAGAATAGGGAGGAAGGGAATAAATCTAGCTGGCCAGTTTTTGACACAGATTATGAAATTGACCAGAACCTGTCTAGAAATATTGAGACTGGATTCAAGTGCCTGTATTCTTTCCCTAGCATAATTAGGTTGCAAAAGAAATTGAGCAAGAGCTTGCTTGCACACTGCAACGGGAAGATGAGATAACTCAAAGGCAAAGACAACCAGCCATAAGCCTCAGTATTGCAAAATAATAAAAGCAATGGGCATTGACAAAATCACCATCAATCAATTGCAAAAAGCAGCTTTTACTTGGAACGATTTGTGACAATACCTTTAACACCATCAAAGAACATCTGCTTATCCCAGGCCCTTGGGAGAGACTCGATAGGTTGATTAAAATGACAAATCCAGAATAAATATCTGGCTGACCAACCACACAGTACGGTAATTGTTGTTATTGTTTTAAAATCAGCTTTGCTCTGGTTTCACATAAACAGGCACGGAGCTAGTAAAACTTCATGGGGCTGAGGCTGGGAATAGGTCCGGAAAGGCCTGGCGCCACACCCGAGTCCTGCAAAAATTGGATATGGAAAGACTGTACATCACAGTGCTTTCCAAGGGAAAAATCCCAGGAAATTGGAACTGTAGTTAGAAAATGAGGAGTTAAACGAATTGGATCATTTGTCTTTTAATAGAAAGCTCTTCATGACAAGCAGCGTGCTTCTTCCCTGTACATCCCCCAGTTTTTCCTTTATGACATTTATCTTGCCCATAGTTTGGCTGCAGCTTCCCTCCGAAGGGAGCTGTATTCCATATGTCTCCATTTCCCAAGAGAGATGGAGGGTGAGGTTGTGCTTCAACAATCTGCCACTAATTAGGAACATTGGGTAGCAAGGGCATAGAAAGACAGGCAACCTAGAATCAAGATTTATTTCTTTTAAAAAAGAAATAACGTAGCAATTTCCTTGCCAAATGAAAAGCCGCCTAGGAAGATGAGCAGTGTGTTCAGACAGGAAATGTGCCACACATGTGCACAATTCCCACCGATGTGGATATCAGCCCCTTGTGCTGAAGGTTTGATCAATGTCCAAAGGTCAAGGTTCTGATTCAGGGAGAGTGACAGGGCTGAAATGATATTGAAAGGCCATGAAATGTGAATGCTGTACGGACTGACATTTCTGGATAAAGCTTAAGGGTACACAAGATGCGATCAGCTTACTGTCTGTCGCAGCTTTGAGCTGCGAGCGATTAAAGTGTCATTTTGTGGCCTTTTGATCAGCGCTCTCTGGATCAGTAGAAGGGGATATCAGTCCACGAATCTCTGTGACTTAGTGAATTTTCATCCTTATGGCGCTACACCGTTTACCTTGGAGGACATTTTTGCTTATGATTACTGTATCTTAAGAGGTGCCACTTGGTTTGTATAGGTGTGTCAAATTACCGTATTTTTTGGAGTATAAGATGCATCGGACTATAAGACGCCCCTTAGTTTTTGGGGAGGTAAATAGGGGAAAAAATCTACCTACCAGGTATTCATCTGGCTAGCGTCCTTAGTCTGGTCAGCTTCAGCACATTATTTTATCCCCTGGTTAGGGCTGAAAAAAACCTTTTTCGGAGGGAATAGCAATGAAAACAAGCCTGGAAAGACTTAGGGCTGGAAAAAAACTTCTTCAGAGGCAGTAGCAATGAAAAAATCCTGCAAGCCGGGAAGATTGTTAGTACCTCGTTAGGGCTGAAAAAACCTTTTTTCGGAGGGAGTAGCAATGAAAACAAGCCGGGAAGAGCCAGGAAGATTGTTAGCACCTCGTTAGGGCTGGGGAAAAAAAGTTTAGAAAAGGCTGCATTCGGAGTATAAGAGGCACCCAAATTTTCAGCTTCTTTTAGGGGGGAAAAAGGTGCGTCTTATACTCCGAAAAATACGGTAGGCTAAAAATAGAAAAGTAAATATTGCTGAATTGGAACTGGGCAGATGGATGGTGGTGATAGTGTTGGAGCCTCTTGCTCAATGTGATGACTGAATCAAAGGACAAATGTGAAAAATCTAACCTCTTTCCCCTTTTGATCAAAAGTGACTTATGGCTGTTTTTCACATTTACGACCATTGCAGCATCTCCATGGTCATGTGATCAAAATTCAGATGCTTGGCAATTGACTCATATTTAGGACGGTTGCAGTGTCCTGGGGTCATGTGATCACCTTTTGCAACCTTATGACAAGCAAAGTCAATGGGGAAGCCTGATTCACTTAACAACCATGTTACTAACTGAACAGCTGCGGTGATTCACTTAACAACGGTGGCAAGAAAGGTTGTAAAATGGGGCAAAACTCACTTAACAAATGTCTCACTTAACAACAGAAATTTTAGGCTCAATTGTGGTCGTAGGCTGAGGACTACCTGTATTAAGTGGGACATTCTAAGCACCTGTCTACACACACCCAACTCTTCCCCATGCCAATTAAGGAGAGTGATTGGGAATTGTTTTCTCACTTTCATGTGATTTTTTTTAATGGAAGGCAAAAAAAGGTAGAGAGATCCATCAATTTTATATTTTTAACTTGACCCTAAGAGGAGCAGGTAAATATAGCATAGGTTGCCAGCCTCAGAGTCTCAAAATCAAAGACCCTCTGCCAGTGGCAGAAGAAACCCCAACAATCATAGCAACAAATGTTTATATCACTATGCTTTTCTGCTTGTTTGGGGACTTTACCTTAAAAACATCTCTGTGCACCCCCCAAAAAGGAATGTTAAATATTTCCATGTGATGGCAAGACTACATTCATCTTGTACCACTCATATTTTTGTTCTAGAAATCCAGAAAACATGACTTTTGGGAAGGATGCTGAGAATCACACACACACACACACACACACACACACACACACACACACACACACACACACAGAGAGAGAGAGAGAGAGAGTATATATACACACACATACATTATATATTCATACAATCTATGTATCTGTATCTGTATCTGTATCTGTCTCTCTCTCTCTCTCTCTCTCTCTCTCTCTCCCCCCCACCTACCTACCTACCTACACACACACACACACACACACACACACACACACACACACACTACATATCTCTATCTATCTATCTATCTATCTATCTATCTATCTATCTATCTATCTATCTATCTATCTATCTATCTATCTATCTATCATCTACACACACACACACACACACACACACACACACACACACGTAGCTGGATACCCATGCTTCACTATGAAACTGATTGGGCTTGATAAATTGACAGTTAAAGCTTGGAAATTAATGAGTAGTTACGCGCTGGCCATGCCCACCCTGGTTTAGCGAAGGGGTAGCACCAGAGCTTTTCAGGTGGGGAGGGGAAGTAGAACGTCTAACTCCTTAGCATGGAGTAGAATGTCTAAACTCCCAGCCCGCAGGCTGGATGAGTCATCCGCTGGCCATGCCCACTGGCAGTTGGAACAGAGTTCTTTTGGGGAGTGGGTGTAGAACATCTAACTCCTTAGCATCAGTATATTAATGTAATACTGTATAAGAAATACTAATGATCTGATGGTCATTTTGAAAAATCCTTTGTTAGCGAGCACTTAGAAGTCAAGAGGAACATACGTGCCAAGTTTCAAGTTCTGGAGATTTCGTGATGATGGATGAGTGGTGTTTGGCTTATATATATATAAATATATATGATGTTATTTGAGACTGGATGCAATCTGTGCATCATTTTTTTTAAAAAAAGAAACCCCAGTCAAATGCTTGCTCCTAAGTAAGGTAAACAAAACGGTTGTTGACAAACAATGATTGTCATTGAACAAGGAATCCATCCCTGAACGGATATGAATATCAAATTATATTCCACAGCCAATTAGTTTAACAGAGAGGAATGAATAGAGGAACCTCCAGAATTCTGATCTTAAACTAGGATTTTTGTCTAATCAGCTTGTTGGAAATGAGTATATTTGGTAAGAACTGATTTGCCTCTCTTAACTTACCTTCACTGACAGTGTGGCCACCAAACAGTTAGTACAAATTATAGTCTTTCTTGTGAAACATTCCCCTTTGTATCAGTCATAAGAAAGACAGGGTAAGCAGGGTAGCTGCTGTGAAATGACAGCTAATTATTTTTCTCTCTCTCAGTGACTCAGACATACACATATTTTTAGCAGATATGCTTAAAATGCAGCACAGGCTACACAAGTAGTAGGACATTCTGGAGAAAATATGGGTGAAGTAGTCCACTTTGTCTGCAAAGAAGCATGTTGGAAACACTCTGTCTAAAAGAGTGTCAGGTGACAGTGATAAATTGAGAGAAGGGCTAGCCCAACTAATGCCCAACCACGTTGCATGTAAATTCCATGCAGCTGCTCACCAGGGGCTTGTCAGAAGAGAATCGTTGCAGCACATGATGGATGAGGTCTTAGATGGACCAATAAGTCCATCTAAGAGCTCACTTTACTTTCCTACTCACTTCAATAGGCAATGCATTTTTCAACTGCCCCATCCCTAAACAGGATCCTGCAGGAAAAGAGGAAACCAGAAAAACCAAAGTATTCATTTTGAAAGATAGAATGCAGTGTTTGTTTGCAAGAAGAAGCCTCGCAAAGCCTGATTCTGAGAAAATGAACTGTTTGTACCCTTTATTGCAGAAATCATTCTGGTGGATTTTTATTTATTTGTTGGCTACTGGTGAAACCCAGGGGTGGTTTCTACTTACTTTCCCTACTGGTTCAGGGTCACGCCGGAAGCGCGACCTCGTCGCTCCCAGGTTAAACTGGTCTGCACATGCGCAGGAGGCTTTGTGCATGCACAGAGGGTTATTTTCGCGTAAATTTGGCTCAGGTGGACAGATTTTAAACCGGAGGACCGGGGGCATGTCCAGTCGGCCATTGCTGCTGGTTCGATGACCGGGGAAAAATTCCCGCTACCGATTCTAGCGAACCGGCCCGAACCGGCAGGAACCCACCTCTGGTGAAACCTCAAGAACACAAAATTGCACTTTAGCTCCTGCGTGACAATACATTTTGCATCTTTCAAATGTCACATAGATTCCAGATGAGACCATTGGCTTTGTTCATCTCCAATATCTCCAATTCCTTTATGGAATACTTGCATCACCATGCCTTTAGCATCTTTCCCCTCCTTTTTCCAAACAGGAATATCAATCAGGAGGTTGGTTTTAAAATTTGAAACTTAAAGGTCCACAACGTTTTTCATTCCAACATTTCTCTCTTGAGGGTTGGCCTGAATGGTCTAAGAATCTATTTCTTCATCCGAAACCTTTGTCCTCGGTATACAGCAATGGCCTTGATAAAATAATACACAGTTAAGTTGGGTCATGCCAAATAATGCAACTGTCATCTCAGTTGCGTATTTCAGTTATGATTAGGCTATAATTAACTCACAAGTTTCCCATCCTTTTCATGTATTTCCATATTTTGTTCTTTGACTCTCCATATTAGAATGTCCTTATAAGAATGAATAAAGTCTGCATAGATTGGCAGCTCGGGGTAGGGACACAACCAGGTCATGCAAAATCATGACATAACTAAAGTTAATCCAAGGTTATTCAGCTACCTTCTAAATCCCTCTTTTTTCCCTAGACAAGATCTTTCTTATTAATCTCTTTGTTTGAGGCAAAACGTAGCCATGAATTTCTTGAGTCTGATGTTTTACTAATAACTGAAAAACTTGTTTAAATAATTATTTTAAAAAATATTTTTATTAAACATTTTTATTAAAACATTATTTTAAAAAATATTTTTATAAAACATTTTTCTTCATTTTATATCACAGTTCGCATTTTTACAACACTTCAGTATCGGTATCAGTCCACAGTTTTTTATACATTTATACATACTATTTTGTGTACAATATGTAATTGTTATTCTAGATATTTTTTACATTTTACATTTTACAACATCTTATCGTGCTATAATATTATATATTCTTCATCTATCCTTATGTTTATACTTATTTCTATTTTCTAATTCATTAATTTTCTTTCCATGTTAATTTTCTAATCCTTGCATCTACTATACAACCAATTATACCATGCATTCCAAATCTGATAATATGTAACCAATCTCAGGGAACATACTACCCACATTTTCTGTTGCTGGAATCATGTATATGTTCTCCTGAAGATTACCGAAGAGAATGGAAGTGAAGGCGATGCAGATGCATTCAGGATGGGCAATAAGAAACTAGTGATCAAATGAATTAATACCTGACATTGTTTAGGAGATATGTCTGGATTTTACCCTCAGCAGATTTTTACACACTCCCAAATTCTCTAGGGTAGAAGATCTCCGTGTTACTCAAAACATGTAGACTTGATATGATAATTATTGAATTTATTTACAAATACAGACTTGACATAGCATTGAGTCATAACTAATAATGCTTCTTCTATTAGATGTGTTGTGTTCTGACTGACCTCTAACTGAACTCTAACTTGTTATGTCTAGCTGAACTCTGACTGAACCCTGATTTGTTATGTTCTAGCTGAACTCTAACTGAACTGTATGTTTTCACCCAGGTCCAGTGTTTGAATGCTCAAACGCTATTGGTTGTTGTGTCTGACAGCCCTCTATAAAAGAGCTAGTTGTCAGACCATGTTTTGCTGGTTGCTTGAGTGAGCTGAGTAAAAGAGCTGTTCCGTAGTCTGTCTCCTGTGATCCTTGCCCACAATCTGACATAGATGTCATCTTGCCCACAAGATGACATAGAAGCATATTCTTGCAAAGAACAACAGAGCTTCCTGTGTCTTCTCCACTCCATCTCAAAGTGGCAGACTGATCCTTTTGCTTCCTAACTTGCATGTAGACTAGCTTCCTTAGTACGTGCAGGTAATGATGAGTCTGTGTTTGGTACATTATTTACGCTTCCTCGAGCTATTTTCCCTTCATTCAGACCCACCTGACTAATTGAGACTAACAGCAGCGCTTTGCTAGACAGCAAAAACATTAGAATGTATCCTGAGAGACTTTTGAGACCTTACTTACTGCTTCTATAATCCCATTTTACAACTGTATCATATTATTGTCTGTCTCAAATTTTTGGGACCAGGCAGGTAGTGAGTGAACACTGTTTTCCTTTATTGGATTTCACATTTTGAAAACTGACATTTGCATTGGCTTCAGGCAAGTTAAATCTCTATGGTGTCTGGACAAAGTGGTCTGATTTGCAATCAGCCAGCAGTTCTCCACTATCTTTGTTTTGGATTCTTCAGCTTTTTTTTCAGCTCCCTTTTGCTCTTTGCAATCTGTTGACTGCATCTTTAAGTTAAGCTACTTGCCTAAAAAGTATCCAAGGAATTCATTTTCCTCAGGCAAACCTTAGTGGAATTTCCCCTCCCCCCCCCACACATGCTGGGCTAGGCTCGGTTGCAGCAAGATAAAAAATTCAGGAGCTGCAACTGCATGCAAAAAATATTCACCCAAGGTGCAATGCACCCAAACGATACACTCTGTATGGTTTTGGATTCTCTTATGCAGCGCGCAGTAAAAAAAAGAACGCGTACACAGAAACATATCTTAAGGGAAATATACACAAAAGCAATCACATTAGCAGGCATACAAATATGTATAATAGAGGAAGACGTCAAATCATGAAATTGGGAGAGGCTCGTGCATACAATACACTGAGGAAAACTGACAAACATGCATATAATTAGGACAGGGTTGAGCTATTAGGACTTTACATTTTTGTGAGAACCGAGGACTCAGAAGAGGGTGGAGGGAATGACTGTATTGTTACCCTATGGAGAGTGAAGATGGTAGTGCTGGCACAGTTTTCTTTTTGTCTGTTTTTAGTAATACACTAGGTGTTTATGTGTTCCATCTCTAAATATCCATATGTAATTTTAGGGTTTTCACTTGGGATCTTGGGGACCATAAGCTGCCCACCCCTGAATTAGGACACATAGAAACATCAGCATGTTTATCTCAGAAGAACACGCAGCAAAAATGCATACAGATATTTCTGCAGTCTCTCCATTGTTACTGAACATCCTGAATTCATCCAAATAGGCCTTGGTGAAGGTTTTTAAAAAATATTTATTTTGTCAAGGGTGTATATGAGTACAGACAAAGTATAAACAAAGTATAAACATGATTGTGAATATATAAGAAGTACAAGCATGGTTATGAGTACATGATATTTTACGATACATGGGTACATTAGGACAGGGACCGTAGGCACAATGGTGCGCTAATGCCTCCCAGTTTATTCTTGTAAAATCTTAGCGCAAAACTCTTTCTCCCACCAATCTCAAATCTTCTCAATATTTGCATGAAGGCACCAAAACTGAAAATGTTTTGAAGTCATCATAACAGTGCTTTCAAGCAAAAATGTCTAAACCCCCCCCCCTTACCTGTACAATAATAGGAATTGGGAGTGGGGTGTCATCAATTTTTTGCAAAATTAATATATAATCTACCCAACGGGATGGAGTGGTGGTAGGGAAGGGGGAGAGGCTATATCACAGAGAAATGATAATGTACAATATTGCTCTTTGCTTATCATTGTAGAATAAAGAAGATGAGGAAAGTTGCATTTCTAAGTAATCTGGATTGTAATCTTCATGCCACTGAAACATGCCACAGTGGAACAGCTTTTATTTGCAGAATGAAACAAATGTAACCCATCACAGTCTTGTAACAATGCTTGGATTGAAGTGCATATAGTTCAGGCTCATCCAACTGATCAATAAGAATCTTAGGGGTTCCCCCCCCTTTCGTCTTCACTACGCATCTTATTTTCCATTTATGTCCAAATCGTTTAGTTTCTAGACCTATGGTCAGGGAAAGCATTGTTTTTTTAAATTGATGATACTTTAGGAACTGGTTAAAATTCTATCCAAATATGTCATAACAAAACATTTGTAGGAGAATCTCTTGGCGACACATTATATTTGCTAATTAGAGTATTATATAATCAGTTGAGGCAGGAAATTTTGAGGGGAATAGGGTTGTCTGCCCTTGGATGGAAATATATCTGTTGTCAAGAATCTTATCCTGTTTATTAGTAGTGGAATTCCCAGCATATCCTATAATTTTGCTAAAAGAACTAATAAATCACAGCGCCTGTAAAGTTACAAAGAATGAAGGCCTTTTATAGTTTCCTCTTATTGATCAGAAAATAAATTTCTCACCATTGGTTTTTCCCTCTGAGACTATTCGATTTTCACGCTTAGGCAAAATTCTTCAGGCCATTGGACACTTCTGACTCTGAGCTACAAAATGTTGGGGTGGGAAGTCAGGTTATGAATGACATCCACACTTACACAAGAGACCAAGCTGAGTTTGTGCATCGGTGCCAAAGCAAACAGCAATCAGCTGTAAAAATGCAGAAACTCCCCTACAGAGGATCTGGCTTGAAAATGGGCAACCATGTCATCTTTGAGTTAAAGGAAGAGAAAGCAAACGCTGGTGAGCCTCTCATGCATTCAGCTCCAAAAATAGCTTGGATGAAATGTGTAGGATTCCTTGGCTTACCCAGAATGCAACTTTGGAGAAGAAAGAACCAGGAAACAGGTGGGCAATATGTCCGATTGAGTTGAGGTAACAGGTTTGCATTTACCTGCAAATTCCCCTATTCACTGTCATGTGAATAAAACACACAGATTCTTGGCTCTTTTCTCTCCCTTTGCTAGTGAACAGCAGTAGAACCTTTGGAAGAGCTTCTCATTCAAATATATCTCAATCACTCAGTTAGAAAATTGATTCTTAGGTAACAGTAAACAATTTTGCCTTAGTCCTAATTCCGGGCTTTTGAGAAGCGCGTTCATTTTGATATGGTCCAAAATTAGGACTAAGGCAAAATTATTTACTGTTGCCTAAGAATATGCTTGGCAGCTCTGAAAAACAGTCATTTTAATTCATTTTTGGCAGTGCCTTAAAAATGTTTTTTCTTTCTCAGTTTTACTTGATCTCAGTAATACACAGCCAAAACTGATTGCTCTGGCGGATCAGATTTCTGTTCAGCTAAATTAATGTTCCCATTTTTTCAATTGAAAACCCTTATGAAAACTTGTGAGATTGAGCCTGGGGATCAGTAGATGTTGAATTATTAATTTCCAAATGTAACAAGATTGCTCAAAATCTCTCCCTCTCCCTCCCTCCTTCTCAGACCATTTCCTTGGGGTTTTCTGGAATGACCATAAAAAGTTGTTTGATCACATCCTAGAAGAAACAGAAACAAGCCTTTTCTCTTCTGCTCCTAGTTTTTCTTTTATTAAAACTGTTTTTTTAAACTCTCTATCATCTACACAAAATGACTTCCTCTGCCACAGAGTCTTTCCAGGATAGGATGAATACGATCTGAGTTTGATTCTGGCTAGCACGCAGCCCACTACGAAGCTGTTATAAATTCTCTGCAGCAAAACTTCTAAAGTTGTTCCCAACAGGATCTGTGGTGGAATTTTTTAAAAGCCCTTCTAAAAGAATGGGAAAGAAAAGCCAAAAGGTTCCCCCCCCAAATGATTTCTCCTTTCAGAACACACTTTCCTTTTCCAACACAATTTTTATTCTCTAAATCCAAGGAAGAGAATACGTTCTGTAGTTTTATTGGCACTACATTTTGAGTTTTTAACTAGAGAGAGAGAGAGAGAGAGAGAGAGAGAGAGAGAGAGAGAGAGAGAGAGAGAGAGAGAGAGAGAGAGAGAGAGAGAGAGAGAGATACACACACCCCACATACATGCTAATAAAGTTCCCAGCTGTCCTACAACTTTCTGACTTGTGAATATTCAGAGGTTGTTATGCAGGTTAAAGGCATGTTATATGTGATGCTGTGTTTCATAGTAACATTAGTTTTATAATATACTGTACCTTTCAATTCTCTATAAGAAACTGCTGTTCTGAGAGTGACTGAGGCTTTTGAAATTGCAGCCCCTTTATATACCTCATCTACTCAACCTCATTTATCTGCTGGATCACATACAGATCAGAGGTGGGTTCCTGCCGGAGCTGTCCGGTGCGTAGCTCTGGTAGGGAGCGGCCGATTGCGCAATTTGCACGCGACCGCTCTGGAGCCCTCTCCACCGGTCCATCACACGCGTCGCCATCTTTTTCTGGGAATTTTTGGTGCGATTTTGCTTCTGTGCATGCGATTTTGCTTCTGTGCATGCGCAGAAGCAAAATCGTGCCAAAATCTCACAAGGGGACGCGCATGCGCGTGAGATTTTGGTGAGATTTTGCTTCCGTGCATCGTTCTGTAGGATCTCTTGTTCTATTTCAGAGTGAAGGGGAGAGACATTCGGCTGCACTTTCTATGTAAGAATTGCGGTTTCATTGAGACATAAAAGATATCCCATATAGGCAGGGGTGGGTTCTAACTTACCTCGCTGCCGGTTCGCTTCCTCCAGTGCCGCGTGGGTGCGCGCACGCATGCGCAGCGTCCAAAAATAAAATAAAAAATAAAAAAATAAAAAAAGCTCAAAACAAGATGGCGACCACATGCACAGTGCTGGAAACTTGGCTTCTGCACATGCTCAGAAGAAAAAAAAATAAAGAAATTTTTTTAAAAAAAAATTAAAAAAATGATGGCGGCACTGACCAAACCGGTTCCGTGATGTCATCGTGACATCACCAGTGGGTCGCTACCGGTTTGGGCGAACCAGTCTGAACCAGGAGAAACCCACCTCTGTATATAGGGCTTAGTATTGGGACCTATTGGAAACTTTCTTATCGAATAAGATGCTGTTTAGTTACTCTGGACGCCTAGAAAGAGCTTACACCTGTCTCACAAATACTGTAGGTTGTGGGACAGATAGCAGGTCTTTTCAGTAATAGACCTCCAACATTGGAACATGCTCCTCCGGAGTACATTTGGCCCCAACCTCTTTGAATTCCTTAGCGCTGTGAAGGCCAGCACTTCCTGACCCACTGTGAGTATGGGAGACAATCAATTTATTGGAGTTGTAATGAGTTTTATAGGGGGTGCTTGTTGTTTTTACATACTTGCTGTGCATTGCTTAAAAGCTCTTAATTTGGATGGAATCCACATACTGTAAATAAATACGTTTGTTTGTTTAAAAACATTATAAGGCTGTTCCATCTTAAAACACAAATCTGGGCAGCTGAAAAAACGATAAAACCCAGAACTATTTAAAAAAATCCATAAAGAATAAAATCAAGACAAAACCCAGCACTTCCATTATCATCTTGGGATGCCCCACAACCAATTCCAGACAACTTCACCCTACTTTAGTACCTGGTAAAGAGCCAGGTCTTGATGGTATAAAAGTCATTGGTGGGAGGAAGTTGCATAAGGTAGGGGGCAGCCTGGAAAAAGCACACTTTGGAGGTCCCACTAGATGGTCAGATTTCAAGGAAGGGATCTGAAGTATGCCTACTCTGTCTGATCTTAATAGCTGAATAGGAACTGTGACAAGGACGTACGAATCATATGGAAATGAGAAGTAGTTAGGCGCATAATAGAACTGTGCTATTCTACTATACCTTAAATGATTTTTTTAAATGGGTGGCCTCCATAAAACAAATTGTTGCTTGAGGCAAAGGTTAAACCCTATCCCTTCCTCAAAGTGGGTTTGCAGAAGAATATGAGTATAAATTTATAATCATTTGTTTAATGACTGCTCAAAGTTGCAACTGTGCTGAAAAAAACCCAGTAATTTACAACCGGTCCTCCCACTCATCACAGCATCCCCGTGGTCACGTAATTGAAATTTGGGCATTTGCAACTGGCATGTATTCCGATGGATGCAGTGTCTCAGGGTCATGTGATTGCTATTGCCGACCTTGCCAGTCAGTTTCGGATAAACAAAATCAATGGAGGAAGCTGGATTCCCTTAACAATTGTAGCAAACAAGGTTAAAATTGGGCACAGTCGTGTGATAACTCACTCGACAACCACATCGCTGAGGGATGGATGTTTCGGTCCCAATTTTGATCATAAATCAAGGATAACCTGTATTTTGAATACTAACAATGACAGAATGTCTACCAATGTCTTGGAGGAGAACATGCTAGTTAGGAAAGTGCGGGGACAAACCATATACAGCATATAGATCTATCCTTAAAAAAAAATTCCTGCGGTGCTCAGGAAGAATGGCTAGAGCAGTGATGGCGAACCTTTTTTGGCTCGGGTGCCAAAAGGCTGTGCACATGAGTGATAGCGTGCACGTGCGTGCCCACACCCATAATGCAATGCCCTCCCCCCATGCATATGCACAACCCCCATGCTGCCCCCCCACACATGCGTACAACCCCTGTGCTGCCCCCCCACATGCGCACAGGCCTCACTGAAGCCTCCAGACTTCTGGTAGGCCCGTTTTTCGCCATCCCCAGGGTTCAGGAAAGCTTCCTAAAGCCTGGGGATGGCGAAAAATGGCCAAATGGGCCAAACGGAAGTGCAGAAACGAACTTCCAGTTGGGCCGTTGGGCCATTTTTTGCCGTCCCCAGGGTTCAGGAAAGCCTCCTGAAGACTGGGGAGAGTGAAAACGGCCGAAAAGAAGGCTGAAAATCAGCTGGCCAGCGCACACATGTGCGCTGGAGCTGACATACGGTAACGTCTCACGTGCCCTCAGATATGGCTCCACAGCTGGCAGGCATGCCATAGGTTCGCCATCACTGGGCTAGAGTGTGCCACAACTGTTGCTCTTCTTTTCCAACACCTGCTATCTGAGCAATTGTCTCACTATGTTTAATGGTAGGGCAGCCCTGTCTCCAGGACTGATAAATATTTGCACCTGAATCTCCTATGTAGTTACATGGATGGTACAAATGATTTGCATATAGTGTCCTTCCTTCCTTCCTTCCTTCCTTCCTTCCTTCCTTCCTTCCTTCCTTCCTTCCTTCCTTCCTTCCTTCCTTCCTTCCTTCCTTCCTTCCTGCAAAAGGCATTATCCATGAGAAAAGAATTATCCCTTAATTAGACT
Source organism: Diadophis punctatus similis (assembly GCA_023053685.1). Classification (NCBI taxonomy): domain Eukaryota; kingdom Metazoa; phylum Chordata; class Lepidosauria; order Squamata; family Dipsadidae; genus Diadophis; species Diadophis punctatus. The sequence goes on from JALIGW010000002.1 coordinate 89,377,822, forward strand.
TCCTCCTATTTAATTTGAATACTTCCTCAAATAAACATTATTAAATGCAAGAGTTTTCTATACAGTTAAAGATCTGTGGGTAAAATATGTGTTCATAGTAAAGACTTACACTTAGACTTCATATAACTAACAAGATGATCACATGTTTTAAAAAAAGTATTTTGCAAATTGTTCTTGTATATTAATCAAACTCTGTCCTGGCACCTACAGTTGGGGTTGATTTCATTTCTGAGCCATTTCTATACACTATTCCCATTTCTTCCTTATCCATTTCTCATGTTCCTTTCTAGTATTACACAGAAAGCAGAGCCAAATATCATGGAGAACAATCCAAGCATAAGTCATTTTGTGTGGGTGGATGATAGTAGTGGTGGGAACTCTAGGGTTGGAACCAGTAATTGGTAAACAGCAATGAGAAATATTGTAATAAAGTATGTATGCTGAACATAATTTGGGATGAATTGGGGTGGTGGTGGATGATTGCATATTTTGAGAAATTGGTTTTTAGGTAAGCGTTCAAAAATATGCTTTTGAGGGCGGCTATTGATAAAGTTTAGAGCTAGTTGGCTTATTTTTAAAGCTAATTTGGGACAGATTGGCCTAACTTTCCCTGTTTCTGATTCCAAGCCAGACACAAAGTTTTGCCTTGGATATGTAGTTTTGGAGCGTAGTTTGTAGAACGAAAATAAAGGGGCTGGCCACTAAAAATCATGAATTCTTTCTGCATTTCTTAGCATTTAAAATTGCTTTGTTTGGAAGAAAAGAAAAGAGAAGTGTTTGATTTAATGATAGATCAGTCTCCTTCAAATGTAATCGAAGTATGATTTGATTGGCTGTCTTCTACTGTTGCAATCACAACTGCTTGGGAATGGTGATGAACTCATTTCATTACTTCCATTCTATGGAGCATGGTGGCTCGCATGGTTGGGATGCTGGGTTGGAGATTTGCAAGCCATGTTCAAAACCTGAGTGCTGCTGTGGGGTGGGGTGAGCTCCCATCCTTTGCTCCACTCCTGCAAGGGACAGGAAATGAGCCCCCAACTGGATGTCCCCCCTGGGCAACGGTGATGTCACCGGCTAATCCTTTCAACCTGAAAGCACTTTGGGGCTTCTGACATGAGTGCATTGTGACTTCCATTATTAGGATGTTCCAATCTATCTGACTGCATGGAAAAGGTGAGGGATGAATTTCTTATACTTCTCCAGCCCCTTGCAATGAGCTCCAGTTCATACCTGCAAAGATGTAGTCCGGGGTGGGCTTCAACATTTTTAGCAAGGGGTTCTCTGCCCGATTTCTGGGTGGGTGTGGCCATGGTGGGCGTGGCCTAGTCGCCCTCCTGCACTACTGCAGGGGGGTGTTTTTGCCCTCCCCGGGCTCCGGAGGCTTTCTTCGATCCTCTGGGAGGGCGAAAATGGCCACCCCAGGCTCTGAAGGCCCTCTGGAGGCCGGAAACAGGCCCATTTTCAGCCTTCCTGAACTTCCGGTACGCCCATTTTTCGCCCTCCCCAAACCTCCGTGCGCGCCCTGCACTTGCCTGCATCCAAAATGGGCGAGGCGAGGCCAGCCAGGAGTGGGATTTGGGGGTTCTCCGAACTGCACAGAATCTTAGCTAGAAGTTCTCCCGAACCCCTGCTAACCCACAGCAGCCCACCCCTGGATGTAATCCTTTTCCTTGACATATTTTTTTCTCAATTTTGTGATGGTGGTGAATATCTGTAGCTCAGGTGGAGAATGAGGGTGTAGTTCTCCAAGCTTGTGGGTTGAGGAAATCCTAAACCTAGCTGTTTAGTTACCTAGCCTGGTAACGAAATGTTCAGAAACCAACCCACAAACAAGCTCAGAGAACAAACCTCCACCCCTTTTCCTCAATTTGCCTGAAATTTGACACAAATCAGATTTGGGTTTGTGCCAAATGTTACCGCATCATGTCTCAACAAATAATAAAACAAAATGTAAGGTACTTAAAAAAAAGTATTTTAAAGAAAGATAAGACTAAGGCCTGTGTTTCTAGACTTTCTACAAATTTCACCCTGTTCTGTTCAAACTTAAATGTGTGTATCTCCGCGGGTTTTATGGTTTTATGATTTTATGATTTTATAATTTTATTTACACATTTTCTGATTTTCTGGTGCTAAATATTGGGAATCCTGTCTTTTTTCTAGTTCACACTCTGGAATTTAGATGAGTCAGAATAAGTTACTCCTGGGGCTGCACCAGTGGTGGGTTCCTACCAGTGCGGTCCAGTATGCCGTTCCGGTAGGGACCCGCCGATTGCGCAATTTGCATGCGACGGCTCCGGTGCCGTCTTAACCTGACCGTCGTGCGGCACCATCTTTTTTCCTGAATTTTTGGCCTTTTTTTGCTTCCTGCGCATGTGCGGAAGCAAAATCTTGCAAGGGGACGCTCGCGCGCATGAGATTTCAGTGATTTTTTGCTTCCACGTATGCGCAGAAGCAAAAAACCACCAAAATTAAGTGCATGTGCGTGTGCGCGTCCCCTCACAAGATTTTGGTGATTTTTGCTTCCTGCGCATGCGTGGAAGCAAATTCACACGAGAGGATGTGCACACGTAGTGAGCGTGCGCATGCGTGAAATGTGATGATGCGTGCGCACCGCACCGATAGCCAGGTAAGAGGAACCCACCCCTGGGCTGCACTATTTTCCTAACTTCGTAGCTAGATAATCCAACTTCATAGTAAGTCAGGTTGTCCTTGCATTGTTCTAATAAAAGGTAACTGCAGAGTTCCAGCTCTTTTACATGCATCTAACCAGTTTCTTTTCATGCTTATGGTTTTTCCTGGCATTCAGAAGATGACAGCAGCACAATAATTGCAAGCCCCGTACACCGATTATGAGTTATGATAACCAATTAGGCAAACGACTCCCTTAGGTAGACATAACACTTCTCACATTAGAAAAGGCAAGGTTTTTAATTTATCAGTAATTTTCCAAGAAGATCATTGAGCACATGTCAGATAAGCAAGCTACTGCTTGTTTCCATTTCTTCTGAGCCATTTCTAGCCTTAATTCTGAATTATCTCTCTTACGATGTTCAATAAAAACATATAGGAATGACAAGCACATGATGTAGTATCTAGGCCCATTGCAGATGCCTATGGCTTACCAAAAATAAAACAATGATTATCAAAGCCCAATAATCATCATTTTGCTACCAAGAATATATTTACTGGGCAAGGTTGAACTTCAACACAAAAAAGAGGCTGAGGATGTTTTGAAGGAATAGAACTGCACCATGGATTCATGGCACAGGACTTTATATATCATTGATTTCATGATGTCCACTTGTATTGCACCTGAGAAAAGGATCTTCTCTCTATTCCCTCTCTTTTCTATATTTAAGGACATCTCTAGGTGTCATAAACACAAAAAAGTAGATAGTGTGTTTCCTGGAATGGGCCAAAAGCAAGATGTTCCTCTACAGGAGGTCTTTGTGCCAACTATAAATCTATTGCCATCCATACATGGAGGCTGTACTCTCCATTCCTAATTCTAGTAACTTTCTAGATTTAGGCTCCATTTATTATGCTTTGCTTGATTCCTGATTGCCCACCATCATTTCTATGATAGACTGCAGGCCCTGGCAGATCACATGCTTTGCCTCCTAGTTCTTGGCATCTCCGGGTAAATCTGAGAAAACATTTTGTAAGGCTAAAGAGGGATTTGTGGTTAACTAATACAAAGGTAAAATACAATAATAATCTCTATATTATTTTGAAATCTGAAAAATGGAAATTACTTATCCATCTAACCAGGATTGTTTCCTCTGATTAATTCTTAAAGTTTCAGGTAGAAAAAGGTCTTTCTCATGATATGCTGCCTTTTCTATCACTTAGGCTCAGGGGCGGGTTGCTTACTTACCGATACCGGTGCGCTGCGCGCGCATCTCCACATTTCGTGTGCACGTGCGCTCGCTATGCGCGCGCGCCCCCTCGTGCGATTTCGGTGAGATTTTGCTTCTGCGCATGCGCAGAAGCAAAATCTCACCGAAATCTCGCACGTGCACGCATTCCCTCATGAGATTTCGGCGAGATTTTGCTTCCGCGCATGCGCAGAAGCCAAAAAGCCAAAAAATTCTTTTAAAAAGATGGCTACGCGCGCGACTGTCTGGTGAAGGCGGCACCGGAGCAGTCGCGTGCAAATTGCGTAATCGGCGGGTCCCTACCAGAGCTGCGCACTGGACCGCACCAGTAGGAACCCACCCCTGCTTAGGCTGAAGGAACGATTTTCTGTGAAAGGGCAACATCTCTGAGTTGTATTAACCAGACAAGGTTATCCAATTGCTGTGGATATATAATATATTGCATCTCTCCTCCAAGCACAGGAAATACAATGGGTGCCCCTTCCCATCAGTTGTGGAAACTCCACCAGTCTTCCACCAGAAATATCAGTCCTGATTGTAAATTCAATAAAGAAAATCAAGGCATAATGGAGGTTTATCAAGACATGCCACAAAAAGCAGTATGCCCATTTCTTGCTTTTTTGAGTTGTCTGTGGAATGTGAGAAGGAAGATGAGCAGGTTTGGTGGTGCAGTTCCTGTGGGGACCATATCACCTGCAACACTCCCAGGGTCCCTCAATTGATTATAAAAGTCTATGGAGATGCTTTTTTAATTCTTTTATTTATTTATTAGTTTGTCAAACATGTACAAGATAGCAGGTATGAATATGAACATGGATATGAACGAAGGAAATGAATATAAATAAATGGGGACAGTAGGACAGGGATGGTAGGCATGCTGGTGCGCTTATGTACCCCCCCTTTACGGACCTCTTAGGAATGGGGTGAGGTCCACGGTAGACAGTTTAAGGTTGAAGCTGTGAGGGTTTGAGGATGTAACAACGGAGTCGGGTAGAGCATTCCAGGCATTGACCACTCTGTTGACCACTCTGTTTTCAGGAGGCAACTGGACTTTCTTGTTTTTTCTTTGAAGACGTTTCGCTTCTCATCCGAGAAGCTTCTTCAGCTCTGACTGGATGGTGGAGAATCGAAGGATTTATATTCCTTGCAGACAACTGGTCATTTGCATCCTTTTGGAGAGCTGAAGAAGCTTCTTGGAGGAGAAGCGAAATGTCTTTAAAGAAAAAAAAAAACAAGAAAGTCCAGTTGCCTCCTAAAAAAAAAAGCACCTTTGGGCCAATTGATTATACAACATTGTTTTTAAGAAAGAGCTGAAATGTTGGCAGGATTGGCTCAGAACCCCACCAAAGTATTTTGAGATTTCAGCTGAGATTATCAACTTCTCATGAGACTTGGAAATTGTGTGAAATTTGGGCCACTTTGTAAATGAGTTCTTTTCATTTATTTCTTTAATTTTTGATTCCTGCTATCACCCCAGGAGTTCCAGCACTCAAAAGATTGCCCAACCGTACCATCTGCACTCCAGTTGATTTCCCAATGCAGATAAGGCCTAAGAGAATTTATTCTTGGAACTTTGTCTTACACAACATAGAGTTCTGCTTTCTGCTTTTTAAAACTCCTTTTAAGCCTCCGCTGCTGATTTCAAAGAAGGGAAATGATGCAAGCATTTTGGCTCTGGATTATGGGTGGTCAGTAGCAGGAGGGCAGAAGCTGGAGGTTTTACAACAATTGCCCACTATAGATTGCAAACATCAAAAACAGAAAGAGCTTCCAGGTTTTTTAAAATGCAAAAATGGTGCTGGAATGGTACTTCACACAAGAGCTGCAAAACGGGGGTCCATTTCATCCATTTTCAAGGGTAGACCCCACACCCAAATTCACCAAATTAGGGGAAACATGCTTTTAAAAAGCAAGTGATAATTAAAATCTTTTTTTCTTTCCATGCTGCAATCAATTCAGCTTTTGAATCTTCCTTTGGCATTAAGGAGAAAAAAAGCAAGCTTTGGCTGATGTAATGTTTCCATCAGCTACTGTACCGTACTATGAACAAAATACGAACTACAGTACTGTATTAGGCCTGTGTGAGGCTGCGCCTTGGTGAGGCCCTCTGCTTTGCATTTGAAGCTGACCCAGATTTTGTTGAAAAGGTATTCACATCACCTTGAGCCCTTATCTGCTGCTTCCAGTACCTGGAGCGATGGAGATGAAAACATTTGATGTATGTGTACTAACATTCCTACTCTAAGAAATCTCATCAGGGTGATGTTGAGTGAAGCAGGTTTCTACAAGAGAAAGCAGATTTATTTAATGGAATACATATGGACGGAGGACAAGCCTAGCACCTAACCAATCATGTCCTACCAGAAGGAGACTAAAGTAGCACAAGTTCCTTGCACGTATTCTGAGAGAAAGACAGAAGGGTATGACCTAGACAGTATAGTTTCTTGGACCAAGAGCAATCAGAGTGATAGACAAATGGGACAATAGACAAAAGTAAATCCTTTCCTGTATGTCTACACCCTGCTACCCCAAGAGATCCTGAAGAGTCAGCACCACCTTTCCAACAGATAGAAAGAGTTTGAAAATCTTTCCAATGACGTGCGGAAGTCTTTTTCAGCTACTGTCACATGAAAGCCTTGTGGTGATAGGGAACAAAGCAAAGTGACACAACAAACAACCCTACTTCAGTTTCAAAGCTTGGAGTGGGTTGAAGAGGAGAGAACGTGGCTTCATAAAGCAGCTTTGATGCTATGTACAGCCTCGGGATATAGATTTTGATTTTTTAGATTTATTATTAGAATTGGAAGGGACCTTGTAGGTCATCTAGTCCAACCCCCTGCTCAAGCAGGAGTTCCTACACCATTTGAGACAGATGGCAGTCCAGTCTCCCCTTGAAGGTCGCAAGTGTTGGGGCTCTCACGACCTCTGCTGGCAAGCTTTCCACTGGTTGATCGCTCTCACCATCAGAAAGTTTCTGTTCATAGAGAACAGCCTGACCCCCTCCTCTCTGTGGCAACCCCTCAAGTATTGGAACACTGCTATCATGTCACCCCTGGTCCTTCTCTTCGCCAGACTGGCCAAGCTCAGTTCCTGCAACCGCTCTTTGTTGATTGACATTAATAACTGTGCCAAAATTTTCTTTGTTCTTAAAAAGTCTTACTTTTACTCATGAGGCTGTTTGGCAAACTCATTCTCCGCTTAGAATATTGTGGAGGGTCTTGAGCATTTCTTATTATTGGGCTGTGAGTGAATGGTTGTTTTCATGCTACATGTTTCTCCATCCCTTAGCACTGCCTTGGTGGTTCTACTTCTCATTCTGAAAAAGGCCCTGGAGAAAGGTTGCCTCCTGATGTTTTCTCCTAGGGTTGAATTGATGCAGGGATGGGCTTCAAAAAATTTAGCAAGGGGTTCTCTGCCCGGTTGCTGGATGGGTGTGGCCATGGTGGGCGTGGCCTAGTCGGCCTCCTGTACCATGGTGGGGAGGTGGCGTTTTTGCCCTCCACGGGCTCTGGAGGCTTTCCTTGAGGGCGAAAATGGCCTCCCTCAGGCTCTGGAGGCCCTCTGGAGGCTGGAAATGGGCCCTTGGGCCTATCATTCCCTCTCAGCCCTAGGAAAGAGGCAATGGAAAATCTGCCTAATGACCATAGATGTCTAAATCCATAAGGGTGTTATGATGTAGAAACTCACATATTGCCATACGATAGAGGGTATAAGAATCTAATTTGGATGATGGCATGGGATCATTAAGCTTTTCTCTCTCCTATACCAGGAGTCTGCAACCCGCGGCTCTGGAGCCAGATGTGGCTCTTTCATCCCTCTGCTGCGGCTCCCTGTCGCTCAAAATATGTGTCCCAACTGCCAATGTGCGATACCCGCCAGCACACAATCTATTGAGGTTTTCAACCCATCTTTTTTTTTTTCCGGAGTTCAAAATATTTTTGTTGCATGCAGAAATAAAAATTCATTTTTTCTATAGCAGTTCATTGATTTCATAAATGCAACACACTCTAGTGTTTTAAACATAGCATAAAGGCAAAATAATAATAATAATATCTGCAGGGCTATCTTCATTTTAGATGTCAAAAGGGTTTTGCAAATTGCATTTGCAAGAGAAGCAAATATTTAAATCTTTTGTCCTTCATTTCCACATTTTCTACCTCTTTGTCCTAGGTATCCATTTTAACACCGAAATGCTGAAATGTGATAGCACAATACTATGTCTCTCTACATTTGCAGGGCGACATCCTATGCAAGAACATAATGGCCAGAATTTGCATTGCTTGGACATTTACCCTCTGTGGACAACTTACAAAACGAGAGAGCACGCTTGCGATTACTAATGGATGAATAACATCACGTCTGTTTTAGTCTTACGTTTCCTCAAGCAAAAAAACCAAGATAATCTGTGCTGACATTAGCATGAGTGGCAGATAACTTTAGCCTCTTCGTTTCTTTCCTCCTCTGTGCCCCCTCTGTGCCCCCCACTCCACTGAAGTCTTTAGTTTAATATGGACTGAGACCAGCTGGCACATGTCTCTTTAACAGCTCTCTGGGCTGATGAAATTTCCCTCATGTATTCCTCAGTTTTACAATGCCTCTTGCAGGAAAAGAAAATTTGAATTTATCACCCACACTAGAGATTCCTGTAACCTAATAGAGAGTGTGTATAGTTTCTAACAAGGGATGGACATCTGGAATCGTTTGCTTGCTGAGTTCCCAGAAAAATTGCAAGAGAATATTCTGACATATCTGCATTGAGATGTGTGAGTTGATTTGAAGAGAAAGAAAACCAGCTAAATGCTACCCTGAGAATACTGCACAAAATAATTCAAACCTTTTCTCAAAGAAAAAGAAAGACTTGAATCCTGACGCTGAAGTTCTAAGTTAAGGTTCCTTGAACATAAAAGAAAAAAAAAATCAAACCACCCAGGTTGTATATATTAATTTACTACGCCAAACCACAATTTACTACTCCAAACCAAACCACATCTGTGGGTGGCCAGCTATTCTCTAGTGAAGCCAAACTAGCACCAGAACTCGGAAATGGTTGTGATCATCTTCTGTATTGTGATAGTTTCTTGCTAAGACTGTCAGCCCTTTAGTAATGACTGCCCATTAGTACCAATCACTGCATCTCAAACGATCCATCTGTTAAACTACTGAAGTTTGCAGATGATACAACAGTGATTGGCCTCATTCGAGACAACAATGAAACCACATACAGACGGGAGGTTGAACAACTAGTCTCATGGTGCGACTGGAACAATCTGGAACTGAACACACTCAAAACCGTAGAAATGGTGGTAGACTTTAGGAGAAACCCTCCCATTCTACCATTTCTTACAATACTAGACAACACAGTATCAACAGTAGAGACCTTCGAATTTCTATGTTCTATCATATCTCAAGACCTAAAATGGTCACCTAACATCAAAAACGTGATCAAAAAAGCACAACAAAGAATGTTCTTTCTGCGCCAACTCAGGAAGCTCAAACTGTCCAAGGAGCTGCTGATACAGTTCTACAGAGGAATTATTCTGACATCTGCACCTCTATAACTGTCTGGTTCGGTTCTGCAACAAGACAGACACAGACTTCAGAGAATAATCAGAACTGCAGAAAAAACAATTACTGCCAACCTGCCTTCCATTGAGGATCTGTATACTGCACGAGTCAAAAAGAGGGCCGTGAAAATATGTACTGACCCCTCACATCCTGGACATAAATTATTTCAACTCCTACCCTCAAACGAAGCTGTAGAGCACTGCACACCAAGACAACTAGACAGAAGAACAGTTTTTCCCCAAATGCCATCACTCTAAACAAATAATTCCCTCACCACTGTCAAACTATTCACTAAGGCTGCATTACTATTTATTTATTTAGCGTACGGCTGGTCACACACAATATTAAAACACTGCATTACTATTACTATTAGTCTTCTCATCATTCCTATCACCCATCTCCTCCCACTTACGACTATATGACTGTAACTTGTTGCTTGTATCCTTACGATTTATATTAACATTGATTGTTTCCTAATTGCTTATTTGTACCCTATGACAATAATTAAGTATTGTACCTCATGATTCTTGACAAATGTATCTTTTCCTTTATGTACACTGAGAGCATATGCACCAAAGACAAATTCCTTGTGTGTCCAATCACACTTGACCAATAAAGAATTCTATTCTATTCTATTCTATTCTATTCTATTCTATTCTATTCTATTCTATTCTATTCTATTCTATTCTATTCTATTCTATTCTATTTTCTATTCTATTCTATTCTATTCTATTCTATTCTATTCTATTCTATTCTATTCTATTCTATTCTATTCTATTCTATTCTATTCTATTTATTTTTTCTATTCTAGTATAATGTATTGTGGTGTGGACTGTTCCTGTTCACACTGCCAAACCAGCCATGCCTTCTACCAGCATATTCCATTCACTCCCAATTATTTTCAGCTGCCCAGTTGGTCTGCCTGATTTTCAGCAAAAAAAATCGCCGAAATCTCATGTGCGCGCATGTCCCCTCACAAGATTTCGGCAATTTTTGCTTCCTGCGCATACATGGAAGCAAAATTGCACGAGGGGCGCATGTGCGTAGCGAGTGCACGTGCACTGAAACATGGTGATGTGCACGCAGCGCACTGGTAGCGCGAGGTAAGAGCAACCCGCCCCTGCCCTGTACCCTTTAGACTTCAACCTAAGGCAGGCTTACACAAATACGAATAGACGTCGATGGGCTTATGATCTCAGACGATCAAGCACTTTGAAGTGATAAACGTACAGTAGCCAGCAAAATGGAACGAACATTGGAAGCAAATTGTTTTAAATGTCAAATTGAAATGGATCACAGCCATAGATAAACAGTCAAAACCAATTCATAGGATAATGGTTTCTTCAGGCAGCCGTTTACTAAATGCCAACTTGTTTAAAAGGTGCAGATCTCTGGAGTATTTCGCATTTCTGGATCTCTGCCATATCTTGCTCCCATATTTTGGAATGCCTTCTTTTCTCATTTCTTGACTGTGGGTCCATCCTCACTTGCTTCTAGTCACATGACACAAATGCACCCATTTTCCGTCATGTCCTCGTGTCACTGCCTCTCTCTCATTTCCAGGCTGAGCCTCTTGAAAGTTTAAAGTAATTCTTAGCTATTCCTGTTTTAATACAGTTCGTTCTTCCTCCTAAAACAATTTTCATCATCCTGAGTCCCTAGCTTGAAATCGGCAGCTACAGAAATTGAACGAACGAATGAACGAACAAACAAACGAATAAATAAATAATAATAAATAAATATTTCTTTTTGTTGTGGATATGATCTATTCTGTTTTTTGCTCTGATGTCTGCCTTCCATACTTATTTGGGTTCGGGATACAAGGGAGCTTGCTTTTTGCAGAGCTATCCGTCCATGAATGCCCGACCATAGCACTTACAAGATCTTTGTAAGCTGCTTATAAATACAGAGGCTTAGTAATCTTTTGAAAAAGCTTTAAACCCGGTTTTTAAACATAAGTATAATACTCTCTTGACTGAGCGCTGTCCTTTGCTACAAAAAAGATCAATTTAATTGGAGGAAAGGGAACACACAAGGTTCTGGTGGCTGTGTGTTGTTCATTACCGACACCATTAGGTGCATCTGCCAACAAGGATTTTCTCATGCCCAATTTTTTAAATTAAAAAAACAATACTTCTCTTACTCATAGGACTCATGCATGAGTACTACAACTAACTCCAAGACTGGCAATATTTGAAGAGTTCCCCCCAAATAGTAAAAAAAAAAATATCACACACCACTAATATCAATCTTATTCTCTGAATGTGAATGTGTGTAGATTTTTTAAAATCCATTTTTATATGAAGGGGTTTGTATGGGGTCCTTTGGTGCTCTCTGAGCTTGGTTGTTTTCTTGTAGACTTTTCGGCGCTTTGATTGTCTCTTTTGAACGGCATGTACCGTATTTTTCGGAGTATAAGACGCACCGGAGTATAAGACGCACCTTAGTTTTGGGGAAGGAAAATAGGGGGGGGGGGAAATCTGCCTACCAGGTATTCATCTGGCTAGCGTCCTTAGTCTGATAAGCTTCAACACATTATTTTATCCCCTGGTTAGGGTTGAAAAAAATCTTCTTTGGAGGGAATAGCAATGAAAACAAGCCTGCAAAGACTTAGGGCTGGAAAAAACCTTCTTCAGAGGCAGTAGCAATGAAAAATCCTGCAAGCCGGGAAGATCGTTAGCACCTCGTTAGGGCTGGGGGGAAAAGCTGAGTATAAGGCACCCAAATTTTCAGCCTCTTTTAGGGGGGAAAAATGTGTGTCTTATACTCCGAAAAATACGGTATATGTTGATTAACAGAAATTTTAACAGATTAACAGAGTTGGAAGGTACCTTGCAGGTCATCTAGTTCAACCCGATTATTTCTATGTTGATGCCGTTTTGTCTGATTGAGAGTCTTCCAGGAATTCTGTAGCATTTTTTGATTTGGTTTGGCCTAGGATGCTCAGAGTTTCCCGGTTGAAACTATGATTAAGTCTGTCCACGTGTTGTGAAATTAAGACGCTTTCAACATGTCTTCTGATTGCTAGTTGGTGTTCATGGATGTGCTTTGCTAATGATTGTGCCTGTTTGTCCTACACAATGGCTGTTGTAGTCCTTATGTTGTATACGACTCGTGTTTTTTCTTCTGAGGCTGCTCAGTCATTTGGTTTATTTAGGATGTTTTGGAGGGCAAACATACTATATTTTACAGAAAAACATCCCACCATAGTCAGATAAAGACCAAACAGGTTCAAATGTTAGAAAATGTGGGATATGAGACAGGGAGGGAGACACACCAAAACACAGAAGGATGGTAAGTTGCAAGAGTGTATGATAAATTGGGTTAATAATTTTGGTTATAATATACAGCTGGATCAATGAGAGAGAGAATATGGCTTGAAATTTACATTATGTTACATCTTTTATAAAATGATGTAACTTTGATATAAGACACCAAATAAATTATCTAAGATGTTTTAATCAATGCTGGAAAGGTGAAAAATAGGAAAGAACATTTTCCACGCATGGTGGACTTACAAAGAAGGAATATATGGGTTTTGTATGTGGTACCAGAGGTGGGTTCCTACCGGTTCTAACCGGTTCTTTAGAACCGTTAGTAGTTTGGTGATGATGTCACGGAGCCGGTTCTGTCAGTGTCTCCGTGGGCGCCACCATCTTGGATTTTGCTTCTGCGCATGCCCAGAAGCTAATTTTTGCTTCTGCGCATGCGCAGAAGATATTTTTTGATTGCTGCGGGCGCGTGCATGCACACAAAGCACGCATGCATGCACAGCACGACCTTGAGGGAACCGGCAGCAAAAGGATCCAGAACCCACCCCTGTGAGATACCTGCAACAAGGGATTCAAAATGTTTTACTACTGGTTCTGTGGGCATGGCTTGGTGGGCGTGGCAGGGGAAAGATACTGTAAAATCTCCATTCCCTCCCCACTCCAGGGGAAGGTTACTGCAAAATCCCCATTTCCTCCCCATCAGCTGGGACTCGTGAGGCAGAGAATAGATGGGGGCGGGGTGAGGTGGTATTTACTGGTTCTCTGAACTACTCAAAATTTCCGCTACCGGTTCTCTGAACTACTCAAAATTTTCACTACCGGTTCTCCAGAACTGGTCAGAACCTGCTGAAACCCACCTCTGATACAAGACTATTATATGCACAAAGGTAGAAAAACATTGAAATACCTACAGTGGAGGAATGGATTGTAAAGATGATGGAATTTGCAGAAATGGCTAAATTGGCCTATCTGATCAGGGATAAAACAATAAGTACCTCTTATGGGGGTTTTTTTGTGCTGAAAATGGAAAAAAAATCAATTGGCGTTTTAATGGATTTGCTTTTTAAAGTGGCTGAATAAGCAAAGAAGGGAATAAGCAAAGAAGGGAACCGTGTAAAAAGAGGGAGAAGGGATAAGTTTGTTTGTAACTACCGTAAATAAGACCAGAAATCGTTTATATATCCTTTTTCTTTCTTTTTCTATCTGCATTGTTTCCTGCACTTTTTCTTTTATCTTTTTTTTTTTCTTATTTTTTCTTTATGCCTTTTTGTATTTACTTTGTAGCAATGTTAAAAGGAAGGTAAATTGCTTAGAATAACTTGACAAAGGTCAGGGCCGGCTGGCCGGCTAGGAACACTCCATCCTGTAACACTTGACATTATCTCTCATTATCTTGAGTGTAAAACTTGCAGAATGTACGGAGTGGCAAGCTGGGTAGCAATTAGGATGACTTTGCCATGGCACTGCAGTTCCAATTCAAGAGGTGATTCTGTCCTTGAGGTTGCCATGCCCTCCTTCAAGTATTTACACTGTGTCCTTTGATACCAGTAGACGCCATTGTCTGTACATGATCTGCCTTATGTTCTAAGGAAAACTGCAGCCAGACTTTAGCAGAATTCTGCCATCTACCGGTCATTAAAATAAGTACAATAGTAGAGGGATTTTATTTTATGTGAGAATCAGGGCGCAGTATGTTTCTCAAAGTATTTTCTTTGAGCAAAGATTTTCTTTCCTCCAAATGCCGTTAGGTGATTTTTAAGCAAGTATTTCTAGCATGACATTGAATATTTCTGTAATATTGTAGTTATAAAACAGTCCTATTTTGCTTTGCCATTACTTTGACAGCTGACGAATTACATTTCTTGTTGTATTTCTCCAGGAACTCAAGGTAATGTACAGTGGTTGTTGTTGTTAATTGCAAAATCGTGTCCGACCCATTGCGACCCCATGGACAATGTTCCTCCAGGCCTTCCTGCCCTCTACCATCTTCTGGAGTCCATTTAAGCTCATGCCTACTGCTTCAGTGACTCCGTCCAGCCACCTCATTCTCTGTCATTCCCCTTCTTCTTTTGCCCTCAATCGTTCCCAGCATTAGACTTTTCTCCAGTGAGTCCTTCCTTCTCATTAGGTGGCCAAAGTATTTGAGTTTCATCTTCAGGATCTGGCCTTCTAAAGGGCAGTCAGGGTTGATCTCCTCTAGGACTGACCGGTTTGATCGCCTTGCAGTCCAAGGGACTCGCAGGAGTCTTCTTCAGCACCATAGTTCAAAGGCTTCAATTCTTTGGTGCTAGGAATGTACAGTATTCTTCTTCTTCTTCTTCTTCTTCTTCTTCTTCTTCTTCTTCTTCTTCTTCTTCTTCTTCTTCTTCTTCTTCTTCTTCTTCTTCTTCTTCTTCTTCTTCTTCTTCTTCTTCTTCTTCTTCTTCTTCTTCTTCTTCTTCCTTTTTTTGCCCACAACAATAATCTTTAGGATAAATTTGGCTGAGATATAAGGACTGTCCACAAAGGTCTCAATGAACTTTCATAGAAGTTGGACTTAAAGCTGTGATTCCCTTGTCCTGGTTTAACTTCTTAATAAGCACAAACTACAATGAAGTTAGTTGTGATGGAACCAACAATGCACATCTGGCAGAGCCTGACTCTCTTTCCTGCTTCAAAGGAGCAGGAGTTTCAGTTTTTGTTTTCGTCATTTTTAAAGACAAGTCTAGCGCTCTTTCCAAAGATCACTAAACACATGTTTATATCAGGCCTGGGATTCTTCCAGAAAAGCTACATATATAGGATCCTTGCATAAGATACAAATGGCAGTTTCCAAACTCTAATAGCAGAGAATATCAGGAGCTCAGGGTTGAACTGTGGAGTCCTTTGTGTTGTCTGAGCTTGGTTGTTTGCTTGCGGACATTTAATTACCCAACTAGGTAACGCCATCAGTGCTTTCCAGATTTTTCAAATTTCCAACCAAGTGGATGGGTGGAGGATTTCAAAAGCCAGGTGTCCAGCCTCTCCTGTGGCCTCAAAATAGCAATGGACAACAATGGCTGGAGAGAAGAAAAGGAGTGTAGTTGCATTACCCTCAAGTGACCCATAGATAGTAGGTAGATCCCAGACCCAGACAGTGTCACCACTCACATTATCAATGGTGCAGCACAGACTGTTCATACGGCAAAGATAGTTGCAGGAGAAATAAGGAAGTGTTATGACTCCAAGGATTCTTGTATTTTCTCTGTTGTAGGCCGCCCTGAGTCCTTTGGGAGTTGGGCGGCATATAAGAAAACCAAAATAAATAAATAAATAAATAAATCTTGGAGTCCTAGTGGACAACCATTTAAATATGAGCCAGCAGTGTGCAGCAGCTGCCAAAAAAGCCAACAGAATTCTAGGCTGCATTAACAGAGGGATAGAATCAAGATCATGCAAAGTGTTAATACCACTTTATAATGCCTTGGTAAGGCCACACTTGGAATACTGCATTCAGTTTTGGTCACCACAATGCAAAAAGGATGTTGAGACTCTAGAAAGAGTGCAGAGAAGAGCAACAAAGATGATTAGGGGACTGGAGGCTAAAACATATGAAGAACGGTTGCAGGAACTGAGTATGTCTAGTTTAATGAAAAGAAGGATCAGGGGAGACATGATAGCAGTGTTCCAATATCTCAGGGGTTGCCACAAAGAAGAGGGAGTCAAACTATTCTCCAAAGCACCTGAGGGTAGAACAAGAAGCAATGGTTGGAAACTAATCAAGGAGAGAAGCAACTTAGAACTAAGGAGAAATTTCCTGTCAGTTAGAACAATTAATCAGTGGAACAGCTTGCCTCCAGAAGTTGTGAATGCTCCAACACTGGAAGTTTTTAAGAAGATGTTGGATAACCATTTGTCTGAAGTAGTGTAGGGTTTCCTGCCTAAGCAGGGGGTTGGACTAGAAGACCTCCAAAGTCCCTTCCAACTGTTGTTGTTGTTGTTGTTGTTGTTGTTATTATTATTATTATTAAATTATTATTATTATTATTATTATTATTATTATTATTATTATTATTATTATTATTATTATTATTATTATTATTATTATTATTATTATTATTATTATTATTATTATAAAAGGAAAAGTGCTCATCATATAGTGGCCTCAGATCAGGGGTGTCAAACTCATGTCATCATTGCGGCATCATGACTCCCCCCCCCTTCGCTAAACTGGGCATGGGTGTGGCCAGCACGTGATACATCTGGCCCGTGGGCTGGGAGTTTGACAGCCCTTCCTTAGATGCAGAGCATGGGTTTACCCTGGTTATCAATGAATGCTATTAGGCTATAAAGAATTAGAGGAAGTAAGAACTTGATTTCTTAAGAAATACAGGATCAAAAAGCCTTCTTTCTGTTTAAACTCTCTCTCTCCCCCCCCCCCCCGTGTGTGAGAGAGAGAGGGGGGGAGAAGAGAGGGAGGGAGAGAGGGAGGGAGGGAGAGAGGGAGGGAGGGAGAGGGAAGGGGAGGGAGGGAGAGGGAGAGGGAGAGGGAAGGGGAGGAAGGGGGAGAGGGAGAGGGAGAGAAATATGACTGTTTCCTTTAACTAGCAATGGGGCAAGGGGATTTGACAAAAAAAATATCACCTGAAGCCAAGATCACCAAACATTAGGCTATCATACATTGGTCATATCGTGAGAGCTGACTCTATTAAAAAGTCAGTCATGCTCGGAGAAGGAGCTGGCCTAGTACCTGCTGGTTAGATGCTCTAAAGCATGACACTAGGATGACCATGGCAGATCGGAATAGAATAGAATAGAATAGAATAGAATAGAATAGAATAGAATAGAATAGAATAGAATAGAATTCTATTCTATTCATCACTTATACTGCACTGGAGAGCTTATTTATGAAAAAGGTAACTTTTTAGTAATGAAAAGAGGAGAAAGAATGCAGGAAAAAAGTGGTATGCTAAATCATAACTATCTACTTCAGTGTTATTCAAACATGGCAACTTTAAGACAAGTGGACTTCAAGGGACTTCATGCTGGCTGGAGAATTCTTTAATTAAATTCCACATGCTTTAAAGTTGCCAACTCTGAAAAACACTGAGCTACTTGAATCTCAGAGCAATTCTATTAAGTCCCTTTAATGGGTCTGTTTCCAATCAAAGTCATTAACTGCATGCATTTATTTCTTTGCTATCAATGACAAGTAATTTTGTACCAACTACCCATATATAAAACAACATGGATATCAGTGTGGGATATCAAGCCCAACTCTTTGAAAATCTTGGTTTCTATTTGTTAAAAAAACCAACCCATTGCTAATACCAACAGAATATAGAATGTGGTGGATGAAACAGCAGGCAGATGCAGCACTTACCAGAAGCTCAGCTATGCGGCTTATTTATTTTATTTTTATTTTATTTTAGAGTTCTTCTATGCCGCCCTACTCCCTGGGGACTCCCTGGGGCTTGTGGGAAGAGAGGCTTTTCTCAATGCAGCTCTCAGGCTACAGCATGGATTCACTAAGGCAGGGCTCAGCAACCTTAAACACTCAAAGAGCCACAAAGGTCCTAACTGGAAGCCCCCCCCCCCATTCAATTCTGGAGCCGACCGGAAGTCCAGTTCCCCCACCATAGAGTCTCCTCCTAGCGCGGTGTCCTTTTTCCTCTACCAGTTCTAACCGAAAGCCCTATCAATTGTGGAGCTGATCGGAAAACCCACCCCTTGCCATAGAGTCTCCTCCTGGCACGCCCTGCTTTCTCCCCAAACTGGAACCTCCTCTCAAAATTGTGGTTCCGACCAGTGACAGGGAGCCGTAGCAGAGGGATGAAAGAGCCACATGTGGCTCCAGAGCCACAGGTTGCTGACCCCTGCACTAAGGTGAAGGTTTGGCCCCATTGTCTCAAAATTTTGGAAAGCAGCAAAGGAAAGTAGTAGGAAAGTGATGGGCTGAAGCCATGTTACATGGGTGGAACATGTTAGGGGTGGAATTGGAGAAGTTAAGAAGGGTCCTTTGCTTTTTAAAAATGTAATAAATCAATTGTACGGCTTCCGCCATAATTTACATCTGCTTACCACATCAAACTGGAATTCAATTGTGTCATCACTTTTCCTTAGTTATAACCCAAGGGAGAAACAAAAACGCAGCTTTAGGGACCACCAAGGATCTTACACCCAGAGAACATCTCTTCTTGACATAAAATGTTATGTAGGATAATAAGTTGAGAAAGAGTCAGTAAAGGATCCTTCTCAGAAAAGATCTGTCAGTGGAAACCACCCAGGGAAAGGAAAGTGATTGACGCTTACTTTTCCAGGAGAGGCAGGAAGAATAAAGAAGCAGGTGAATCCACCGATCAGAAGCCATGGTCACCATTGCTCAGATAGAACATCTGGTCAGCACTGTAGGTGCAACATCTGGTCAAAACTGAAGAACAGATGGAGATCAATTTTCATAAACTGTCCTCCTTTCCGGCTGGTGTCAGACAGGTGCAGCTTAAAGCTATCTTAGAGAAAGTTGAATCAAGTACTTTGGGTGAAAAAATGGGCAGGGAAATCATTGTTAATGGTGTAAAGCAGGAGTCCTCAACCCCTGGTCTGTGGATTGGCACCAATCCACAGCATGCCAGCATCCAGGCCGCGCAAAGAAGGAAAGCCCCATCCGCGGAATGCAGGCAGCACATAAAACCACGCCCCCTCCGGTCCATTAAAAAACCTTTCTCCTTGGAACCGGTTCCTGGTGCCCAAAAAGTTGGGGGGGCGCTGGTGTAAAGAGTTTATTATATATTAAATACCTATAGAACTGGTGTATTTATCTTATCCATCTGAATGTACTAAACAGACTTTATACATGGTTCCCTCCTCAGGGAATTGTTATAACCATGAATTATTGAATTATTAAAAACCATGATTTATTGAGTCTGTCATCTGCACCTCTATAACTGTCTGGTTTGGTTCTGCAACCCAACAAGACAGACACAGATTTCAGAGGATAAACAGAACTACAGAAAAAACAATTGCTACCAACCTGCCTTCCATTGAGGACCTGTATACTGCGCAAGTCAAAAAGAGGGCTGTGAAAATATTTACAGACCCCTCCCATCCTGGACATAAATTATTTCAACTCCTACCCTCAAAATGACGCTATAGAGCACTGCTCACCAAGACAACTAGACACAAGAACAGCCATCACTCTGCTAAACAAATAATTCCCTCACCGCTGTCAAACTATTCACTAAGGCTGCATTACTATTACTATTAGTCTTCTCATTGTTCCTATCACCCATCTCCTCCCACTTATGACTGTATGACTGTATGACTGTAACTTGTTGCTTGTATTCTTACAATTTATATTAATATTGATTGTTTCATGATTGCTTATTTGTACCCTATGACAATCATTAAGTGTTTTACCTCATGATTCTTTATAAATGTATCTTTTCTTTTATGTACAATGAGAGCTTATGCACCAAAGACAAATTCCTTGTGTGTCCAATCATACTTGGCCAATAAAGAATTCTATTCTATTCTATTCTCCAACTCAGTTCTTAGCCAGACCAGAAAGAAAGCCATATGGCTGGTAGTGATTTCTGCTCACTGCATTATTTTGGCTTCCCTGGATCCATTTTGGGCTAGAGGACTGACTGAGTGAGTGACGTTCCTTTAGAAATGGAGGGCTAAATAATTAATTCAAGTGACAAGGCCTGTTGCCTGATACTCTGCTGTAAATCCCAACCAGATAAATGAAGGAAACAAAAAGGAAATAGGAAATATTTAAAAGAGAATCCAAGGTCCCTCTGAGTTCATCCCTAAATAAAATTCACATGCTTATTCAGGAATAAGTTATGTTGAAATTTTGAGCATTTATTTATGTGGTCAAGATGATTTTGCTTAATGATGGGATGATTCATTTTCCAACCTTTAATTTGCTGTTTGTCAGGCATATGGATGGTAAAAGTAGCATCTGAACTATAGTCCTTCTAGTGAGTCATTGACCCATTTTCTGGGGAGAAAAAGTGCTTGAAAAGGTGCAATATCACATATTATATCCAGATGGATAAGGAAGTCAACCAGACTAAGCTTTTAGGTTAAAGGCGTGTTCCACAGAGTTATATAATTTAATGTCTGCCCCATCAACAGCCCCCAAAATATCCAGTCATTGAAAGAAACAAGAACAAAGCTGAAAGTGCTATTAGCTCATTTTAAACGGGGGGAAATGTTGTGCCCCCCTATACTTGCAATCATCAACATTTGTCATCTGGGTCCCCTGCCCGTTTCTGTCAAATGGTAGGGCTGTGCCATTTAGCAAATTGCAGAACACCAGCAGAATAAGTATGTTGTGGAGCTGAAGAAGCTTCTTGGATGAGAAGCGAAACGTCTTCAAAGAAAACCAGAAAGTCCAGTTACATCTTGGAAAAGCACTTTTGGGATATGTTGTGAATGCCATAGAACAACTGTTCCCAACCTTTACAGCTCGGCAGCTCCGTGGCCCAGCGGGAGGGGGGGGAGAGAAGGGAACTGGCCTACCACTAGCGCAAGTTGAGTTGCTCATGTGCACATTGGCCCACCATTTGTACAAGTCAAGCTGCACATGGGCGCGCACATGCACTGGCCAGCCGTTCATGTGGCCCCTTTTCCAAACAGGTCACAGCCTGGTAATAGGCCTCAGCCTGGGGGTAGGGGACCCTTTACATAGATGTTCAGATTTATGTAATTAAGGTAATATTCACTGGGGTCTGTAGTGTGGAGAAGTCAACACAGGCAAAATAATAGTTGCAACATTGTATTACATCAAGAGCCCTGGTAGTGCAGTGATTAGAATGCAGTATTGCAGGCTAATTCTGCCCATTGCCAGGAGTTCAATCCTCACCGTCTCATGGTTAACACAGCCTTCCATCCTTCCGAGGTCGGTAAAACGAGGACCTAGATTGTTGGGGGACAATATGCTGACATTGTAAACTGCTCAGAGAGTGCCCTATGGGGCATATATAAGTTTAAGTGCTATTGCTGTTGTTATTTGACTTTCACACATATTGATGCACATTCAAAAGGGGCAGGGCTTGAGCACAATACGGCAATCAGCATCTGATCTATTTTGAGCCTACTGTGTCCATGGTTGATTTTGATGATATGGCTTAGGATCAGGGGTGGGATTCAGCCAGTTCGGACTGGTTTGGATGAACCAGATGTTAATTTTACATCTGGTTCGCTGAACTGGTAGTTGCAAGAACTGGCTGACCTTGCCCACCCTGCCCCACCCATCCCAAGAGTCTCCATGTGGCCTGTTTTGGATGTGAGGTAAGTGTAGGGCTGTGTGGAGGCTCTGGGAAGGCAAAAAATGGGCCTACCGGAAGTCTGGAAACAGGCCCGTTTCTGGCCTCCAGAGGGCCTCCGGAGCCCGGATGAGGCAATTTTCGCCCTCCCAGAGGCTCGACAAAAGCCTCCGGAGCCTGGGGAGGATGAAATGCAGGCTTACTGTAAGGTGACCAGACGTCCCGATTTTGGCGGGACACACCCGCTTTTTCACCATTTGTCCCGCGTCCCGCCCGCCCTCTTAAAAAGTCCCGATTTTTTAAAAGAATGCCCGACTAGGGCATTCTTTCAAAAAATCGGCCTGAAAGGCAGCAGGCCTCTCAGCTTGGGCCGGCGTTGGCGGCGGGCGGGCGCTGGAAGCTGGGGGGAGGGGGAAGGGAGGCTGCTCCTCCTCTCCTTCCCCCGCCCCATCCCTAGCCCCGCCCTCGGAGGCGCCGCTGCGGTTGGGAGGGGTGAGGGACGAGGAGCCGTCACCGCTTTGAGTTTACGAGCGGCGCAAACAGCCCTTCCTCGTCCCCCTCCCCTTTCTTCCCCCCGTCGCCTCGCTGCCGCCGTTGCCCTGGGGCCGGGTGGACGACCGGGAGACCGCGGTGCTTGGATGCTTGGAGCAGGCAAGCTGCCTGCTGCCTCCTTTCCCCGTCTCCCGCCTCCTGTTCGTTGCTTGCCAGCCCGGCCGAAGGGAAGGCGGGAGGCGAGGAAAGGCCTCCCGAAAGGAGGGGAGGCGAGCCAGCCCGGCCGAAGGGAAGGCGGGAGGCGAGGAAAGGCCTCCCGAAAGGAGGGGAGGCTTCGGGAGCCCACCTCCCTTTCGGGCCGAAAGGGAGGCGGGCTCCCGAAGCCTCCCCTCCTTTCGGGAGGCCTTTCCTCGCCTCCCGCCTTCCCTTCGGCCGGGCTGGCAAGCAACGAACGGGAGGCAGGAGACGGGGAAAGGAGGCCGCCGGCAGCTTACCTGTCACGAGCTGCAGGCATCCAAGCGCCCTCCCGCCTCCCCCCCTCCCCCCTCCCCCCTCCCCCCCACCTCACCTGGACGCCGACATTTGCTGTTTTGCCCTCTGCGCATGCGCAGTGTTGTGGGCATGCGCAGAGGGCAAAACTCAAATGGAGAAACCCACCCCCGTCAATGGTGTCCCCCTTGAAGAAAAAAAAATCTGGTCACTTTAGCTTACTGGAAGTACAGGAAGTCCGGAAACTGGCCTGTTTCTGGCCTCCGTAGGGCCTCCGGAGCCTGGGGAGGCCATTTTCACCTTCCCGGAGGCTCAAGGAAAGCCTCTGGAGCCTGGGGAGGGTGAAAACACCCCCCGTGGTGCGGGAGGCCGAGTAGGCCATTCCCCCATGGCCACGCCCACCCAGCAACCGGGCAGAGAACCAGTTGCTAAAATGTTTCAATCCCACCCCTGCTTAAGATGCTGGAGGAAAAATGTAGAATGCAGAAATTTTTAAACTCAAAGTGTTTAAAGTATTTTGTTGTCTTTAGCTTGCTCTTTTCAACAGCGATTGGCACTTTTTTCATTTGAAAAAAAAACCCCGAATGAATGGGAATAGTATTCAAAGAAGCTGGAAACTTCAGACTACCTGTTTCCCTTAGACAATTTCAAGAGTAGACAAGGAAGGAGGAATGGGCATTCAATTTTTAATTTGACTTAATCGAATTAGGTGTTCCTGCAAATCTTGGATCATAACAACATTGAGAGGCAAATATAGGGAACCAAATGAAGAATATAGGGCATTTCGTAAGAAAATGCTATGAATAATTTGTTTATATATAACCCACCCAGAGTGCTGTTGAGTAAGATGTGCAGCATAAATATTTCATAAATAATAAATAAATATGTTCATTTAGCATATTTCTGTGATAACACAATAAAAAAAACTGTTGGCATCTTATATAGAAAGGAGAAATAGGGACATCTAAGAATGTGTCAGCCCATTCCAGTGGTTTACACCAGACCTAACAAAAGTCACACCACGAGAGAAAGTCACACCACGAGAGAAAGTTAAATACAAAAAGAAAAAAAAAGAACAAGAGTTCTTCTGTAATACTTTAACCAGTTAATATCTTACAAGTAGAACTACTTCAAACTTGACCTGTCACTTCCCACTAAGGCTGTGAACTGATCTGAATAACAGGTAGTTTCACAAGTTGGATGAGTAATCACTTAGCAGTCAGAGAACATTTTAACATATCAGGGAGAAACTGCCTTTAATCTGACTAATGGAGGAAACCCAGCAACAGTAAGAAGGTGAACCTTTTGCCCTCTAGATAATTGTCCTTGTTTCTTGTAGTTTCCCAACTTCACTGCTCCTTCCAAAAATGCAATAGATTCTGGAAGTCAAGATGTCAGAATATTGTCAGCAGATTACATATTGGCATAACTCCCATCTTCTTCCCTGGCAACTTTTGGAAGAAACAGCAGGAGAGAGGAAAAAAAGAGCAAATAATAAAAAAGAGCAAATAATAAGTAAACAAAGTGCAGAATTGGTCTCAGCTCTTTCTAGAGGGTCCAACATAATCTTCAGTATTATTGTTGGGGCAGTCTGCATTCCAGGTAGAATTTGTCCATCCTGTGCAACCATCCTGGAAGAGTTGCTTAGAGCTCCCTCAATCTTCTCTGGCAATATTAGACCTCCCCCAATTCTTCTCTGGCAATATTACACTGCTAACCAGAGCATACAAAACATTTGCTAGACCAATTCTCGAATAAAGCTCACCTGTCTGGAACCTGCACTGCATATCGAACATTAATACAATCGAGAGAGTCCAGAAATATTTCACAAGAAGAGTCCTCTACTCCTCTGCTCGCAACAGAATACCTTATTCCACCAGACTTGAAATTTTGGGATTAGACAATTTAGAACTACTTCATCGCCTTCGATCTGATCTAAATGTAGTTCATAAAATCATCTACCACAATGTCCTACCTGTCAATGACTACTTCAGCTTCAATCGCAACAATAAATGAGCACACAATAGATACAAACTTGTATGTCCTGGAATGCACTACCTGACTCTGTGGTTTCTTCCCCAAACCCCAAAAACTTTAACTTTAGACTGTCTACAGTCGACCTCACCCCATTCGTAAGAGGTCTGTAAGGGGCGTGCATAAGTGCACCATTGTGCCTACCGTCCCTGTCTTACTGTCCTATTGTCCTCATTTATCTGAACTTACTTTCCTTGTGTTATGTTCATACAAATACCTGCTATCTTGTACATGTTTGACAAACAAACAAACAAACAAACAAACAAACAAACAAATTAAACAAATTAAACAAATTAAATAAATAAATAAATAAATAAATAAATAAATAAATAAATAAATAAATAAATAAATAAATAAATAAATAAATAAATAAATAAATAAATAAATAAATAAATAAATAAATAAATAAATAAATAAATAAATAAAATAAGAGGAACGGGAGCCCAGGGGCTGATTTCCTCAGTGTGAGACTCAACACTGTGGAATAGTTTCCCACCTAAGTGCAACTGATCTTCACCCTTCTGGTCCTTTGGGGAACTGCTGCAAAAGGGCCATACTTAGATCAGTGTTTCCCAACCTTTTTTTGGCCATGCCCCACCTAAGCATCTCTAAAATCCTGATATCCCCCCCCCCCGTGACATATAATTCTTACTATTCAAAAAGTGAACTCCTATTCATGCGGCGGAAGCCTAAAAGACCATTAAGTTGGTTTAAACAAGGTTCCAATTGTCCCCATTAAAAATCAAATTGCCCCTCTGTGGGGCGTGGGCCCCACGTTGGGAACCACTGGTTTAGATACTGGGGTGGGGATGAGGTGTTTGGGTACAGCGTTATGCCTTTCAGGTTTTTTGCTTTGGATTTTGAGTTTTAAGGTTGATTTATTTTATGAGTCCTTATGGTGTGGATTTTAACTGGAGGGCTGTTGTATGAATAGGAAAAAATGTACCGTATTTTTCGGAGTATAAGACGCACCGGAGTATAAGATGCACCTTAGTTTTGGGGAAGGAAAATAGGGGGGGGAAATCTACCTACCAGGTATTCATCTGGCTAGCGTCTTTAGTCTGGTCAGCTTCAGCACATTATTTTATCCCCTGGTTAGGGCTGAAAAAAATCTTATTTGGAGGGAGTAGCAATGAAAACAAGCTGCAAAGACTTAGGGCTGGGGAAAAACCTTCTTTGGCGGGTGTAGCAATAAAAAAATCCTGCAAGCTGGGAAGATCGTTAGCACCTCGTTAGGGCTGAAAAAACCTTTTTTTGGAGGGAGTAGCAATGAAAACAAGCCTGCAAAGACTTAGGGCTGAAAAAACCTTTTTTCGGAGGGAGTAGCAATGAAAACAAGCCTGCAAGCTGGGAAGAGCCGGGAAGATCGTTAGCACCTCGTTAGGGCTGGAAAAAAAGCTTCGAAAAAACTACATCCGGAGTATAAGATGCACCCAAATTTTCAGCCTCTTTTAGGGGGGAAAAAGGTGCATCTTATACTCTGAAAAAAACAGTAAATGTATTATCATTATTGTTGGTTGCACAGTCAGCCAGATGTTTAGACTGGATCTGGCATTTTTATCTACCTATTGAATGGTTCCCAAGGATCTAGGATAAGTAGATGTTGCTGTTTGACGGTGTTCCAATCCCAGTTGTGATTGTAAATTGAGCACTATCTGTAAATCGTACACACACACAGATGCAGTATATAGTTAACCCATCTACAGTATTCTCCAACACAAGGCTTTTATTCTGAACCAAGTCCCCTTATTTTGTGAAAAGTAGAGCAGCTAGACTAGATTCTACATGAGTTTCAACACCATGATTATAATTTATAAGCCATGAGCCAAGTCACATTATTTCTTGTATAACCATAAATTCACCGCAGTCTGTCAGCTTCACCCAACATAGAATCCTTATGTCTATGCAAAGCCATTTTAATGAATGCAAAGGACCATAGATTTGGATGGCCTTGAAAAATTAAGTCATCTTTATTCCCTCCAGCAGGACACTTTGGAGGTCCTAAGCAATCCATGAATTGAAGAGATAAGGTCACCATCTGATGGGTTTCCTTGAGAAAACATCGGCTACAAAAATAGCAAATGACTAAATCACTCGTATGAATCAAAACAATGCTGCATTGTAGTTTTTTCCTCTTTGTGCAGAGACAAGACCAGAATGACACATTTGATGACTCTGAAGCATGAAAGCCATAGTGCCCCACTAGATACTCTAAATTATTTTTAACATCTCTAGGAAGCTGCTGGAGATATTTTGGAGAGCCTACACGTTGATACAGTATGCTGGCAAAACTCAGCTAAAGTTCTCTTCAACCTCTGAATCAGGAGAGTCTGTGCATATTCTGAAAACAGGAGTGGTATTGATAAGATGTTCATAAAGTGAAGCTGAATCTTGACAAGGTGAAGACCCTGTGATGGGTGGTTCTTCACTATGGAAACTGCAGAGTTTGTCTGGTCTTACAAACAAGTACAGATTTTGTGGGTACTGCAAGAATGATTATTGTTATTGGAGGAGGCCCAAATGAATTGCATAGGTAGAAGTGCCTAGTGCCAAATTTGTTTGCTTATTTATTTATTATTTATTTTATTTTGGAGTTCTTCTATGCCGCCCTACTCCCTAAGGACTCAGGGCGGCGTACAGCATTTTAAAGAACACCAGAGAATAAAAAACAATTTAAAAACAATTTTTAAAAAGTTAAAAAGAAAAACATACAACACCATACATACATGGAGGAGACCTCAGATGTAAAATTGTCTCAGAACCCTGCCTGCAGGAAGAGCCATGTCTTAATGGCTTTTCGGAAGGCCAGCAAGGTGGGGATGATTCGGATCTCTGGGGGAAGTTGGTTCCAGAGAACAGGGGCCCCTACAGAGAAGGCCCTCCCCCTAGACCCCGCCAGTTGGCATTGTTTGGCTGACGGGACCTGGAGGAGACCCACTCTGTGAGACCTGACCGGTCGAAGGGAAGTATGAGGTAGAATGCAGTCCTGGAGGTAACCTGGTCCTAAGCCATGTAGGGCTTTAAAGATGATGATCAACACCTTGAATTGTACCCGGAGACCAATGGGCAACCAATGCAACTGGCGGAGTATAGGTGTTACGTGGGTGTATCTTGAAACACCCACCACAGCACGCGCAGCCGCATTTTGCACCAGTTAAAGTCTCCGAATACTCTTCAAGGGTAGCCTTATTTAGCAGCTAATCCTTTAAGGATGTGATTATTCATGTAATGGTTATCCCATTCTATGGCTGCTCTGATATACTCTTTGTGAGGGGATGGCCTTTGTGTTTGGATCCAGAAGCTGCAGTTGTCACCTAGACATAGACTGGGACACATTGTTGCTAAAGCATTTGCTTTGGTAGCCAGTAAATACCAAGCCAGGTTCCAAATTTTGTTGTTGACCCATAACACTCTAAATAACTTTGGATCAGGACTGTTTGTATTGTTAGAATCCCAGTCAATCTTATACAACATCAGAAGGGATCTTATTGCATTGGTCAGTAGCAATACACAGTATTACTAGCAGATGGTCACTTCTTGTAGCAATAGCAATAGCACTTAGTCTTATAAACAAACAAACAAACAAACAAACAAACAAACAAACATACATACATACATACATACATACATACATACGTAACACATTTTTGCTGATAATGAAAATAAAGGGAGACTATTATAGATCTATTTCAAGCTATTTAGCTCTCATCAGATAGCCATACCCTTACCGGGATTTGAACCTGGGCAGCCTGCCTGTAAGGCAGCAGCTTAACCTCTAGGCCACAGGCTCTCTTCCCATATCAGCTCTGCACCAGGAAAAGGTTATATATGTTTTTTTCCTCTGTCGAATATATATATACAGACCACTTCACAGTGTTTTACAGCCCTCTCTAAGTGATTTACACAGTCAGCATATTGCCCCCAACAATTTGGGTTCTCATTTTACTGACCTTGGAAGGATGGAACTACCTTGATCTGGTGAGAATCGAACTTCTGGCAGCCGGCAGTCAGCCTGCAGTAGTCTGCAGTACTGCATTCTAACTACTGCACCACCACGACTCTGGTAGGTACATGTTGGCCTACCTCATCCCCCAGTCTTTTCCTTTAAGGATTTTCAGTGGCTATTTTTGTTTTTAATTACTATGTTTTCGTTTTTTATTATTGCAACTTGAGATTCATTCAAATGGTAAGAAATATAGAAACCTATTCTACAATAAAGGTAAAGGTTTCCCCTGTCCAGTTGTGTAAACTCTAAGAGGCATCTCCATTTCTTGCCTGAGGACATTTTCCATGGTCATTTGGTCAGCATAGCTATACACCAAAGATACATGGAATGCTGTTACCTTCCCACTGAAATGGTACCTATTTATCTATTTGCATTTGCATGCTTTCTAACAGCTAGGTTGTCAGGAGTTGGTGCAGGAATGGGAGCTCACTCCATTATGCAATATTTGGGTCTTGAACTGCCAACCTTTTGGTCAACAAGCTGAATGTCTTAACCTCTAGGCCATCACATCCCCACTATAGGTAATAATATTCCGTAAAACAATTCCTACTCACTATTTAGATGGAATCCCCTATATTTTTTCCCTAATGGATTTTTTTCCTTTATAAAAATTATCTGTATCCTGAGGAAGAGAGAGAGAGTAAAGAAAAAATAGCTGATTCCCCATGTTTGCCGCGCTGCCGCCTTACAGCTGATGCAGCCGGTGTGAAGACGGCCAGCTCCTCGCAAACGGAGCTGCGTGGAAACCAGGAACGAGGACATTTGAACTTTGGCTGTGGAGCCGGATGTTGGCTGATGGGGGTGTGTGGTCACTGGGTAATTAGGGGGTGGAGGACACATTTGAAAAGCAGCGCTGGAAGGCAGGAGCTCCCAGCGCTGGCTTTACATGCCAACTCGCTTTGTTCTGAGGCCAGGTCTGTTTATAGGAAATAAATACGCAGTTTTGTCGCACTTGTGATCGACTTCGTTATTCCTGCCAGGCCTGCCCTGACAGGCTGAGACCCTCATCTTTCTGTAAATCTGAGTTGTTCCTGATCATTTAAAGTTTGCGGCTATTTGGCTTTATCTTAAGCAATATTTTCTCGACCTTTGTGGTGAGAGTTAAACCTATTAAAGTTGGCAGAATAGAATGCAAAAACCACAGCATTCTATTGTGCATTGATTCAGCACTTCAGCATTTGGGTAATTACAGTTTGGGAGGTTAAGACTGTCATTCAAAGAATTAAAGGATTCTTGGATTGTTGCCTTTGATTCTTTGGTGAAGGGCTGAGTCTTGTATGTATGTATGTATGTATGTATGTATGTATGTATGTATGTATGTATGTATGTATGTGTATATATATATATATATATATATATATATATATATATATATGTATGTATGTATGTATGTATGTATGTATGTATGTATGTATGTATGTATGTATAGGTATAGGTATAGGTATAGGTATAGGTATAGGTATAGGTATAGGTATAGGTATAGGTATAGGTATAGGTATAGGTATAGGTATAGGTATAAAACCATTTATTATACCATTTCAGAGAAATGGCTATCCAGTCTCCTCTTGAAAACCTCCAGTGTTGGAGCACCCTGAACTTCTGGAGACAAGCAGTTCCACTGGTTAATTGTTCTCACTGTCAGGAAGTTTCTCCTTAGTTTTAGGTTGCTTCTCTCTTTATTCAGTTTCCATCCATTGCTTCTTGTTTTGCCTTCTGGTGCTTTGGAAAATACATTGCCCCCCCCTTCTTTCTGGCAGCGCCTTAGAAGCCTGTTGCCTATCACACTCTTGGGCAAAGCATGTGAGCCATTTCCTTCTTTCAGTGGTCCATGAAAGTACATCTATAGTATGTAGATAATAAAGTTGAAAAGAGTGAACAACATTTTTACACAACTATAGATACGTTGAGGCTGGGTGTGAGAAGGAATGTCTGGGAGGGGAGGGGCCAAGCGAGGCACCCCTTGACATGAGTGACATTGAGTTGGCCACGCACACCCAGTCACATGACCATGAAGCCACTCCCACCCAGTCACATGACCACGAAGCCACTCCCACCCGGTCACATGACTGCCAAGCCACTCCCACCCGGTCACATGACCATCAAGCCAGCCCCACAAAATTAAACCACACCCACAAAATTAAGCCACGCCCACAGAGTGGTAGTAAAAAATTTGGAACCCACCCCTGGTATATGTATATGTATATGTATATGTATATGTATATGTATATGTATATGTATATGTATATGTATATGTATATGTATATGTATATGTATATGTATATGTGTGTATGTATATTACCTAACATGTAAACCAAAAATGAGTAACATTTAAAATAGTTTTGGTTGGCTATATGTATTCATGAGACGATAATACTGTACAGGCCTAGCATAGTTGTTGTCTACAAAAGAGGGGCATAGCGTAAAGAGGGACAAAAGGGGGGCATAGCCGTGAAAATATTTACAGACCCCTCGCATCCTGGACATAAATTGTTTCAACTCCTACCCTCAAAACTACGCTTTAGAGCACTACACACCAAGACAACTAGACACAAGAACAGTTTTTTCCCCCAACTCCACCACTCTGCTAAACAAATAATTCCCTCACCACTGTCAAACTATTCACTAAGGCTGCATTACCATTACTATTAGTCTTCTCATCGTTCCTATCACCCATCTCCTCCCACTTATGACTGTATGACTGTAACTTGTTGCTTGTATCCTTACAATTTATATTAATATTGATTGTTTCCTGATTGCTTATTTGTACCCTATGACAATCATTAAATGTTGTACCTCATGATTCTTGATGAATGTATCTTTTCTTTTATGTATACTGAGAGCATATGCACCAAAGACAAATTCCTTGTGTGTCCAATCACACTTGGCCAATAAAATAATTCTACTCTATTCTATATTCTATTCTAGATGTTACCCATACCTGTGTTGACTGTGTAAAACAATTTAAATTCAGATAAAATCCTAGATATGCAGTACATATGAGAAACTATGGATAGGCTGAGTAGAATTGTCCCCCTGTCCCCTGCATTTTGTTTTTGTTTTTCCTAGTCCATCATCTAGGATCATCATCATCTCAAGGTATGTGTTTCTGCTCATAGATCATTGCCTCCAAGGAATCAATTGTTCTTTATTTGATCTACAAGGGACTATGGTACGCTTACTGATTCCCAATCTGTATCTTTTTCCCCTTTCTTTTTCTTCAAGACCAGCTTTCATGTACATTATCATTGGAATAAAACATCAATTTAACTATTTTTATCTTTGTTGTCATAGAAATATCTGCACTCTTGGCAGTCATTGCTTTTCCCTCTAGTTTAATCTCTTCCTTCCTTCCCTTATATATCCTAACTTTAAGGGTTGAAGCCTGACAAGAAAATAAAATCCACCACTTTCACTTTTCCACTATCAGCTGTGTTCACAGTTACTTTTGTGTTTTTAAATCATTCATTCATTCATTCATTCATTCATTCATTCATTCATTCATTCATTCATTCATTCATTCATTCTAGCCATCCATCTCGGGGTGGCTAACTTATAACCTTAACCCAGATTTTTCATTGTCCACTTTTACTGTTTTGAGTTCATACGAATCTCTTTACTTTCAGCAACAAAAATGATAGTCTTCTTGTATTACTTATCAACAACGTAACCCTGGAGAATGGGACAATCAAGGTATTTCTGTACTCATCTATGTAATGATCATTGAAAAGATGATACAATTTTATCCACTCTAAGCCCTCTTAGCATGTAAATGACTCTTTTGAAATAATGCTTAGCATCTTCAGGAATATTTTACAGTATGACTACTTGCATTCTGATAGGATTACAGGCTGTGCTTAAATTCTTTAACGTCTCAATCAACGAGGCAAATTAGTGTTTTAATACCAGGTTATATAAATTAATTCATACAAATTGTTAAATGATACAGACTGCCACATTTACAATTTTCTCTGCTGCTTCCCTGGTATTTAGAAATAAACTTTCTTAGAATATGATGATGATGATGATGATGATGATGATGATGATGTTGATGATGATGATGATGATGATGATGTTTTGGGACATAATACACCAGACCTCACGATTGTGGAAAAGAAAAAAGTGTGGATCGTTGATGTCGCTATACCAGGTGACAGCCGAATTGATGAAAAACAGCATGAAAAACTAAACTGATATCAGGATCTTAAAATCGAGTTACAACGACTCTGGCATAAACCAGTACAGGTGGTCCCAGTGGTAATTGGCACACTGGGTGCTGTGCCAAAAGACCTCAGCCGGCATTTAAAAACAATAGACATTGACAAAATCACGATCTGTCAGTTGCAAAAGGCCACCGTACTTGGATCTGCGCGCATCATACGAAAATACACCACACAGTCCTAGACGCTTGGGAAGTGTTCGACTTGTGATATAGTGATACGAAATCCAGCATATAAATCTTGTTTGCTGTGTATTACTGTTTTTTGTGAATAATAATAATAATAATAATAATAATAATAATAATAATAATAATAATAATAATAATAATAATAATAATAATAATAATAATAATAATAATAATAATAATAATAATAATAAAGTTGTTGTTGTTGTTGTTGTTGTTGTTGTTGTTGTTGTTGTTGTATCACGCATTGGATCCTGTTTCTCCTTTAACACAGCATTTATCTGACGGCAAATTTAGCTTAAAAAAAGGAATTTTGAACCCTAATCATGCACAGAACAAGTGAAAAGTGGAAGATCCAACAGGTTCCTAACAAACCTAGCAGACAATTTTGTTTCCCAAAAAGTAGAGAAGGGAACAAGGGGATCAGTTATATTGGACTTAATTCTCACTAACAGAGATGAAATGATAGAAGGTGTTGAAGCTAAAGGAACCTTGGGGGCAAGTGATCATGCAATATTGGAATTCAACACTATGCAAGCACAAGCAGTAGAACAAAATCAAACTAGAGTCTTGGACTTTAAGAGAGCTAATTTCAATAAACTTAGAGAGAACTTGGGAAAGATTCCATGGATGAGAATCCTCAAGGGGAAAACAACTCAAGAAGCTTGGGAAATTTTGAAAAGTGAGATTATAAAAGCCCAGACTAGCACAATACCAATGAAGAAGAAAAATAATAGGTCTCAAAAGAAACCAGCATGGCTGCATAAAGAACTCTCTGACAAATTGAAAGACAAACAGGACAAGTATAAAAAGTGGAAAGAAGGGGAAATAACTAAGGCAGAATACCAGCAAATAGCCCGAGCCTGTAAAGATGAAGTGAGGAAAGCTAAGGCTCACAATGAACAAAGGCTTGCAACAAAAGTAAAAAGTAACAAAAAAAGCTTCTTCCAACATATTAAAAACAAGAAAAAAGTCAAGGAAACAATTGGTCCATTGCAGGGAGAAAGTGGCAAGAAGGTGACAAGCAACAGGGAGAAAGCAGAGCTACTTAACACGTATTTTGCATCTGTCTTTACACAAAGGGAAAAAACAGTCCAACCTATCAAAAACAGCATCACAAAAAACATATTAGGAACACAAGTTAAAATAGGGAAGAAAATGGTAAAGGAACACCTGTCTACCCTAGACAAATTCAAATCACCAGGATCAGATGGATTACAACCCAAGGTTCTGAAGGAACTGGCAGATGAGATCTCAGAACCACTGAACTATATCTTTCAAAGATCCTGGAGCACCGGAGAACTGCCAGAGGACTGGAAAAGAGCTGATGTAGTTCCCATCTTCAAAAAAGGGAAAAAAACAGATCCAGGAAACTACAGACCTATCAGCCTGACCTCAATACCAGGGAAGATTTTGGAAAAGATAATCAAGCAACGAATCAATGAACACCTAGAAGCAAACACAGTAATAACCAAAAGCCAACATGGGTTTGTCAAAAACAGATCATGCCAGACTAATCTTATTGCATTCTTTGACAAAGTGACAAAATTAGTGGACCAGAGGAATGCTGTCGATGTGGTTTACTTGGACTTCAGTAAGGCATTTGATAAAGTAGACCATAACCTACTTCTAGATAAAGTAGAAAAATGTGGGATGGACAGCAACACCATCAGATGGATTCAAAACTGGCTAACCAACCGCACTCAACGTGTAGTGCTCAATGGAACTGCATCTACATGGAGGGAAGTATGCAGTGGAGTACCCCAAGGCTCTGTTTTAGGCCCAGTACTCTTCAACATCTTTATCAATGACTTGGACGAGGGGATAGATGGGGAACTCATCAAATTTGCAGATGACACCAAACTGGCAGGAATAGCCAACTCTCCAGAAGATAGGCTCAAGATACAGAAGGATCTTGACAGACTTGAGCATTGGGCGCTATCAAACAAAATGAAATTCAATGGTGAAAAAAGTAAGGTTCTACATTTAGGCAAAAAAACCAAAATGCACAGGTACAGTATATGTGGTAACAGTAGTAACTGTGAGAGGGATCTTGGAGTCCTAGTGGACAATCATTTAAATATGAGCCAGCAGTGTGCAGCAGCTGCCAAAAAAGCCAACACAGTTCTAGGCTGCATTAACAGAGGGATAGAATCAAGATCACGTGAAGTGTTAATACCACTTTATAATGCCTTGGCAAGGCCACACTTGGAATACTGCATTCAGTTTTGGTCGCCACGATGTAAAAAGGATGTTGAGACTCTAGAAAGAGTGCAGAGAAGAGCAACAAAGATGATTAGGGGACTGGAGGCTAAAACATATGAAGAACGGTTGCAGGAACTGGGTATGTCTAGTTTAATGAAAAGAAGGATCAAGGGAGACATGATAGCAGTGTTCCAATATCTCAGGGGTTGCCACAAAGAAGAGGGAGTCAAACTATTCTCCAAAGCACCTGAAGGTAGAACAAGAAGTAATGGATGGAAACTAAACAAGGAGAGAAGTAACTTAGAACTAAGGAGAAATTTCCTGACAGTTAGGACAATTAATCAGTGGAACAGCTTGCCTCCAGAAGTTGTGAATGCTCCAACACTGGAAGTTTTTAAGAAGATGTTGGATAACCATTTGTCTGAAGTAGTGTAGGGTTTCCTGCCTAGGCAGGGGGTTGGACTAGAAGACCTCCAAGGTCCCTTCCAACTTTGTTGTTATTATTATTATTAAAAATTATACATTCTGCGAGATACAGAATAATAAAAGAACAGTTTTGTGCATCCTAATGTCAGGGCACACATTTTACTATTTTCATATCATTTCGGTTTTTACTGGATGCCTGTGTTTTGAACTATATATCTTCTTCCATGTTTAACTCAAATAGGTATCATTCAGACTGACTAATTACTTCAACCTCAAAAAGAATGCAGTGGTAGTGGTAATGTCCTCTGTATACACTTCTGAAATTTTAAAATTGCAGTGGCTGAACAATACATCATGGTTTCAAGGAAAAACCTTATCTCATTTACATAATATCTTAATTTTATTCTAAGTTAATGTTTTTTTAAAGTAGGACTCTTTTGGCAACCTTCTGCTATACCATAGAGAAGCTATGCAGGCCTAGTGTAGCTTAGCTAATAGTATCATGTCATCAGACAGAACACTGCTGATCTTTCTTCTTTAGATGGTCCATACAGCCATAGTGGCTTATTTCAAAGAAGTGATGATTTCTATCTGGTCATTGCTTATCAAAGATTACGCAGCCAATGCTAAAGATACCAACTAATCAAAGGTGAACTTAATGATCTACCTTGACAAAGACAGTCTACTTCAATCCATAGACTGAGAGGAAAATCCTGTATTGCAGGGGTGTTCTCATTCCCCAGTCTAGCTTGACGCAGATGGCAACACAGCTCACATTGCCCTTTGCAAGCCCGCTGTCGGTGAAGCTGGGCGCCGGTGAGGACTGGCTTTTTGCCTAGCTTTGTCCAGCTGTGGGGGGGGGGGAACGGACGGGGGTCTGGGGCAAACTAGACTGGGAAAGCTGGCTGTGAGAGGAAGAGAAGCCGGGTGAGCCAGACCCAGACACTTCCCGAGTCCCCGAATCTTAGAAGCAGCAACCTGAGGGAGAAGGGGGTGGCATTCCTGCGGGCTGCTGTTTCTGTGTGCTAATGCTGCTGCTCCCTTCTTTGCATGGGATCCCCCAGCAGGGAACAGCAGTGTTAGCACACAGAAACAGCAGCATGCAGGAACGCCACCCCCTTCTCTATTTCCATTCCCATTGCTGGGGGATCCCAATTTTACATACAGGGCATAGCAGAATTTGGCCACATTCAGATACACTAATTCATACTGATTTGATAACAGCAGTTGCACATAAAAAAAGACCAGCATTTCCCAGATATTTATTGAAGTAAGGTGTTATAAACTGAGTCTGTAAGTCCTTATAGAAGGCACAGTAAAGCAGGATGTGAGCTTCAATGGCCCCTTGTCCACAGGGACACAGTCTCAGCTGATATGGTATTTTTTTGTATTGGTCCTCCAAAACTTGCAGCATGCTAAGGTCAATTCCTTTTGGATTTTTGGGATGGTTTTTTTTAATATAAATATCTCTCTGCTTTAAAAGGGGGAAGAAAAGAGTTGTGATGAAACGGGCTGGGCTGGGAAGCTCTAATATTCCTAAGTAGTTATCATGCAAGTTGATGTAGATAAAATTTATTATTCATGTATAATAATTTCAAGAGGGAAACAACGGCTGACAAACTATGAATTACAGCAGTCCCAGCTGGGAAGGGAAGTGATCAATGGTGGGTTGCTATGGGTTCGCCCCAGTTCGGGTGAACCGGTAGCAGCGGTGGGAGCGGGAGGCTCCCCCCACTCGCCCGGGTGTCATCACAGACGATCTGCGCATGCGCAAAAGGTTCTGCGCATGCGTAGAAGCGCCGCATGTGCGTGTTCACAGTTCAAACCGGTAGCGAAGGTAAGTGAAACCCACTACTGGAAGTAATGTGTTCAATGACAACCTTGTAGAGTATTCCAGTATTGTTCCCCAGTAATCTGTAATGTGTTTTAAAGGAGGCATACTGAAAATCATTTAAATTTAAGGAACAGAAAAGTGTGCTGTATGGATACATAGCTTGAAGAAGGGCTCCAAGCTTTCTCTGCGCTTTTTCTCCACTTGCTTTCTCTTACAGAAGACCTTGGCTTGCAGTACTTCAAGTGTTGTGAAGAATCAGTTTTGATTGTAATGGTACTTGCTTCAGCTGATGCAAAGTGTGGTGCTGTGGGCAGCTAATGATGACAGGACTTTGGCTCATGTGACACCAATATTCCACAAGCAGTTTTGGTTGCCACGATGTAAAAAGGATGTTGAGACTCTAGAAAGAGTGCAGAGAAGAGCAATAAAAATGATTAGAGGACTGGAGGCTAAAACATATGAAGAACGGTTGCAGGAACTGGGTATGTCTAGTTTAATGAAAAAAAGGACTAGGGGACACATGATAGCAGTGTTCCAATATCTCAGGGGTTGCCACAAAGAAGAGGGAGTCAAACTATTCTCCAAAGCACCTGAAGGCAGGACAAGAAGCAATGGATGGAAACTAAACAAGGAGAGAAGTAACTTAGAACTAAGGAGAAACTTCCTGACAGTTAGAACAATTAATCAGTGGAACAGCTTGCCTCCAGAAATGCTCCAACACTGGACATTTTTAAGAAGATGTTGGATAACCATTTGTCTGAAGTAGTGTAGGGTTTCCTGCCTAAGCAGGGGGTTGGACTAGAAGACCTCCAAAGTCCCTTCCAAATTTGTTGTTGTTGTTGTTGTTGTTGTTGTTGTTGTTGTTGTCATCGTTGTTGTTGTTATTATTATTATTATTATTATTATTATTATTATTATTATTATTATTATTATTATTATTATTATTATTATTATTATTATTATTATACAATTGTATCACAGCGGCCAGTTGTTTCGCCGGATTTGGCATTGATTACTAGTCGAGCCCCACCCAGGGGCCTAGGAAGTCGTAATGTATTTTCGAAGTATATGTGCGGAACCGAGCAGTGTGGCTTTCTGCATTTGACTGATGGTGATTTTGTCAATTTTGAGCTGTTTTAAATGTAATTCCAGTGCTTTTGGGATAGCACCCAGTGTTCCAATCACTACTGGAATTACCACTGCTGGTTTGTGCCATAATCGTTGGATTTCAATTTTTAAGTCCTGGTATTTTGCAATTTTTTCGTGTTCCTTTTCATCGACCTTGCTATCTCCTGGTATTGCAATGTCAATTATAGTCACCTTGTTGTTCTCGACCAACGTGATGTCTGGTGTATTATGCGCCAGTACCTTGTCTGTTTGTATACGAAAATCCCACAAGATCTTGACCATCTGATTTTCAGTGACTTTTTCAGGCTTGTGTTCCCACCAGTTTGTAGCAGTATGGATGTTATAATTTTTGCATAAATTCCAGTGGATCATTTGTGCAACAGAGTTGTGTCGTAATTTGTAATCAGTCTGTGCGATTTTCTTGCAGCAGCTGAGCACATGGGCTACAGTTTCATCAGCTTCCTTGCATAATCTGCATTTAGCATCATTTGAAGATTTATCAATTTTGGCCTTTATGGCATTTGTACGAATTGCCTGTTCTTGTGCGGCCAGGATCAATGATTCTGTTTCTTTCTTTAAAGTACCAGATGTTAACCATAACCAAGTTTTTTCACTGTCCACTTTGTCTTTTATTTTTTCCAGAAATTGGCCATGTAATGCTTTATTTTGCCAACTCTCCATTCTTGATTTTATCACATTTTTTCTGTATTCTTGTTTCGTCTGTTGGACCTTCAGTAGATTTTTGTTCTTTACTTCAATTAATAGATGTTCTTGACTTTCTTTTAAATAATCCGCCAATGCATGCTTTTCTTCTTCAACTGTTTGCTTTACTTGTAGTAGTCCTCTGCCACCTGATTTTCTGGGCAGGTAAAGTCTATCAGTGTCACTACGTGGATGTAAACTGTAGTGCATTGTCATTAGTTTTCTGGTGTTTCGGTCCAAAATGTCCAAATCAGCTTGTGTCCAGTTAATTATACCAGCCGTGTATCTTATGACTGGTATTGCCCAGGTATTCATGGCCTTGATGGTGTTTCCACCATTTAATTTAGATTTCAAAATTTTCCTAACTCTGTTGGTGTACTCTCTTCTAATGATAGTTTTCACTTCTCCATGTCTGATGTTATCCAACTGCAGAATGCCCAGATATTTATAGGCTTCATTTTGATTGCATTTAATTAATTGGATTATTATTATTATTATTATTATTATTATTATTATTATTATTATTATTATTATTATTATTATTATTATTATTATTATTATTATTATTATTATTATTATTATTATTATTATTATTATTATTATTATTATTATTATTATTAAGCTACATTGGCTTCCAGTCTCTTCCAGATGAAATTCAAGGTGTTGGTAGTTACCTTAAAAGCCCTTCATGGCTTCTGAGCAAGGAATATACGGGGCAGTTTCTCCCCAATTGTTTCTCCCCATCCCACCTGGTCCAAAAGAAGTGGCATGCTCTGGGTATCACTGGCTAAAGAGTGTCAGCTAGTGGGGCCCAGGAGAGGGCCTTTTCTGTTGGGGTACCCACATGTGAAATTTAATTCCACCTGAGATCAAATTAGCCCGATTCAGCCTTTTGTAAGGCTCTAAAAACTTGGCCTTTTCACCTGGATGGGGCCCCTTTCTCGGGTTTGTTGAAGGTTATTTTATGAAGTTCAGCTGCCATGTGTTCTTATGTATTTTATTTATCTGTTTTATCGTAAGCCTCTCAGAGTCACTTACACGAGATGGGCAGCTATGTAAATTAAA
The DNA here is from genome assembly GCA_023053685.1 of Diadophis punctatus similis. NCBI lineage: Eukaryota > Metazoa > Chordata > Lepidosauria > Squamata > Dipsadidae > Diadophis > Diadophis punctatus. Next base: position 89,418,556 of record JALIGW010000002.1, read on the forward strand.
TAAATAAAATTTCTTGTATTAGGGACCCCTGAAGGAAAATTAAAATGTTGCTGTGGACCCAATACTTTACCATTCCTTCCTTACTGAAGAAAGAAGGAATTTCTCTTTTAGATTTCTGTCTTGCTTTTTCTTCCAAAATGGCTCTCAAAGCAGTTAATTTACCTTTAGCAAGAGCATTTTACTGTCATCCAAATTAAATATCTACTTGTTTTCCTTCATATCTGTACCAAAGCTCTTAGCCAAAGAGAGACGCCATCTTGATCCCAGCTTTACTCTGAAAAATAAAATATAGCTGTACAATCTCAACATTATGCCCCTCTGCCTTTCTAGACTTGTTGTCCTAACGGACTAAAAATGAGAGTTCCTTTATTAGGCCCTTTATCAAATTAAATGTGCAACCAGACACAAAAACCAGTCACAGCTTCCCTCTCTAAAATGTCCTTTGATATCTCTAATACCTATCTGCTATGTTGTTCCAGAATGCCTATCCCCCACCCATCTAATAGTCATTCAACTGTTCCATTAATTTGGAAATAATTAAGTGTGGTTTCATTGCCAGCTTGTCCACTGTGACTAGCCCTCAGTTTAAGCTTTGGAGGTTTAACTGCTTTTTAAATTCAATAAGGTCTTTTTAGCCCTTTTCTCCCTTTACGATAGGAAGAAAAATGACAGGTGGCCTAATTGCCCATAAAGAGATCCTCTATCTGTCCTAAGTTTTTTTTTTATTTGTGCAAGTGTATATTTAAGTCTTTCCTTTCACTATTTTTAATCAGTTAAATAGATAATTGTGAATACAAAAGAACAATGAGAGGAAAACAATAATTACATTCTCCACTAAAACCGAAATATATATTCAAGCAATTCAGGAAAAGCTAGTTAGTGGGACATTAATTTGCTTCACCAACAATTCCAAGCTTGGATCAACAAGAAATAATGAAATGGACTGAGCCTTGAAACAATTAACTTTTTTCCCCCTGAAGGTGACCTCAGTTTAAAGGGCTATATAAAAGGATCTTAATGATGCAGAAGGACATTGCTCTAGATTTATTCAAATGAAACCTCTTTCTAATGTCAACTAATTATTCTAGCTAATTATGGAAGAAAAGTACTCCAACAGTGATAGATGGAAGCAATATTTAGGTATTTCTGCGAGTGAAGGATAGTGAAGAGAATCATGGGCTTGGGCTGGGAAGACTCAGATTCAAATTTCTGCTCATTAATGAAGACAGTAAGTGACTTTTTTCTCTCAACCTAACCAATTCACATGGTTGTTTGGATGACCAGAGACTTCAGTGGAAGCTAGGAGAGGGAAAATGTGTACATTGCAGCTCTTAGACCAGGGGTCGGCAACCTTAAAAACTCAAAGAGCCACAAAGGTTCTAACCAGAAGCCACCCGTTCAATTCTGGAGCCGACTGGAAGTCCGGTTCCCCCATCATAGAGTCTCCTCCTAGCGTGGCGTCCTTTTTCCTCTACCTGTCCTAACCGAAAGCCCTATCAATTGTGGAGCTGACCGGAAAACCCGCCATTGCCATAGAGTCTCCTCCTGGCACCCCCTGCTTCCCCCTCCAAAAAACGGAAGCTCCTCTCAAAATTGTGGTGCCGACCGGCACCAGGAAGCTGCAGCAGAGGGATAAAAGAGCCACATGCGGCTCCAGAGCCGCAGGTTGCTGATCCCTGTCTTAGACCAGAGGAACTGACTTTGAGCCCCTAAAAATAGTGGTCAATTCCAGAACTTCTCCCTAACCTTCTGTTCATCTCTGTATGCAGAAGCTCCCAATATCTCAAGCATTTGTTTTGTTTGTGGGCAAAGTTGGCTGAAGCAAACAAAATAATGATACAGTATGGTGAATCTTTTCCCACACAACATACAGAGTTGTACTCTATCTTGGCTTCTCCAAGAGAAAGAAAAAATGAGGCACACACATGCACATTGACACATACATTTTAAGTAACCCTCAGCCAACACATAGGTAAAGGTAAAGGTTCCCCTGCACATGCGTGCTAGTCATTTCTGGCTCTAGGGGGTGGTGCTCACCTCCGTTTCTAAGCTGAAGAGCCAGTACTGTCCGAAGACGTCTCTGTGGTCATGTGATTGGCATGACTAAATGCCAAAGGCACACGGAGCACTGTTACCTTCCCACCAAAGTGGTCCCTATTTTTCTACTTGCATTTTTTACGTGCTTTCAAATTGCTAGGTTGGCAGAAGCTGGGGCAAGTAACGGGAGCTTACTCGGTTATGCAGCGCTACGGATTTGAACTGCAGACCTTCTGATTGACAAGCTCAGTGTCTTAGCCACTGAGCCATTGCGTCCCTTAGCCAACACATATACTCTCTTATATATTTAGTAGCTAGTTATAGGCCAAATAATGGAAGCACGATACAACAAGAAAAATAACTGTTTTGATAATTTTTTTGCAAAACAAGTGGTACTTTAGATATCAGACAAGATGACCAAAACAAAACAAAACAAACAAACAAACAAAAACCTGGTGTGGAAATTAAGAAAAAGACTTATAAATTAAGAGCCTTCACAGATGACTTAGTTGTATTTTTGCAAGATCCCTAAAACATTTGATGAAGAAGTTGGATGATTTTGGAGCTTTGGGTGATTTTAAAATAAATAGATGGAAAACAAAGATGTTAGTTAAGAATAAGGCTGCATATGAGCATGAAATTTAAACTAAAAATCAGGTTTTAAGATGGAAAAAAAGGTTAAATATGTTGGAGTGACATCAAACACAAATTCTAAATTGTTTTAAAATAATTATGTAGCCTTCTCGAATGATATTAAGAAAGACTTATTAAGTTGGGGTAAATTCAGGGGTGAAATCCAGCAGGTTCTGACAGGTTCTGGAGAACCGGTAGCAAAAATTTTGAGTAATTCAGAGAACCGGTAGCGAAAATTTTGAATATTTGGAGAACCAGCAAATACCACATCTGGCTGGCCCCAGAGTGGGGTGGGAATGGAGATTTTGCAATATCCTTCCCCCAGGAGTGGGGAGGGAACGGAGCAGGGGCGGGTTCCTAATTTTTTAACTACCAGTCTGTGGGCGTAGCTTATTTTGTGGGTGTGGCTTGCCAGCCATGTGACCGGGTGGGCATGGGCCTCGGGAGCTTGGCAGCGGCCGGAGAAGCGGGGGGCATTGCCCATCTGCAACGCAGCCCCCCGCAGCAGGAGCAGCAAGACCGCGGCAGCGGTTCTTCTAGGAGGCTCCGTCTGGCCTGAATGCTTCTCCCCATTCGATGATCCTAGGCTCCTGCCACCCATTCCCCCTCCCCTCAGCAGCTCGAGAAGCCTCGAACATGCGAAAATGCCTGGGATCATCACCGTGCATTCGTGGCTTCTCGGACTGCTGAAGGGAGGGGAAAGGAGATAGCTCCTGCCGCCCGTTCTTTCAGCATCTCACGCGCTCCCTCAGCCATCCTCCCCTGCTTGGACTCACTGTGGGGTAGGAAGGCAGCGCATGCGCAGTGCAGGAAGCTCGGCTTCTGGGCATGCGCAGAAGAAATTTTTTAAAAAAAATTAGAATTTTTTTTAAAAAAATGGCGGTGCCCAGGCACCAGTAACCGACCGCACCGGTACTGTGACGTCACCAGCGGGCCGCTACCGGTGCTATAGAGTGGACCGCACTGGTAGGAACCCACCACTGGAATGGAGATTTTGCAGTATCCTTCCCCTGCCACTCCCACCAAGCCAGTCCCACCAAGCCATGCCCACAGAACCGGTAGTAAGAAAAAAAATTGGATTTCACCACTGGGTAAATAGCAACTATCTCTATTGGACAGACTGTGATTATGATAAATGTCTTACCAAAGACGTTATTTTTATTTCAGACCCTGCCAATATTGATGAAGCCAAGGCTTCATTTAAGCAATAGCAAAGATATATTTCTAAATTTGTTTGGCAAGAAAAATAATAATAATTAGGTATCAATTGTTGCAGATGCCAAAGAAAGAGGTGGTCTGAGTCTTTCAGATTTAAAATTATATGGTATTTTGAAGGATTTTGTTTGTCTGGATGAAGGAATGGGTGACCCTAAAGAATAAAAGGTTATTGGAATTGGAAGGTCACGAATTGAGGTTTGGATGGCATACCTCTCTATATATGATAAATTAGAATTATAAAATTAAAATGAATGGAGATTTCCAGGATTACTTTGTGAAGCGTGCCATTTATAGAGTTTGGAATAAATTAAAAGAAAATGTTTTTTTTCTAAAATACATGGGTGTTACCTCAAGAAGCCTTTTTTTAGGAAGGAGATGACAGAGAATTCTAATTACCGGTAGTTGATTTATAGTGAAATAGTATCTTTCATTAAAGGTGATTTGAAGTTAGGAGGTCATACATGTCATTGGTTTACTTATTTACAGTTGAAAGAAAGGTTCAACTAAAACAAAATGTGGTTTTGAAGCTGCAAAAAATGAATTTGAAATTATATCGGAACATAAAATGCTGCAACAGTTAAACCTAGAGAGGGAGTATGTTAAACATTATATGATTCAGTGGGCAAGAGATTTTGTTTATAATATAACGTTAGAACAATGGGAAAACATGTTGACTGAAGGATTGAAATTCACATTGAGTTATAATTTTAAAGAGATCCTCTCTAAAATGATGGACTGGTGGTATTTGACGCCAGATAAACTATCAAAGATGTATAAGCAGTGGTGAAATCCAATAATTTCCCTACCAGTTATGTGGGCGTGGCTTGGAGGGCGTGGCTCAGTGGTCATGTGACCGGGTGGGCGTGGCCAACTTATAAAATGTGGTGAAACTCACTTAACAATGCTCTTGCTTAGCAACCAAAATTTTGGGCTCAAATTTGGTCATAAGTCTCTCTCTCTCTCTCTCTCTCTCTCTCTCTCTCTCTCTCTCTCTCTCTCTCTCTCTCTCTCTCTCTCTCTCTCTCTCTCCCTCTCTCTCTCTCTCTCCCTCCCTCTCTCTCTCTCTCTCTCTTTCTCTTTCTTTCTTTCCTTCTTTCTCTTTCTTTCTTTCCCTCTTTCTTTCCCTCTTTCTTTCTTTCTTTCTTTCTTTCTTTCTTTCTTTCTTTCTTTCTTTCTTTCTTTCTTTCTTTCTTTCTTTCTTTCTTTCTTTCTTTCTTTCTTTCTTTCTCTTTCTCTCTTTTTCTTTCTTTCTCTTTTTCTTTCTTTCTCTTTCTCTTTCCTCCTTTCTCTTTTTCTCTCTCTCTCTCTCCACCCCCCTCTCTCTCTCACACACACACACCTGGTCTGGGCACATAGATGGGGCTCTTCCCGGGGAGTTCTCCTGTGCGGATGCGCCTGTCAGCAGTGGCAGTGGCGGTGGCGGCAGAGCTTGCCTGGGCTCTCCTGTCATCCTGGAACTGTGCTGCACCGGGGAGTTTTCCTGCGTGGCTGCGGTGCTGGCAACCGCAGTGGCGGCAGAGCACACCCTGCCTTTCGGAGGCCTATTCCTCCAGCCGGACAGGGAGGGAGCAAGACAAGGAGGGAGGGCGACAAGAGTGGTGGCCCTTCCAAGTGCAGTGCACGGAGGCGGCAGGCAAGGCGGGCAAGGCGGCCGCGCCACGCTTGTTGCTGGGGAGGCATGGCGATCGCTCAGCCAGGCGGCCTCGACAGGGGCTGCATCGGCCTCTCCGCCCATGCTATGTCCCACTCCGGTCAGCCACGTGACTACAAGTGCCACTGCCCAGGCTGAAGGGAAAACGCCACAGGCTCTGCAGTGGTGCAGCGGGGCCTGGCCCTCTTCCTGTGCGGGGGCTGCTGCCCAGCCGCCCGGCGGCGGCTTCCGCGCTTCTCGCTCCTCCCCCACCACCAGCATTGGCCTTATCTCACGCGCCTCCACCGGCATATTCAGCATGCCCAACGGAGGCAGCACGCAGCTGTGAAGGATCCTCACCACCCTCCCTCCTGGAGCGCTACTGCCATGGTTTGCTTTCTTCCTTCTCCTGCCGCTGCTGCTGCTTCCGACCCTCTCAGCCCCAATGCAACGGCTGCATTTCCCCCAAGGGCCGCCCACCATGTCTCCCGTCATGGCTGGATGCTGACCTCAGAAGGCAAGCGGGCATGGGGGACCGCCGGGAATGCTGCGTGCAAGGCAGGCAATCATGGCAGAGCTGCGGGGAAGGGAAGAGGCTGTTAGCTTCCTTCCCCGCGGCCCTGACAAGCTTGCCTGCATTCCACGGCCTTCCACTTGCCTGCCTTCGCAAGCTGGCCACGGGGACACTGGGAAGGCCACGTGGAAGGCAGGCAAGCATGTCGGGCCTGCGAGCAGTGGGGAATGGAGTAGGGAAGGCAGGCTGGGATGGGGGAGCAGGGGCAGACAGGTAGGCCACGACTTTGCAGGCTTACCTGGCAGGCAGGTCAGAGGTGCAGCGCTTCAGGCAGGCAAGCTGCAGAGCAGAGACTGGGCGGAGCATTATTCCAAGGTTGTAGACTAAATTAGGAAATTGACAAAAAATATTCCAGAACAAAAAAATGGCAAAGCCCTTCCATCTCAATATCAGCAAATAATGTGTGTCTAATGTATCTCATTATGAATCCTGTTTCACTTGAAGATAACTTTACTTTTACTAAAAAGAAATTGGTAGCAGCACCATCATCTCTTGAGGAAAATGTTTTAAAGTGATCTGCTGAATATTGCCCCAAAACAATTATATTAAAACTCCAAAACATAAATCTAAGAGGAAGGAAAAGAGCGTGAGAAAAGAGAACCTATTGGTATAAAGCTAAAAGAAAGAAGATAAAGAGTGATTTATTGTATGGGTTTTTAAATTGTGGTTTTCAATGTTTTTCAATGTTTTAATATTTACTGTTGTTAATGTTTTTCTTTTTTATATTTGTTGTTGCATGTGAATTTTTATTGTTGTGAGCTGGCCAGAGTCTCTGTGGAGTGGGCGGCATACAAATGCAACTAATAAACAAATAAATAAATAAAGTTAAGGCGATGGGGGTGGAGGAAATACATATACAAAAAACAGAATAGTTGAGAAATTAAAAGGAAATGGATGATGGCATTGAAATATTATAGAAATATTTTTCTTTTTATTCATTTTCTTTTCCTTTTTACAATTATCATATTAGATTTAATTATGATAAAAACGTTAATTGTTTAGAATTTTGATATATATAACCAGTATTATTATCTTATTAAGAGTTAAGAATTTTTTGTTCTTTTTATATAGATTAATATTGTTTAAGAATTAAAGGATCTAGCATTGTAGATAAAACAATGTTAATTATTATGAGAAGTATGAATGATAAACATGAATATTAGAGCTTAAAAGATATATTATGATTGTGTACTATTTTTATATACAAGATTTGTTTATATGAAAAATTTTAAAAGAAAAAAATGTATTATTTTAAGAGTTGAATATTTCATTGAATAATTCAGACAGAATTTTGATGAATAGTATATGAAAAGGTATATTATGATTGTCTACTATTCTTTTATATATGAGATCTGTTCAAATGTAAAATTTAAAAAAAAATTATTTCAAGAGTTGAACATTTAATTGAGTGGAAATAACCTAGGAAGAATTTTAATATAAGAAATTGGAATGTATAATTGGGCATTTAGTTGGTGATAGAATAGAGGATAAAAAATATAAATGATGAATAAAGAGACAAAAAAGTGGAGGAAGCAATATGGCTTAAAATTAAGAAGTAGAAGAAATAGTAACTATCTGGGAAATTAAACCAATAGTGGTTAATTTGGAAGGAGAATTTAAAAATTAATTGGTGAATATTCCAGATGACAAAATTAGACTTTCTTTTTTTTCTTTTTTCTTTTGGAGTAAGATGGAGTTAGCAGCATATACATAGAATAAAGTATCATATATAAAGAAATGATATAATAATAATAATAAATTCTTTTTTTTCTTAGAAGAGACACGATGAGTTTAAATTTGAGATTTTATCATCCGTCTGTCAAACATAAGAGGATTTAGTATAAAAGAGTACTCAGGGGAAGGCAAAGAGGGTGTAAGAGGAAGTAGAAGGGGAGGAAGAGAAGGAGTAGAGAGAGGTAGAGGAAGAGTGAAGGAGTAAGAAAGTAGGAGGAGACGATGGAGGTAGAGAGAGGGGAGTGCATTGGAAAAAAGCAGAACAGACTGATGATCGATGATGTAAGCGTTGTATAAGATATTGACTTTTGAATGATGGATTATAATGTAAAACTGTGTATTTTATTGTAACATTTTAAGGTATATGTGTATTGAATTGTGTAAGTGGTGGAGGCAAAAATAAAAAAAAATTGGGGGAAAAATTCCAAAACATTTCAGAACAGGATTTTCGAAGATTGCAAGCATATTTGGAAGAGTTTAGGGCAAAGCTCTTCTAATCCCAGAAGGTGTGTGGTTAGATGATCTACCTAATCCCAGGAAATTTCGGAGAATATATAACTACTGCCACTAGGTCTCAGAACATCACTCAGAGAGAGTGGAGCAAAAGCGGCATTGCGAAGAAAAAGTAAGTCAGAATATTTTTATTTTAACACTTCCTCAGCAAGTATTTGGAAAAAAGAATTACCAATATGAAGAGCCACATAAATATCAGCTGGTGAATTTTGAGATACTTAAGAGTTTAGTAGGGAATATAGAAGGAGCAACACATGCTCAACTATATCAGTGAAATCAATTTACTCTACAGCTACTTTGACCCCAGTTCTTTACATTCACTGCTTCTTCTAATATTATGGTCAACTCTTATAAGAAAGACGTTATTCGTTTTATAGTGATCATATAGTCAGCAATGATTTAGAAGAACAGGGCTGCCCTTCCTTATTTTATTTCCCTTTTTGCTTCCCCTGCTTTGCCAGAGCAAATCAAGATCAAATTCATCTTCTACTAAAACAAACCTTGAATATATGGGAAGGATAAATCCTTGCAGACCCATCTCCTTAGGATTATAGTCTGTCATGTTTCCTTATATTTATGTTTAAAATGGTATTTTAACAATTTTTACCATGATGAATAAAGGGGAAAATGAAAGTACTTATATAAAATAGTAATACTCTTTTTTTCAATCAATAGCTTATTTCCAATGCTTGTAATCAGATGAAGCTTAGGTATTAAGGAATCAGAAAATCAATCCCTGAGCCATCTATGCTGTTCTCTGTTCATTAGAAATTCAATTGTTTTCTCATAAAGAAATCTCCATACTCTGAATGCAGCCATTCAAAGGATTCTGCCCAAAACCTTTGGAAGGGTGTAATCTCAAATGTGTAATGGACCCACATTGCTCAAGATCAATAATGTCTCCAATCTCTCTCTTAAATATAAATCAGAACATTCAGTTCAGACTCTGATACAGCCAATGTGAGGGACAAAGGTTTAGATTTGCTTTTAAAATAATTAGGAAACATTCAAGAGAATGCTGAATTTTTTTTAATCATTGATATTTGTTAGAAATCAGCACATGATTATATCACTTCCTTCAACACAATTATATAGCATTTACAGGTATAATTAAAGCCACGAGATCTGGGAAACAAAATTCCAGATATCCATCTGATGGTAGAAGCAAGTTCTAATAGAGTTTGTAACTAAGACCCAAAACATTTTCTGAATTAACTTGGCATTCAGTTAACTAATTGTTAATAACTCATAACTATTTGTGCTTACAGATTAATCCAACAAAATGAAGATTGTAATTGTTCTTGCCTGTCTTTTGGCCATCATTGTTCCTTCTGAGGTACACATTAAGGATTGTGATTGCATGATAGAAATATCTAGGATTTATTTAATGGTTGGAAAAAAAACATAACAGTTAAATTTTTGAGTCGAGGGCTCATGTGTTGCTTATGAAATATTGTGCCCACCTCACTTGCTTAGGGCATAATTTCCAGGGGGGTCTTCAATGTTTCCAAATTTTTACTGTCAGTCCAAACCTCAAAGGAGGTCCTACTACCTTCTAACAATAGCCTCCAAGTGAGGAGTGCCCATCGTACAGTGTAAGCCTCCTTCTCCCATACCACCCAGTGGTGCTTCGCATTGGAGAGGTTTTGGGAGGTGTAGGCACAGGGCTGCAATTCTCCCTCTTCCTCTTGGTTCTTTTGGAGAAGGACCACTGCCTGGGTTCCTTGCTGGGGCCCCGTGGCCCCGTGATATCCTTTCGGCCTGGTCTCTTTCTTCTCCCACTGCTCCTTCCTAAAGACATGTTTGCACAATCTCCACAGTAGGTGAGCTTTCCGGGTAGATTGCTGTTGCAGATCCAGCTTAATGTTAACCGCCACAACTTGGTCAGTTAGAAAAGAAAGACTCCTGGGCCCATGGTTAGCCAAAAGTACACTTTAATGGTTACAGAAGAAGCAAAACTGGATCTGGACTTTTTGCACCCATGGTTAACTTCCCCTTGTTCCCATCCACACCCCTGGTTATCTTCAAGTGTCCGATTAGGTATTAACAAATTGTTTGAATAAAACTTTTTCAATTAAAAAAAAAACAAATTGTTTGAGTAACAGTCCTTGTCTTTGCGAGCTTGATGGTTCTGCATTCCTTCGAGTGATCTTGGAACAGCCGGTGGCTCTCACAGGATGACATGTTTCATGGTTTCATTTTCCCAAAGCTGGCCCTCCCCTTATCCCAACCTGTCAATCTCCTTGCTCCCCATTTCTTATGACAGGCTGGCAGTAGGCAATGCATAGCGTAGCAGGATGGCAGCCCTGACAGGGAGAGAGAAAGAATATTGAGTCCATGCAGGAAGTTCATCAGTTACAAAAACTTGATCCTCCTGCTCATTAGTTTTTTTCTCAACCTTGGCCACTTTAAGATGCATGGCATTGCTGGCTAGGGAATTCTGGGGGATGAAGTTCACAAATCTTAATGTTGCCACTGGCATACTGTAGAGCACGGGTATCAAACTCGATCGTGTCACACGATGTATTGTGATATATCACATTTTTTGCCTTTGCGGAGCCGGGGTGGGCATGGCCTGCACATGACGCATCCGGCCCGCGGGCTGCCAGTTTGACAGGCCTGCTGTAGAGGTTTCAAACTAAGTATTTCCTGTTAAAAAATTTCCAAAGGTGGATCTGGGGATGATGTTATTTGAAGCTTTAGAAAGTGTCAGCCTGCTAGGAGAGATCAGCTTCTGCCATCCCATGACCTACCAAACCAACTGAAAACTGAGAATCAGATTTTTCATATGGTCTTCCAGATGTTTGGCTGCAAGCAAACCAAACCAACCTTGGTTGATTGTTCTTGTGATGGATTCCAATCCTTGCTGATGGCTACCTTCATTTGGCTTGGGGAATCAGTTTCATACGTAGCACTGCTGACTAATTGATTTGGTCAAAAACATTTATCAAAAAAAAGTAAAATATTTTAAAATAATTCTAAATACAACATTAAATATATTTACCCATTTTAATCTCATGTTTTCCTCATTCTTCTCCTTCTCTTCCAGACCAGCAGTAGTGAAAGTGGAAGCAGCGAACAAAGAGGATCCAGAACTTATCCATTCCAAAACCCAGCTTCAAATTATGGCTTTATAAATCCTTCTTACTATCAAAAGGATATAATTAATACTTTAATAAAGGCTTTATTAGGTGTCAAATCAGCCAATAATGCTCCCTCAGGAGGCCCAGTGCCCATGCCTCCCCCAGGCCCCAGGCCTCCCCCAGCGCCCATGCCTCCCCCAGCGCCCATGCCTCCCCCAGCGCCCATGCCTCCCCCAGCCCCCATGCCTCCCCCAGCGCCCATGCCTCCCCCAGCGCCCATGCCTCCCCCAGCGCCCATGCCTCCCCCAGGCCCCATGCCTCCCCCAGCGCCCATGCCTCCCCCAGCGCCCATGCCTCCCCCAGCGCCCATGCCTCCCCCAGCACCCATGCCTCCCCCAGGCCCCATGCCTCCCCCAGCGCCCATGCCTCCCCCAGCGCCCATGCCTCCCCCAGCGCCCATGCCTCCCCCAGCGCCCATGCCTCCCCCAGGCCCCATGCCTCCCCCAGCGCCCATGCCTCCCCCAGCGCCCATGCCTCCCCCAGCGCCCATGCCTCCCCCAGGCCCCATGCCTCCCCCAGGCCCCATGCCTCCCCCAGCGCCCATGCCTCCCCCAGGCCCCATGCCTCCCCCAGCGCCCATGCCTCCCCCAGGCCCCATGCCTCCCCCAGCGCCCATGCCTCCCCCAGTGCCCATGCCTCCCCCAGGCCCCATGCCTCCCCCAGCGCCCATGCCTCCCCCAGCGCCCATGCCTCCCCCAGGCCCCATGCCTCCCCCAGGCCCCATGCCTCCCCCAGCGCCCATGCCTCCCCCAGCGCCCATGCCTCCCCCAGCGCCCATGCCTCCCCCAGGCCCCATGCCTCCCCCAGCGCCCATGCCTCCCCCAGGCCCCATGCCTCCCCCAGGCCCCATGCCTCCCCCAGCGCCCATGCCTCCCCCAGCGCCCATGCCTCCCCCAGGCCCCATGCCTCCCCCAGCGCCCATGCCTCCCCCAGCACCCATGCCTCCCCCAGCACCCATGCCTCCCCCACCCCCCATGCGTTAAGAAAGCTGGCTTCCCTAGCAGTCTGCTATAAAAGGGGGAAGGGGGTTGAGGAAGTAGTACCAATGGGGAGGAAGGAAGGGGAATGACAAGAACCAGGAGTATCCATTCGGAATGAACTGGCCGACCAAGGACGGAGCTGTGAGAATGGAATATGAAACTCCATCAAAGAGGCACCAAACCTCAAAGCCGTTCCCAAAACATCTAAAATGAAATCAATTGGACACTGATGGACTGGTCAAGGGGAAAAGACCAGGGAAGAGGGGAAAATACAGGTTTTGCATGGGGACATTCTGATCCAGCTTTGCTTATGCTGTAACTGCTTGAAATTAGTAAAAGTGAACCTTTCACTTCAATCATGGAGTCAAGGGTCTTTCTTTCCTAAGTGCCCAAGTCAAGGACAAGCCTGACATTAAGCTGGATCTGCAGTAAAGGTCCATTGAGAGATACATATCTACTGTGGAAAGTGTGAACGGACAATCTGCTCATAAAAGTGAGGTGTTTGGGGGGGGGTGTCTGTTGGGGAAATTCTGGCATTGGAGCAAAGTCCAGGCCAGTAGCCACTTAGAACAGCGCAAAACCCATTCTGCTATGGACAGAATTATTATATGGTATTTCTGCAAATGGTAAGAGGTCCACACAGTTATTTTGTTGGTAATTTACATAGCAACAGAGATACTGCTCCAACACGCCATTTGAACATTCATAAGCTCCATTATTTTGGGGCTGGTATGATGAGCTAAGTCATCTTTCAATTAAAGTTTTCTCTTGTGGAACTTAAACCACTCATCATCCATTACATAGCTGGGTTAATTCATCTGCCACTTCCCCCTTAGTCTTTTTCTGCCCTCTCGTAAGGGCAGGGGTTGCTATCTGACTGAGTGGGATGATGGAATGTATAACTTCTTCCCAGGTGGAGCATTCTGGACAGAGCATTGGGTAGGAATTCCCCCTCCTGGGAAATAGCCCCTCACTTGTTTAGGAAATAATTTCTGAGGGGCCTTCAATGCTTCCACATTTTTGTGGTCAGTCCAAACCTCGAAGGGAGTCCTATTGCCTTCTAACAATAGCCTCCAAGTGAGGAGTGCCCACCATACAGCGTAAGCCTCCTTCTCCCATACCACCCAGTGGTGCTTCGCATTGGAGAGTTTTGGGGAGGTGTAGGCACAGGGCTGCAATGCCCCCTGTTGATTCTTTTGGAAGACGACCGCCCCCACTGCTACATCACTGGCATCTGCCTGAATGACAAACATCTTGTCAGGATCATGGAGCTTGAACATGGGTTCGGCAGCAAACGGTCAGTTTTTCAAAAGCTGCCTGACATTCCATTGTCCATTTCAGTGGCTGACTCAGCTTCAGTTTGGCTTCCCCCTTCATTTTTAAGAGATTTGTGAAGGGCAGAGCTATTTGGGCAAATGCTAACATAAATTGCTTATCAAAGTTTGCAAATGCCACGAAGCTGCATGGTGCCTCCCACTTGAGGATGGCTTGCACTTTTTCCAGATCCATTTCCACCCCATTTTGAGAAATTCAGTACCCCAAATACTCCAAGTTAGCTTTGTGGAACTCGCATTAGGAAAGCTTTGCATATAGCTGTATCGCCTAGAGTTTCTTGAGTACCGTCCTCACTAGTTTTATGTGCTCTTCCATTACCTCTGTGTAGATTAGAATATCATTCAGGTACACCAAAACCTCCTTATATAAATGTTCATACAAGACCTCATTTATTCATTGCGGGGGCTTGCTGTGTATGTCCCGCCACAAGCCTGTGTAAACAAGGCATTACGAACTCTAGCTGACCAAATTATGGGGGTTGAAGCCAAATACCCCGATTCACTGGCCATTATTTTGGGATATTTAAACAAGGCAAACTTAAGGAAAGAGCTACCAAAATACTTTCAGCATGTCAATTGTCCCACTACAGACAAGAATACTTTAGACCAGGGGTGGGCAAACTATGGCTCTTTGAGGACCTGTGGACTTCAACTCCCAGAATTCCTGAGCCAGCCATGCATGCATGGTCCTAATGTGGTCATAAGTCTCTCTCTCTCTCTCGCGTGCCCACAGAGAGGACTCTGCGTGCCAGCTGTGGCATGCGTGCCATAGGTTTGCCATCCCGGGTGTAGTCTGTATTGACTGATGAGTTTTATTGATCTGGGAGAATAGTGTCCCACTGAGTGAAATACAGATTTTTCTTTAGAACTGATAACAGTGCACCATTTCCACGGAAACGTGAACTATTACTACACCAAGTCCTTCTAGACCTCTTAGAGTTTGGAAATCCTAGGAAGTCTACCTTCCTCTAAGACTTTAAGGTGGTTGCAGAATCAGAGTTCTAATGTATACATAACACCGAAATAGTTATAATTTCTAAATATTGTTCTCATTTATCTTTAACCTTCTCCATGGTTTATGACATCAATTTTGCTTTGAAAATGCTAATTCTGATCCATTCCATTATTCTCTGACTTTTGCATTCCTGTTTTTCTTATCAAAAGGGGAAGGATAGAGCACTGCTAAGGCATTTTGCCCACCTACATCTACCCATGGCAGGAATAGGCACAAGAAACTTAAATTTTCTGTTTGTTTTTATTCTCCATTTTATCTCCAACCAAAACATGAGAGAATGTAAATGAGAGCTGCATCGGCATTGAAGCAAATTTTTCACATCAAGCAGACAAAAAATGTTGGCAGCTTTGCCCTGAGTGCTATCAGTGCTATTTGCAAGATCCAATTATTTCTTCTTTAAAATCAAGAAAACAGTGCCACATTGTGAGTTCTACCTTTTTTGTAAGTGTTTGCACACTTTCAAAAGGAGCAGAGTTTGCCTTAGGATATTTATTTATTTATTTATTTATTTATTTATTTATTTATTTATTTATTTATTTATTTATTTATTTATTTATTTATTTATTTATTTATTTATTTATTTGTTTGTTTGTTTGTTTATTTGTTTGTTTGTTTGTTTGTTTTGTTTATTTGTTTATTTATTTATTTATTTATAAATCTAAATAAATAAATAAATAAAGAAACACACACACACACACACACACACACACACACACACACACACACACACACACACACACACACACACACACACACACACACACACACACACACACATATATATATATATATATATATATATATATATATATATATATATATATATATATATATATATATATATATATATATATATATATATATATATATATATATATATATATATATATATATATATATATATATATATATACACCGCCTCACAATGCAAGCACTCTCTAAGCGGTTTACACCAGTAAGCAATGTATATTTATATTACCCCCAACAATCTGGGTCCTCATTTTACCTACCTCGGAAGGATGGAAGACTGAGTCAACCTTGAGCCGGTGAGATTTGAACCGCTGACCTGTGGATCACAGTCAGCTAAAGTGACCTGCAGTACTGCCTCTAACCGCTGCGCCACCTCGGCTCTTAATCAATATGCAATGCTTTCATTAGTTACTTCCTCTGGGTCACCTCTGCAAACATCTGTGGGTGCAATCTCTCTACTACATTGAATGTTTGTTTGTTTGTTTGTTTGTTTGTTTGTTTATTCATGTATTCATTTATTAGATTTTTTATCCCACCTTTATTACTCTCTATGTGACTGAGAGTTGCAAATAAACATAATACTCCCAACTCTGCCTATTTTCCCCACAACAGTTTTGTGAGGTGAGTTGAGCTAAGGCAGAGGGACTGCCCACACCCAGTCTATGGCTAAACAAGGATAGAACTAGTTTCTAGGCCAGGACCTTAACCTCTCCAGTAAAGTTTCAGACCTGATCTCTTCCTCAGAGGTCTGGATCAGTGTGAATAACAGCTGAACACTGGCGGCTGTAACCATGAAGCGGGAGAGCTCTTTCTCTACTGCTTTGTGACACAATGTGCCTTTGACTGTCAGCTGTTGTTTGAGCTGCTTTTCAATATGTGTGTAGCCCTCTTTTGAAAGAGCACTAAAATCATATCCAGAGGAATAGCTCTGGTTCCAAGAAAGTATTTTCTGCTGGTGCAATTCAAAGAGAACCCAACAATCAGCTGATGTTAGACTTCTTTTAGCATAGCTTTAGTAGTACTGCAGAATGTAGCCATTTGAGGATTGCATTAAGGCTTTCTCCAAATGAGTCCAACTATTTAGTGGGAGAGGGGAGGGGAAGGGAAG
This sequence comes from Diadophis punctatus similis, assembly GCA_023053685.1. Lineage (NCBI taxonomy): Eukaryota > Metazoa > Chordata > Lepidosauria > Squamata > Dipsadidae > Diadophis > Diadophis punctatus. Next base: position 89,435,225 of record JALIGW010000002.1, read on the forward strand.
GGAAGGGGAGAGGAGAGGAGGGGAGAGGAGGGGAGGGGAGAAGAGAAGAAGAGAGAAGCTAGGGAAAAATATTAGTTCCTTTCCTTAATGTCCACATAAGGACATCACCCAATGTTTTGTCCATTTCAGAATTTACTACTGCAGCCACCATGGGCATATCAAGGACAGGAGCATTTTAGTGATGAGATTAAACTGAAGATTTAGATGCTAGACTAGAACTCGAGAGACTCAGTTCCCCACTTGACTCCAGAATTCGCAGACTGAATATGAGCCAATTAATGTCAGATCAGTTTGCCTCATACTGTTGTTGTGGAGAAAAAAACGAGGCAAAAACCCCATGCAGATGAGCTAGAGTTGTCTGAGGAAAAGCAGGTTATACATGCAACAAAAGTTGAATTCTGAAGCAGAGCTCATGCAATGAGGATATTGAGGACATCATGCAATGTCAAAAATCTGTGGTTTCCAATGAAGAAACAGATGATACTCTGAGTCAGAACTGGATTCTTCCTCAGACAGGGCACGTGAAAACGGGGAATTTATCATCACCAGAATACTAAACAATCCAGAAAAGCAACCAGATACTCTGAAGAAAAAAAGCCAAGACAAGCACAAGCTCTAACATATGGCATTAACTCATTTTTCAAGACAAGACAAACCACTTGCTCAGCTTAATGAGGAATTAAAGCTTTCGTTCCTGGAGCCTCAAGATTTGTAACTTATCTGGTGGATCACAGCACCAGGACTTTAACTGAATAGGCCGCTTTGTGGGAATCAGGCCCACAGATTTAGGCTTATCAAAATGAGGCACAGCTGTGGTCAAAGTGATAATAAAGAACAGACTGGAATTGGGCGGTGAAACCACAATTGTTATTCAGAGTTTCTAGGACTATCGCACAAAGAGCGATGTATCTATAAATAAATATTTACTTTTTTCCCAGTGAAACTGATTTTCTGTCTCTGCTTGTTGTATATAACATCGTACAAGATTTGTATATGTTTTGCTCTTTTTATTGTAAAGGGAAATTGGAATCTTGGACTTTTGAGGAATAAACAGATTGATTGATTTATTCCACATTTTCATTGCTCTGTAAAAAAAGAACAAAGTATTCCCATATTGGGGATGATGGAGATGATGATAATGATGATGTTATCCATTGATCTGTGTGCAACTATTGGTGTTTCTATGGGCCAGGTCTCTCCACATCTCCCAATCTTGTGCTGCTACTTTGAGTTTTTCTATGTTCTGGCTGGTGTCAGCTTTGATGGCGTCCAGCCATCGTGTTCTTTGGCGGCCTGGTTTTCTTTTACTGCTAACTCTTCCCAATATAAATGCTTTCTTCATGGACAGAGTAAGTGAGATAGTTTTGTGATTTTTCCTTCCAGTGACATATCTGATGTTATGCTCCAATACTTGCTGGTCGCCTTTTCTGTCCAAGAAATACACGGGAGCCTTCTCCAGCACCACAGCTCAAACAAGTCAATTTTCTTCCTGTCTTGCTTTTTTAAGGTCCAACTTTCACAACCAGAGTTAGCTGTGGGGAACACAATATACAGTAACAGACTAATCAACATTTGATTGCCAGGCTGCTAACCTTGCTTTTTCATATTTGGCTCACGTTCATCATTGCTGAGTGACCTAAAGCATTTTTTTTTCATTCTTCACTGTCAATTTCTATTTTGATGTTTACATTCCTTGCAGTGGTCATGAGCTTGGTCTTTTTGATGTTCAGAAAGAGACCTACAGTTAAAATGAACATATTGCCAAGATTACTATTTGTATTCCAGACAATTCCGATAACATTGGAAAAGAAATACTTTGTGGAATTGAATAAGATAATTCGTAAGTTTATTTGGCAAGGGAAAAAGGCAAGAATTGGTTTGAAGATGATGCAAGATAAAAGGACCAGAAGAGGCTTTGGACTACCAAATTGGGAACTATATTATCAAACTGCAGCATTGACATGGATGAAGGAGTGGATCGTATTGAGGAATACAAGGTTATTGACTTTGGAAGGGCATGATTTACAATTGGGCTGGCATGCATTTTTGTGGTATGGGAAAAATAAGATACATGGATATTTTCAGAGACATTATATAAGAAATGCTTTATTATTGGTGTGGGAGAAGGTTAAAAGACAATATTATACAAAAGTACCAGTTTGGCTTTTAACAATAGAAGCATTGACCCATCCAAATATTACAGGAACAATAGTTAGATATAGAGATATTTTAAATGAAGAAGGGGGACTCAAAACCAAAGACCAAATGAAGAAGGGGGACTCAAAACCAAGAATTAAGGGAGAAAGGGATTAATATAACATGGTATACATATATGCAGATACAATCTAGATATGAAAAAGATGCTAAACAACAGGGTTTTTATACAGAATTAACAGAACTAGATAAAAACAAAATGCACAGGTATAGTATATGTCAGTGATGGTGAACCTATGGCACATATCGGTGGGCACGCAAGCTCAGGTCCGGCGTGCATGCCAGCTGATTTTCAGGCCTTCTGGGCCCACTGGGAGTCGGAAACAGGCTGTTTCCAGCCTCCGGAGGGGGTGGGGAAGGCCCCACAATCAGCACTTGGATATGTCTTAATAGCAAGGACTGAACTGGTCCCTCAATGGCTGCATAGGACATAGACAATCTGATTACAGTGAAATCCATTCGGTGAGCTCCACTACTATAAGCGGCAATACTTGTGATCATATACCGGTATTCATGATCTAAATTGGGGTTTTTTGGCAAAATTGTACCAAACAATCCTTGAATTGTTCCTCTCACCTAGTCCAAAATGACCAATGATGCCTGGTCACCATTTGCTTGCCAACTTTTGCATTGAACTTGTCCAAAATGTAAACAATGTCTTTTGGGGCACTTGTTTCAGAGTTTCTTGGACCATGGCATAAAAGCTCTGTTACAGCAGTCACTGGGGCATAATCTTGGACAATTGTGATGTTGAGGGGTTTGGCAGGAATTCTGATGGTCATAATTTGGTCATTGATAGTTGACATTCACTGATCTAGCAAGTTTCTTGCTTACAGTAAATGCCACTCCATTTGTTTTCCTTGTATCCACTCCTGAGGAGAAATTTCTAAAGTGCCTTGCCCAACTTTGCCACAAGACCACCTTCTGGAAGCCACAAAAGATTTCAAAACAGAGCAGTTTTGAAGATTATTACATGCGTATTTGGAAGTGATCAGAGCGAAAGTCTTCTAACCACAGAAGGTGTGTGGTTAGATGATCTACCTAATCCCAGGAAGTTTCAGAGAGTATATAAGCATTGCCATTTCACCTCAGATCATCTCTCAGAGAGAGCAGAACCAAAACTTCATCACAAAGAAAAAGGCAAGTCAGAATATATTTGTTTGCTTCCTCGGCTATTATTTGGCAAACAGAATTATTGATATGAAGGGCTACATTCTGTAAATATCGGCTTGTGAATTTTGATCGCTTTGAGATACTTTGAAATGAGTGCGGGGTATAGAAATAGCAATATCCGCTTAACCTTTTCACTGAAATCAATTTGTTTATAGCTACTTTGCACCCCAGTTTTTTTTACATTGCGCTGCTTCTTGTAATATTTTGGTCAACTCATATATGAAACATAATATTCATTTTAAAGTGGTCAAATAGTAAGCCATGTTTTAGAAGAGCAGGCTCATTGCCCTTCCTTATTTTATTTCCTTCTTTTCTTCCCCTGCTTTGTCAGAGCAAGTCAAAATCAGATTCATCTTCTAGGTAGCAAATGTTTTCATATATGGGAAGGTTATATTCCTTCACATTTGCATTCCAAATTCAGAAGGTCAGGCATATTTTTCTAGGGCCATTGGAGAGTAGTGGAAAGAGAGGGCCATAGGAGAGAAGTTTTTATTTAATTTTCTGTTTATATTTTAACTCTTCTTTTTACCATGATGAACAAAGAGGAACATTAATGTATTTACATAAAATAGCAATATTTTCTCTATTCTATTTCCAATGCTCGTAGTCAGGTAAAGCTTGGGTATTAAGGGATCAGTCACTGAGCCACCCATGTTCTTCTCTCTGTGTTAGAAATTCAGTTGTTTTCTCATGAAGCAAGAAGGTCCGTACCCTGAATGCAGCCACTGAGAGGATTCTGCCCAAAAACTTTGGAAGAGTGCAATCTCAAAAGTGTAATGAATCCACATTGCTTGAGATCATTAATGTCTCTAGTGTCTCTTTCTCTTAAATATAAATCAGAAGATTCAGTTCGGATTCTGATACAGCCAATGGGAGGGGGCAATGTTTACATTTGCTTTAAAATAATTAGCATGTTTTCCAAAGAACACTAAAGGCATTTTTTTACCATTGATATTCATTAGAAATCAGCACATGATTATATCATTTTCTTAAACACAATTGGGTAGAGCCATGAGATCTGGGAAGCAAAATTCCAGATGTCCATCTCATGGTAGGAGAGAGTTCTAATAGTCATTTGGAGGCCAACATTTTTTTCTTGAGCGGCATGAATTAACTTGGCATTTAGTTAACTGTTAATAACTAATAACTAATTCTTCTTACAGGTTTATCCAACAAAATGAAAATTGTGATTCTTTTTGCCTGCCTTTTGGCCATTATTGTTCCTTTTGAGGTACTGTACCAGCGGAGGGTTGCCCCCGCTTCGGCCCGTTTCTGAGAACTGGTAGTGGCGGTGACAGTAGGCTCCGCCCACCCACCCAGGACGCTTCAGCGCATGCGAGCGCGAGCACATGAGCGAACCAGTAGCAACGGGATTTACAACCCACTACTGTACTGTGCCCATATTATGATTGCATGTAGGATTCATTTAATGCTTGAGAAAAAATAACTGCAAAGTTTTGGAGAGTCAGAGGGCCATGTGGTGTTTATGGAATTGGTTGGGCAGAATATTCATTTTCTCAAGATTCATGTCTGAAGTTTCAATGAGGGAAGTAAGCATTATTATTCCACCCTGCAAATAGGGGCTGGGATGGAGGAATCAGAGAGACAGGGAGGGATAGAGAAGGAATGTTCAATTCATATATCAAGTTCATCATCTGCAGAGACTTGAAACAGATCTTCCTCCTCGTTGGCATGGAGCAGTGTTTCTCAATCTTGGCAACATTAATATATATGGTTTGGCTGGCTGGGGAATTCTGGGAATTGAAGACCACACCACATATGGTTGCCAAGACTGAGAAACAGTGACATAGAGTAGAGGTTTCAAAGCACCGTATTTTTCGGAGTATAAGACGCACCGGAGTATAAGACGCACCTTAGTTTTTGGGGAAGAAAATGGGGGGGGGGGGAAATCTGCCTACCAGGTATTCATCTGGATAGCGTCCTTAGTCTGGTCAGCTTCAGCACATTATTTTATCCCCTGGTTAGGACTTAAAAAAACCTTCTTCGGAGAGAGTAACAATGAAAGAGCCTGCAAGCCAGTAAGAGCTGGGAAGATCGTTAGCACCTGGTTAGGGCTAGAAAAAAACTTATTCGGAGCAAGTAGAGCAATGAAAAAAACCCTGCAAAGACTTAGGGCTGGAAAAACATTCTTTGGAGAGAGTAACAATGAAAAAGCCTGCAAGGTAAGAGCTGGGAAGATCTGTTAGCACCTAGTTAGGGCTGGGAAAAAAGCTACATTCGAAGTATAAGACGCACCTCAGCCACTTTTAGGGAGGAAAAAGGTGCGTCTCATACTCTGAAAAATACAGTAAGTATTTCCTGTTAAAAGATTTCCAAAGGTGGATTTGGGTCAATATCCTTTAAGTCTTGGAAGGCAACAGCCTGCTGGGGGAGGTCAGTTTCTACAATCCCATGACCTACTAAACCAACTTAAAACTGGGGAGCAGATTTTTCTTGTGGACTTCCAGATACATGGATAAAGGCAATCAAAATGCTTGCTTGGTTGCTCTTGTGATGGGCTGCAATCTTTGCTGATGGCTGGCTTGATTTGACTTGGGGAATCAGTTCTGTAATAGTACTGGTGATGGAATGATTTCATAAAAAACAGTTATCACCTCAAGTGAAATATTGTAAAATCATTATATCTTACAACTTCTAATCTCATTTTTAAAATCATTTTAATCTATTTTTTTCCTCATTTTTTTCTCCTTCTCTTCCAGGCCCACCCTATCAAAATTGAAAGCAGTGAACGACTGCCAATTCTGAGTGATCCACCTCAAAACCAACCTTTAAATTATGATCCAAATGAGATATTTGACCCTCTAATAAAGGCTTTAATAGAACTAGTAAATTATATTCCTGTTGGGCCTCCCAGACCCCCAGGGCCTGAGGGGCCTATGAGTCCTATGTGGTCCATTGATCCTGAGGGTCGTCCTGGTCCCATATCTCCTGAGAGCCCTCCACAACCCGTAAGTCCTGAGAGCATCCCACAGCCCATAGGTCCTGAGAGCATCCCAGAACCCATGAGTCCTGAAGGCCCCATGGATCCCATGAATCCTGAGTATTTCCTCCAAGGCATGTTTCCTCATGTGGCGCCTGTGTAGAGTGGAAGCAAAATCCTGTTTTGTTGATTGGTGAGTTCTGTTGAGACATTTCACATCAGAAGGGAATATTCCTGTGGGCTATTCATACTTCCATTCCACAATGATTGATATTTTTAGCCTTCCCGAAGGACAGAAAAGCTGTTTCCTCAAGCATTGGGTTAGGATGGGGTGGAGTCAGGGAATTTACAGTAGGAGTGGTTCTGGGACCTTGGGGGTTGTGTGTTGGAGGGGTGAGGTGGGGCTGGTGGTTTTTTCTCTCTCTTGCTGTAAGCCATCAAGTTTCACTTTGTGAGAGTTAGATGATATTTAACTTCTGCTGTTTACCAAAAGATGAAAAGCTATGTTGCCAAGAACCACCAAACAACTGTTTCCCAGTTTGGTTCTTCTGCAGTAGAGGTACTGAAATATTTTCAAGTTGTAGCACCTGATTTATAAAATAATAATGTGATAATTACCAGAACCCCAGTCACGTGATGAAGGCCTAGAGATGAAAAAGTGAATAGGTTCAATTAAAGTTTGTGGTATCCTTGATAGTATAGTTTTACTTTATAACAAGAAGGTCTAACTCCTGGGTAATATATTACGGTATATACTGGGTAATATTGTATAGTAATGGGTACTACATTATTTACTGTGCTCTGTGTAATATACCAGAGGTCTTCAAACTTGGCAACTTTAAGACTTGTGGACTTCAACTCCCAGAATTCTCCAGCCAGCATAGCTGGCTGGAGAATTCTGGAAGTTGAAGTCCACAAGTCTTAAAGTTGCCAAGTTTGGAGACCCCTGTAATATACTATAGAACAGGGGTAGGGAACCTATGGCTCGCGAGCCAGATGTGGCTCTTTTGATGATTGTTTATGGCTCGCAGCAGGGGTGAAATCCTCCCGGTTCGCCCGGGCCAGTCCTTCGGCGTATAGCCGATGGAACTGGCGGCGGTTGCGGCGCGGAGCTTCTCCTGCCCGCTTTCCCGTCCCGGCTGAACACAATCACCGCTTTCCCGTCCCGGCTGACCACAATCATTTGGGTTATTTTTCCCTCTGTGCATGCGCGAGCATGCACAGAGGGAAAAATAACCCAAATGGCGGCGTTCAGCCGGGACGGGAAAGCAGGCGGGAGAAGCTCCGCGCCGCAACCGCCGCCAGTTCCATCGGCTATATCAGGGGTGGCCGTCAGCCGTCAGCCCAGCCAGGGGGGAGGAGGAGGAGAAAGGCGGTGATTTAGCCCATCAAGCGCACTCCACTTGGCGGCTCTCGGATGGAATGGCAGCGCGCGCGGAAGGAATGCCAGAGGATGGCGTCGAGCACACGAGGCTCTCACGGGCAGCTGCGCTGACCCTGCCTCCGCCGAGGAGGAGGGGGAAAGGAAAGCGCTCCCGCAGAGCATCCCAACTGCAAGTTATCGTCGCCCGTCCTGCCCAAGTGGCCACGCGACGTGACCCCGGAGCCGGATGGGCACAAGGGCAGGAAGAGAAAAAGAAAGAAAAGGTGATGCCCCGCTCGCTGGGCGCCTCTGCGCCGCGGTTGAAATCACTTCCGTTCGCTAAAACAGCGTCACCTTTTCTTTTTCTCTCTCTTCCTGCCCTTGTGCCCATCCGGCTCCGGGGGTCGCGTCGCGCGGCCGCTTGGGCAGGACGGCAACGATAACTTGCAGTTGGGATGCTCTGCGGGAGCGCTTTCCTTCCCTTTCCCCCTCCTCCTCGGCGGAGGCAGGGTCAGCGCGGCTGCCTGTGAGAGCCTCGTGTGCTCGACGCCATCCTCTGGCATTCCTTCCGCGCGCGCTGCCATTCCATCCGAGAGCCGCCAAGTGGAGTGCGCTTGATGGGCTAAATCACCGCCTTTCTCCTCCTCCTTCCCCCTGGCTGGGCTGACGGCTTCCCGTCTTCCAGGAGCCTCGGTAGGTTGGTTGCTGCTGGATCTTCTTCAGCCAGCTCCTCTCCACAGCCAGGAAGGAAGGAAGGAAGGAAGAAGAAGAAAGAAGAAGAAGGAGAGAGAGAGAGAGAGAGAGAGAGAGAGAGAGAGAGAGAGAGTGAGAGAGAGAGAGAGAGAGAGGGAGAGAGAGAGAGAGAGAGAGAGAGAGAGAGAGAGAGAGAGAGAGAGAGAGAGAGAGAGAGAGAGAGAGGTTAGGAAGGCAGGAAGACAGAAAGAAAGAAAAAGATGTTAGGAAAGAAGAAAGAGGAAGGAAGGAAGAAGAAAGAAGGAGAAGGAGAGAGAGAGAGAGAGAGAGAGGTTAGGAAGGCAGGAAGACAGAAAGAAAGAAAAAGATGTTAGGAAAGAAGAAAGAGGAAGGAAGGAAGAAGAAAGAAGAAGAAGGAGAGAGAGAGAGAGAGAGAGAGAGAGAGAGAGAGAGAGAGAGAGGTTAGGAAGGCAGGAAGACAGAAGGAAAGAAAAAGATGTTAGGAAAGAAGAAAGAGGAAGGAAGGAAGAAGAAAGAAGAAGAAGGAGAGAGAGAGAGAGAGAGAGAGAGAGGTTAGGAAGGCAGGAAGACAGAAAGAAAGAAAAAGATGTTAGGAAAGAAGAAAGAGGAAGGAAGGAAGAAGAAAGAAGAAGAAGGAGAGAGAGAGAGAGAGAGAGAGAGAGAGAGAGAGAGAGAGAGAGAGAGAGAGGTTAGGAAGGCAGGAAGACAGAAGGAAAGAAAAAGATGTTAGGAAAGAAGAAAGAGGAAGGAAGGAAGAAGAAAGAAGAGGTAAACGCCCCCTTTTGAATCAGTCTGAGACTGCGTCTGCTCGGTTCACTTTTAAAATATATTATATGGCTCTCACTGAAATAAATTTCCACATTTTTTGCTTTCATGGCTCTCTTAGTCAAAAAGGTTCCCGACCCCTGCTATAGAAGATAGATACATTAACGTTCACATAAAAGGCATAACACAGCTGCTCCATCCAACATTCCCACTTCTCTTGGTCCATGACAAAGGAGGTTTACCTATTAAATGATATGTAACACATGGACAATATTATTGGGTAGTATATTATTTACTGTACTCTGTGTAATATACTATAGAAAATAGATACATTCACATTCACATAAAAGGCATAATACAGCTGCTCCATCCATTCCTCTGGTAAAATTGTATCTGGCAACATTCCCACTTCTCCTGGTCCATGACAAAGGAGGTTTACCTATTAAATGATATGTAACACATGGACAACCAGGCTCATTTTGAGAAAAAGAGACATTGTGCTGAGTTATGGGAGACAGTTTTCACTTTTATGCCCTGTCATATCTCAGTCAAAGCAAAAGATTTTCAAAAGGCCTGTGGAAATGAAGTACATTACTATGTTGAGCCACTTCTCATGGTGCACTTGAGGCTCATTTCACCCCTCCTCCAACGGATCAGGTAGCTGGAAGAGATTTCTGTGAATGAGCTTCAACAATGAAAGTATCAAGCAGGGCCATCAGTTGGACAATGGCAGAACAAAGTGACAAATCAAAATCTGGCATTGGGGGCAATCCTGATCTTCCCTGGTGGATAGAGAAGATGCTACAGGGCCACTGATCATTGTTCCTGTGGCCGGGAGCAGAAAGGACTTTTCCCCTGATCCTTTGTCCCTCAAAGTTCTGAAACAAAGAGGAGAAATAGAGAAAAAGACGGAGTTACCCTTTGAGTGAGGGCCTAAATCTGCTTTCTCAAATGCAATGCCTTTCAGGCAGGTTGAACCTATGGCAAACGGAGAGTAAATGTAAATTGAGAAATACTGCTAAGAGCTAAAGAACATCATTGGTACCCTGTAGCATAACTGATCCTCTGCCACTCAAAGGATAATATCTAACTTATGAGGCAGGAAAAACTTAGTCTAGTCATAAAGTTTTGAAACAATTCCTGATAATCTTTTTTTTTTTGTAGATTTTGTTGAGATGCTGTTTGCAAGATACCTAGAAGACATTTTTTTTGTTTCTGGCACAGCTGAATGAATGACCCTGAATTTGACTGACTTTTTAAAGCTTTGCAATGGTTCCTTTAAATAAATTTGACCAGCTTTATATTCCTTCTTCTATATTTTTATTTATATTTGTGCATGTGTAGATGAGGATGTGTTTGTTTACAAATGAGATGTGAAACTATTGCCAAAGACTGGCCGTTTGAGCTGGGTGGAATGGACAATTGGCCGTAGTCATCTAGCCCTGCCTACTTCACCCCAGTCCTCCCGCCCCAGCCAACCCTCCATGGGAGATCATCCCTGGCTGCCCCTCCTCCGTCACTCCTCTCTCACCACTCCTCCCCCATCGTTCCTCAACTTCCATGTTGCCCTTGGAGATTGGCTACGAGACAAATCACCGTGGCCAATTCGCCATGCAGGACAATTAGCTGCACAACCTGATGGCCAATCCATGTGCTGGGGAGTGTGCCTCTGCCTTCTCATTGGATACAGCACACAGAGATGGATGGGATGGGCAGCAGCCTTGGGCACCAGCTTTTTCCAAAGGTTGTGTGCTGGGAGGCGGGGGACACAGTGGTTGCAATCAGGCCATTCCTCTCTTCCAGGTGCACCTTCCTGGTGGTGGCCCAGCACCCTGTCACTCCCAAAATGGAGGGCAATGGGCTTCACCCTGCCTCACCATCTTCACTGACTGCCCAGTGCAACACCATCACCTGAGACTTGGAGGGGAGAGTCTGCCCTGCAGAGTCTGTTTGCTCAGCCGCTGCCTTGCCTGGGACCAGCAGTGCTGCAGTCCAGTGCCATGCTGGGCAAAGTGGCAGGTGGATATATATATATATATATATATATATAGATAGATAGATAGATAGAGAGAGAGAGAGAGAGAGAGAGAGAGAGAGAGAGAGAGAGAGAGAGAGAGAGAGAGAGAGAGAGAGAGAGAGAGAGAGAGAGAGAGAGAGAGAGAGAGAGAGACTTCCCCTGAGCCCCTGCCTGGCATGGTGGGGAAGGGGCAGAGTCACTGAGGGTGCAGTCCAGGGCCTGCCTGGGCCCTTCTTCCCCAACCATATCTTTTTGGATGGCCAGTCTCCGCAGAACCTCCATGATAGGCTGTGTCCAGTAGGCTCCCTCCACACACCTCTCCAGCCGGGCTGAACTCTGCCAAAGCTGGTGAGGCCAATCAGGGCAACTGAGAATGGGCAGCCAGCCTGCAGTGTCCCTGGCAGGGAAGCCCCTCGGGTGCCCTGGAGACAGCAGGCAGGTGGTGGGTGGGGTGTCTTTATCCCTCAAGGGCCTTCAGACCTTCCCTGTAAAAACTTGTTCAGAATGCCCAAAAGGCATTAGCCTCTGTACTCACTAGCAGCAGGAGGGAGGACTGGTCATAACTATCCCTTCCTCCTGTGCCACCTCAGCAGGAGCTGAGGTGGCGCAGTGGTTAAAAACAGCACTGCAAGTTCAGCTGACTGCTAGTTCAGCAGTTCAGCTGTTCAAATCTCACCGGGTCAAGGTTGACTCAGCCTTCCATCCTTCCATCCTTCTGAGGTCGGTAAAACCCAGATTGTTGGGGGCAATATGCTGAACTCTGTAAACCGCTTAGAAGGGGCTGTAAAGCACTATGAAGCGGGATATAAGTCTAAGTGCTATTGCTATTGCTATTCCCCCAAAAAGGGACTTTCCAAGGAAGAAGGGAAAAGCCTACTAAGCAGCTCTCTTCCATGGACAGGGGCTTCTTCCTCTCTGGGCAGGCTCAGAACTCAAGAAAATAAACCAGGGTGTGGCATCTTTGACTTGAAGCAGTTTCCAGCAAACCCACTTTGCTCTTCATTCCCCACCTCAGAAACAATGAAAGAATGGAGGGGAGGGGAAAATATTTACTACAGAGCAGGGATCCAACCTGGGATAAAAGTGTAGTAGATTCCAAGCCTCTTGAAACCTCAGGCGGCCACCCCATTCGCCGCATCCTGCCGAACCATGGAACCCTCCACACATGTTGGATTAAAACCCTCATGGTCCACAGTCAGGATGGGCGCTGCGGTCCAGCAGGCCTGGAAGTGACCAGTCTGGACTAAGCTGCTCTATCTTTTTAGAAGCCTCAGGCAAATTTTCTCCTTGGTTCAAGGGTGGGTTCCATTTACCTTCCCTACCGGTTCGCATCGTGTCACATCACGCAAATGACCGGAGAACTGGTTTGGGGGCGTGGACAGCCAGCCATCGCTGCCAGTTCGGCAAGTGGGTGCAAATTTCCGCCACCAGTACAGGTACAGGCGAACCGGTCCAAACTGGTACAGGTGAACCGGTCCAAACTGTCAGCAACCCACCACTGCCTTGGTTGAATTAAGAAATGCTTCTTTGTCAAGCCATAAAAATGGGATCTTTAACCCAGCTGTTGAGCATCATTTCTCAAGGAAGCTTTAGGACTACTTCATAAACCACACTTTAAACATCTTAAGTATGCAAAGATTTGTGAGCCCGGTCTGCCCTGCCTGCTACAAGACATGGAGAGAGGATTTCATTTTCCTCTCTTGTTGTGCTTATTAGAGGTTGAGCCGGAGGGCAGAGCCTCCCTTCTTTTCGAAGATCTGCACTACCTTCTGGAAAATCAACACTGCTTTTGCATGTCCACAAATCTCCTGCTTGCAATAAACAGCCCTTGGCTGGTGTGGTGGATGCTTGTGGCTTGGCCATGCAAGATCCACCTCCACTGACCCGGTATTTTTCTGGACTTACTGTTAGGTGAAATTGTCAAACACAATTCCTGCTGTGGCGTTTCAAAAGGATGCGTTAAAAAAACCTGCCTTGCTGGATGCCAGATCGCTTGTCCATCACTGCCGATGCGCAAAGTTGCCTGCCATGAGAGCCGCCGGCTCCAGCAGGACATTAAAATTTTATGGCTGTATCTCGGGCAAGGAGGTTGTCTGCACACCTGGGTTTAGCCAGCTGTTAACCAAACTCCAAAAATTGTCATCTCCATTTGAGGCAGAGCAAGAGATTTCTAATCTGGGAGCAGGAAAGCAGGATCAAGTTTTTCCAGGGAATTTTCCTTGCCCATAAGGATACAAGGAAGGTGGAAGGTAGAACCAAGACTGAGAAATTTCCTGGCTAAAAGGAAAAAAAAACAATGGGAAATCCCCTCACTGTGATTTGCAGCAGGCAGGGCAGACCTGGTTCACATACCCTGCATTTAAAAGCGTGGTTCATGGCGCTACCTTGAGGAATGATGCCCAACACCTGGGTGAAAGATCCCATTTTTATTGCTTGTCAAAGAAGTATTGCTTAATTCAACCAAGGAGGAAATTTTCCTGAGGCTTCTAAAAGGATAGAGCAGCTTAACCCAGACTGGTCCCTTTCAGGCCTGATGGATTGTAGCGCCCAACCTGGCTGTGGACCATGAGGGCTTTAATCCAACATGGGTGGATGGTCCCATGGTTCAGCAGGATGCAGTGAATGGGGTGTCCCCCTGAGATTTCAAGAGGCTTGGAATCTACTACACTCCAGGTTGGATCCCTGCTCTGTAGTAAATATCCCTCCCTCCATCCTTTCATTGTTTCTGGGGTAGGGAATGAGGAGCAAAGTGGGCCTGTTTGAAACTGCTTGCAGTAAAAAATGACACACCATGTGTTAGGTATGGATGGACGTAGTATCGATTTGCATAACTGCCACTGATTGGCTAATCTAGCAGCAGGAGAAATAAACTGTTGTCAGTGGCTAGCAGGCTTCAGGGAAGCCCTTAAAAGTGGCTTCCCTGCAGCCTGCCAGCAGTCCGTATTAGTTCTAATTAATAGACAATAAAGGTGCTGAACTGTTCCTGTGACTCGCCCCTTCTTTTACGTGCGAATCTAACACCATGGTTTATTTTCTTGAGCTCTGAGCCTGCCCAGAGGGGAAGAAGTCCCCGCCCATGGAAGAGAGTTGCTTAGTAGGCTTTTCCCTTCTTCCTTGGAAAGTCATTTATTGGGGAAGGGAGAATTATGAGCACTCTTCTCTTCCGCTGTTGGTGAGTACAGAGGCATTGATGAAGCCCCATCAAGTGATGAAGACACCCACCCACTGCCTGCTTGCTGTCTCTCAGGGGCATCTGAGGGGTTTCCCTGTGAGAGACACTGGACAATGTGCAGATTTGAGAATGGATGGAAAGTTTCTCTTTTATAAAATGTATCAGAAGAATTATAAAATACTTTAAGTCAATAACTCTTACTGCAAGCCTCAGTAGCAAGGCTAATAAAAACCACAAATGATAAAGAGCTAGTCTGTGTGTCAGCTTGATCTGAATGTTCAAGGAAGTAAGCCCATGCTCCGGACAAATGGTAAAAGACAAGATAAGATAGACCCCATTGTAACAAGGCAGGGGTAATCACGTTTGTCCAAAACACAGAGTGTGAGGGATCGTAGGCATGTCGTATATTGTGTGGAACACATATATTGTGTGGAAATGTATAAATGCATGGTGTGAAACTTTAAAAGTGTGCTTCACGATCTTAATCCAACTTGGGAATGGGTGTGCCTTTGCAAACACATTTAAATAAACTTTCTTTATTTGTACATCAGAGTTGTCTGTCGAATTAGTGAGTATAAAATTGTTTTGGGTGTTTTAAATCTCACATAGGGGCATAAGGCAAAGGTCTTTCTGTCAACTTCGAACTGAACCTGGCAGAAGCCATTTTACTGTTCCTCAGTTGCCACACAGAAGGGGAAGTGGGGAAGGGGGTTGGAAAACCTTACACAACAGAGAGCTTTCTTGTAGGAACCAAGGTCATCTCCACGGGGAACGGATCAGGTCGGGGAAGGAGTGCGTGGAGAGCCCACCAATTGATACAATTGGCCAATGTGACCTGTGACACTTTGGGATGAGTTTATTTCTTCTTTTAATTATATTGAAACCATGGGAACTATTTAGAGTTGGTTTTCCTTTAATCCGTGCCAATATGATGTGTTCAATAAATAAGTCCTTTGAGGTGGATTCGAGTCTCAGAGTTCGGATTTATTTGGATTCATTAGTCGGAACCTTAACATTTTCTATGCCTCTCTGTTTGTTGGTGGGCTGGCCAGCCGGCTGGCTGGCTGACTGACTGGGCTGCCAGGCAACTGAGCTCCACCTGACACCGGACTGCAATAGTGCCACTGATCCTGGGCAAGGCAGCAGCCAAGCAAACCTGCTCCGGCGGGCAGACTCTCCCCTCCGGGTCCAAAATGGTCGCATGGTAGTGGGCAGGCAGAGGGATGACAAGGCAGGGTGCCATTGCCCTCCCTTTTGGAGGTGGGAGGGTGTTGTGCAGCCTCTGGGATGGCATGACTGGTGGGAGGAGCAGCCTGGTTGCCCCACACAGTAACTGCTGTGTCCCCTGTCTCCCGGGGCACAGCCTTTTGAAAAAGCCCAGTGCTGGAGGCCTCTACCCACCCATCCAGCACCCTCTCTACATGCCACATCCAATGGGAGGGCAGAGGCCCACCCCTTGGCACATGGATTGGCCACCAGGATGCACGGCTAATTGTCCCATTCAGTGAATTGGTCATGGCTATTTCTCTCCCAGCCAATCTCCTGCAGTGACATGGA
This sequence comes from Diadophis punctatus similis, assembly GCA_023053685.1. NCBI lineage: Eukaryota > Metazoa > Chordata > Lepidosauria > Squamata > Dipsadidae > Diadophis > Diadophis punctatus. Next base: position 89,451,141 of record JALIGW010000002.1, read on the forward strand.
AGTTGAGGAATGGTGGGGGAGGAGTGGTAAGGGAGGAGTGATGGAGTAGGGGCAGTCAAGGATGAACACCCATGGAGAGTTGGCAGGGGCAGGTGAGCTGGGGTGAAGCAAGCAGGGCCAAGTGACTGTGGCCAATTGTCCATTCCATCCAGCTCCAAAGGCCAGTCTTTAGCAAAAGTATCCAATCTCATTTGCAAACAAACACATCCTCATCTACACATGCATAAATAAAAATATAGAAGAAGGAATATAAAGCTGGTCAAATTTATTTAAAGGAACCATCGCAAAGCTTTAAAAAGTCAGTCTAATTCAGAGTCATTCATTCAGCTGTGCCAGAAACAAAAAAATGTCTTCTAGGTATCTTGCAAACAGCATCTCAAAAAAATCTACAGGAAAAAAAAAGATTACCAGGCATTATTTCAGACCTTTATGACCAGACTAAGTGTTCACACCTATTTCATAAGTGAGATATTATCCCTTGAGTGGCAGAGCATCAGTTATGCTAAAAGGTAAAAGTAAAGGTTCCCCTTGCACATATATGCTAGTGGTTTCCAACTCTAGGGGGTGGTGCTCATCTCCGTTTCAAAGCCGAAGAGCCAGCACTGTCCGAAGACGCCTCAATAGTCATGTGGCCGGCATGACTAAATGCCAAAGGTGAATGGAACACTGTTACCTTCCCATCAAAGGTGGTCCCTATTTTTCTACTTGCATTTTTTATGTGCTTTCGAACTGCTAGGTTGACAGAAGCTGGGACAAGTAACGGGAGCCCACCCCATTAGGCGGCACTAGGGATTCGAACCGCTGAACTGCTGACCTTTCGATCGACAAGCTCAGCGTCTTAGCCACTGAGCCACCATGTCCCTAAATCAGTTATGCTACATGGTATCATTGATGTTCTTTAGCTCTTAGCAGTCTTTCTCAATTTACATTTACTCCCCGTTTGCCATGGGTTCAACCTGTCTGGAAGGCATTGTATTTGAAAAAGCAGATTTAGGCCCTCACTCAAAGGATAACACCTTCTTTTTCTCCATTTCTCCTCTTTGATTCAGAACATCAAAGGACTAAGGACTAGGGCAGAGCTGAGGAATTTTCTCAGTTTCTGGCGGATAAAGTCGTTCAGATTCGGACAGACCTGGACTCCATTTGGACAGGGCAAGCCGAGATGACAGGGGTGAGTCTTAGTCCTGTTATATGGGACGAGTTTGAACCGGTCACTCCTGAGGATGTGGACAAGGCCATAGGAGCGATGAGCGCCTCCACCTGTTTATTAGACCCGTGCCCCTCCTGGCTGGTCTCTGCCAGCAGGGAGGTGACACGCGGCTGGCTCCAGGCAGTTGTGATCGCTTCTCTGAGAGAGGGATCCATCCCACAGCCTTTAAAAGCTGCGGTGGTGAGGCCCCTCCTCAAGAAGCCTTCCCTGGACCCAGCGGATTTAAAGAACTTCCGGCCAGTCTCCAACTTACCCTTTTTGGGTAAAGTTGTTGAGAAGGTGGTGTCGCTCCAACTCCTGCGGCTATTGGAGGATACTGATTATCTGGATCCCTTTCAATCGGGTTTCAGGCGCGGCTACAGTACGGAGACTGCTTTGGTCGCGCTGATGGATGATCTCTGGCGAGCCCGGGATGGAGGTCACTCCTCCATCCTGGTGCTACTTGACCTCTCAGCGGCTTTCGATACCATTGACCATGTTATCCTTCTGCGTCGTCTTGGGGAGATGGGAGTGGGAGGCACTGTTTTACGGTGGTTCTCCTCCTACCTCTCTGACAGGACGCAGTCGGTGTTGACAGGAGGACAGAGGTCGGCCCCTAGGCCCCTGGTTTGAGGGGTGCCACAGGGCTCGGTCCTCTCGCCCATCCTGTTTAACATTTACATGAAGCCACTGGGTGAGATCATCCGACGACATGGGGTGAGGTATCAGCAGTATGCTGATGATACCCAGTTGTACATCTCCACCCCGTGTCAGTTCAGTGAAGCAGTTGATGTAATGTGCCGCTGCCTGGACGATGTGAGGGTCTGGATGGGAGTGAACAGACTCAGGCTCAACCCAGACAAGACTGAGTGGCTCTGGATATTGCCTCCCAAGGAGTATGTCGACTGTCCCTCCTTGGTTCTCGGGGGAGAAAAATTGACTCCCTCAGAACAGGTTCGCAATTTGGGTGTCCTCCTAGATCCACAGCTAAAATTGGAGCAACATCTTTCAGCTGTGGCTAGGGGGACCTTTGCACAAATCCGTCTTGTGCACCAATTGCGACCTTACTTGGAGAGGGAGGCCTTGCTCACAGTCACTCATGCCCTTGTCACCTCACGGCTAGACTACTGTAACGCGCTCTACATGGGGCTACCCTCGAAGAGCATCCGGAGACTCCAACTGGTACAGAATGCAGCTGCGCGAGCGGTAGTGGGTGTGCCGAGATACACCCACGTAACACCTATCCTTCGCCAGCTGCATTGGCTACCAATTAGTCTCCGGTCGCAATTCAAGGTGTTGGTCGTTACCTTTAAAGCCCTACATGGCTCAGGGCCAGGTTACCTGCGGGACCGCATCCTACCACATACCTCCCTAAGACCGGTTAGGTCCCACAGAGAGGGCCTCCTCCGGGTCCCGTCGGCTAAACAATGTCGATTGGCGGGGCCGCGGGGGAGGGCCTTCTCTGTGGGAGCCCCGTCCCTCTGGAACCAACTACCACCAGAGATCCGGACCATCCCCACCCTGCTGGCCTTCCGTAAAGCCTTAAAAACATGGCTCTTCCGGAAGATGGGGTGAATAGGACAATCAGATTCCCCCTGAATGTTGCGCTTACAATGTCTTCTTTTTAATTATATTTTTAATGTAAACTTATGACTATTGTTTTTAAATGTACGCTTCTTATTCATGCTGTACGCCGCCCTGAGTCCCACGGGATTGGGCGGCCTATAAGAGCGTCTAAATAAATAAATAAATAAATAAATAAATAAATAAATAAATAAATAAATAAATAAATAGGGGAATAGTCTACTCTGCTCCCGGCCACAGGAACAATGATCAGTGGCCCTGTAGCATCTTCTCTATCCACCAGGGAAGATCAGGATTGCCCCCAATGCCAGATTTTGATTTGTCACTTTGGTCTGCCATTGTCCAACTGATGGCCCTACTTGATACTTTCATTGTTGAAGCTCATTCACAGAAATCTCTTCCAGCTACCTGATCCGTTGGATGAGGGGTGAAATGAGCCTAAAGTGCACCATGAGAATTGGCTCAACACAGTAATGTACTTCATTTCCACAGGCCTTTTGAAAATCTTTTGCTTTGACTGAGATATGACAGGGCATAAAAGTGAAAACTGTCTCCCATAACTCAGCACAATGTCTCTTTTTCTCAAAACGAGCCTGGTTGTCCATGTGTTACATATCATTTAATAGGTAAACCTCCTTTGTCATGGACCAGGAGAAGTGGGAATGTTGCCAGATATAATTTTACCAGAGGAATGGATGGAGCAGCTGTATTATGCCTTTTATGTGAATGTGAATGTATCTATTTTCTATAGTATATTACACAGAGTACAGTAAATAACATACTACCCAATAATATATAATATTACCCAGTATATAATATATTACTAAGAATTTAGGCCTCCGTGTTATAAAGTAAAACAATATTATCAAGGACACCACAAACTTTACTTCAACATATTCGCTTTTTCATCATTAGTTGACTGGGGTTCTGGAAATTATTAGGTTTTTTTTTTAAAAAAATAAGGTTCTACAACCTGAAAATGTTTGAGCACCTCTCCTACAGAAGAACCAAACTGGGCAAACAGTGAAGAATTGTTTGCTGGTTCTTGTACAAGATAGCTTCATCCGAAGATTTTCATCTCTTGGTAAAGCCCATAACTTATATAACCACCTATCTCTCACAGAGTGATCCTTGATGACTTACAGCAAGGAAAACACAAACAAAAACACCAATCCCTCCCTCCAATATACACACTCCAACGTCCCAGAACCATTCATATTATTAATTCCATGATTCCACTCCATCCTAACCAAATGTTTGAGGGAAACAGCTTTCCTATCCTTCGGAAAGGCTAAAAGTATTGGCCATCTTGGAATGATAGTACATGTAGCCTACAAGAATATTCCCTTCTGATATGAAATGTCTCAACAGGACTTACTATTCAACAAAACAGGTTTTGCCTCCACTTTACACGGGCTCCACGGGAGGCCACATGCCTTGGGAGTGGTTCTCAGAATTCATGGGCCCCATGGGGCTTACAGGACTCATGTCTTGGGGGTGGCTGTCGGGACTCTCGGGCCCCATGGAGCCTTCAGGACTCATGTCTTGGGGGTGGCTGTCGGGACTCTCGGGCCCCATGGAGCCTTCAGGACTCATGTCTTGGGGGTGGCTGTCGGGACTCTTGGGCCATAGAAAGCTTTCAGGACTTATGGGTTGTGGAGGGCTCTCAGGAGATATGGGACCAGGGTGACCGTCTGGACCCATGGGCCACACAGGACCCATAGGCCCCTCAGGCCCTGGAGGTCTTTGAGGTCTGGGAGATCCTGGAGGCCCTGTTAACCCTGGGGGTCTGGGAGGTCCTAGAGGCCCTGGAATCCTTGGAGGTCTGGGAGGTTCTGGAGGCCCTGGAATCCTTGGAGGTCTTTGAGGTCTGGGAGGTCCTAGAGGCCCTGGAAACCCTGGGGATCTGGGAGGTCCTGGAGGCCCTGGAAACCTTGGCGGTCTGGGAGGTTCTGGAAGCTCTGGAGGCCCTGGGGGTCTGGGAGGTCCTAGAGGCCCTGGGGGTCCAGGAGGCCCAGCAGGAACATTACTTGCTAGTTATATTAAAGCCATTATTAGAGAGTGAATTATCTCCATTCGATAGTAAAATGTGGAATTTAAAGGTTGGTTTTGAGGTGGATTGCTCAGAGTTGGGTAGCTTGGATGTGATGGATGAAATGGGAATGGCCATTGTTCACTGCTTTCAATTTCTCTAGGGCGGGCCTGGAGGAGAAGGAGAAAAAAATGAGGAAAAAATTAGATTAAAATGTGAAAAAAATGAGATTACAAGTTGTAGCTATAATGATTATACAATATTGCAATTGAGGTGATAACTGTTTTTTTTAATGAAATCATTCCATCACCAATGCTATTTACAGAATTGATTCCCCAAGTCAAATCAAGCCAGCCACCAGCAAAGGTTGCAGTCCATCACAAGAGCAACCAAGCAAGTGTTTTGATTGCCTTTATCCATGTATCTGGAAGTCCACAAGAAAAATCTGCTCCCCAGTTTTAAGTTGGTTTAGTAGGTCATGGGATTGTAGAAGCTGACCTTCCCTAGCAGGCGGTTGGCTTCCAAGACTTCCAGTGACATTGACCCAAATCCACCTTTGGAAATCTTTTAACAGGAAATACTTACTTTGAAACCTCTATGGTATATCAGTGTTTCTCAGCCTTGGCATCTGTAAGATTTGTGGACTTCAACTCCTAGAATTCCTTAGCAAGCCATGCACACATCTTAAAGTATCAAGGTTGGGAAACACTGCTCCGTGCTAATGAGCAGGAGGATCTGGTTGAAGTCTCTGCAAGCATTGCAACCAGGGGCGGATTCCTAATTTTTTACTACCACTCTGTGGGTGCGGCTTATTTTGTGGGTGTGGCCATGTGACCGGGTGGGCGTGGCTTGCCAGCCATGTGACCGGATGGGCGTGGCTTGCCGGTCATATATTAGTTATTTCAGAGAGATGTTACTACTATTTTTGCTATTTTATACCTAACATGAAAAGCTTTGCATACAAAATGCGTGTTACACCATGGCAACACAGCAAGCTTTATATGCAGAAAATGCTATAGTTAAAAGACAAGCAAGTCTCATACAGCATTTTTGGTTTCAGTCATGGATTCCTTAGACGAAAATATTGAGGACTGTTAAAAGAACAGTATCTTTTAACAGTCCTCAATGTTTTCGTCTAAAGAATAACAGTATAAAACTGTATAAAATTAACAGTATAAAAGGTTAAGCTTTCGGAAAACACCCACTTTGGGAAGCTTTAGGCAAAAGCGAAGGAAAAGTGTCAAATGTGAGCTTCTAATTATTTTCAAGCGAAGGGACGGGGAAAGAGTTAATTGTCAGGTTTCTGGGCATGTGCAGAAGAATTTTTTTTTAAAAAATGGCAGCGCCCAGGCAACGACAACTGACCGCACCGTACTGTGACATCACCAGCGGGCCGCTATCGGTGCTATAGAGTGGACCGCACCAGTAGGAACCCACCACTGATTGCAACTTCCTACCTGGACTGAATGTTTCTTTTCTTTCCCTTCCCTGTCTCTCTGATTCCTCCATCCCAGCCTCTATTTGCAGTGTGGAATAATAATTTATTTATTTTATTTATTTATTTTTGTCAAGTACGTGTTGGTAATATACGTAGATATAACATTGTTTATATACATAAACTGAGTACTGATAAGAGGGAACATTAGGACAGGGACGATAGGCACGCTGGTACACTTATGCACGCCCCTTACTGACCTCTTCCCTCATTGATTTCAGACAAGGGTCTTGAGAAAATGAATGCTCTGCCCAATTCATTCCATAAGCACCACATGACCCACTGACTCTCCAAAACTTTGCAGTTATTTTTTCCCCAAGCATTAAACGAATCCTACATATTTCTGACATGCAATCACAATCTATAATATGGATACCTCAAAAGGAACAATGATGGCCAAAAGGCAGGCAAGAAGAATCACAATCTTCATTTTGGTGGATAAACCTGTAAGAAGAATTAATTATTAGTTATTAGCAGGTAACTGAATGCCAAGTTAATTCATGCTGCTCAAGAAAAAAATGTTCATCTCCAAATGACTATTAGAACTCTCTCCTACCATGAGATGGACATCTGGAATTTTGCTTCCCAAATCTCATGGCTCTACCCAATTGTGTTTAAGAAAATGATATAATCATGTGCTGATTTCTAATGAATATCAATGGTAAAAAAATGCCTTTAGTGTTCTTTGGAAAATATGCTAATAATTATTTTAAAGCAAATTGGTTGCCACGATGTAAAAAGGATGCTGAGACTCTAGAAAGCTTGCAGAGAAGAGCAACAAAGATGATTAGGGGACTGGAGGCTAAAACATATGAAGAACGGTTGCAGCAACTGGGTATGTCTAGTTTAAGGAAAAGAAGGACTAGGGGAGACATGATAGCAGTGAGTGTTCCGATATCTCAGGGGTTGCCACAAAGAAGAGGGAGTCAAAAGTATTCTCCAAAGCACCTGAGGGCAGGACAAGAAGCAATGGGTGGAAACTAATCAAGGAGAGAAGCAACTTAGAACTAAGGAGAAATTTCCTGACAGTTAGAACAATTAATCAGTGGAACAACTTGCCTCCAGAAGTTGCGAATGCTCCAACACTGGAAGTTTTTAAGAAGATGTTGGATAACCATTTTTCTGAAGTGGTGTAGGGTTTCCTGCCTAAGCAGGGGGTTGGACTAGAAGACCTCCAAGGTCCCTTCCAACTCTTCTATTCTATTCTATTCTATTCTATTCTATTCTATTCTATTCTATTCTATTCTATTCTATTCCAAACATTGGCCCCTCCCATTGGCTGCATCAGAGTCTGAACTGAATCTCCTGATTTATATTTAAGAGAAAGAGACACTAGAGACATTAATGATCTTGAATAATGTGGATTCATTACACGTTTTAAATTTCCAAAGCTTTTGGGCAGAATCCTCTGAGGGGCTACATTCAGGATATGGAGCCTGTTGCTTCATGAGAAAACAACTGAATTTCCAGCAGACGGAGAAGAGCATGGGTGGCTCAGTGGCTGACTTCTTAATACCCAAGCTTTACCTGACTACGGCCATTGGAAATATAATAGAAAAAGTATTACTATTTTATATAAATACATGAATGCTCCTCTGTATTGATCATGGTAAAAAGAAGAGTTAAAATGAATGAATAAATAAATAAACAGTACTCTCCTATGGCCCTAGGACAATATGCCTGACCTTCTGAATTTGGAATGCAAATGTGAAGGAATATAACCTTCCCATACATGAAAACATTTGCTATCTAGAAGATGAATCTGATTTTGACTTGCTCTGACAAAGCAGGGGAAGAAAAGAGGAAAATAAAATAAGGAAGGGCAAAGAGCCTGCTCTTTTAAAACATGGCT